>NJDD01000530.1:86438-147036 GCA_002245505.1 Calephelis nemesis
TATGCTTCCATCCGGTCGAAGTGGAAGTCAATGGGGGAGGCCTATGTTCAGCAGTGGACGTCCTATGGCTGAAATGATGATGATGATGATGATGATGATGTTGAAAAGATGTTTAAGAAACGAGTCGGTATGCTATCATAAATATTCATTTTTTAAACATCTTTCTAACCAGTAACCAGTAACTATTTGTTTAAATAGAAAAATCTAAAAGGTATATCAGGAGGATATCTAACAATGGTCGCTGACTACAGGTAGCTAACATAGCCCAGTGGAGTTGTAAAAACCTCGCGGTTAGCAACGAATTAGCCATTCAAAAAGAAAGGGTGCTAAAACAAATAATATAGGGTAATGTGTTGTAACACTTGCTACTTTTAGGTAAACTACGAATCGTTATTCTTACGGATTACTGTTCGTTTTTATAATCAGGCATTGAACCGCAAATGCCAAACAAAAGCAATTTGAAGCGATTAAGTGTTTGTTTGACCTCAACAGCATTTACTGTCGTATAACACGTGAATTTAAATTCAACAGTCGATCGCCGCGGGACCCGCGAGACTCGTTCGGTAATTTGGTCAACCAAATCGATTTTAAATAATGTGTTCATTCCAATAACAGATCACGTCATGGGATTCATGGTCCCAGATTTTAAGCAATTGCATAACTTCTATCACAAATCTTGAGTGTGGAGACCGAATCCAGAAATTACCAAACACCCCTCCACTCCGACAGGCACAACGGTGATACTTTTTAGTTTGCCATCTATCGATGAGTAGCAGAACTTTTAATGACTTTTTGATCACGCTTATCTCTTTAGTTCAGCAACTTTTTTCGTGGTAATAATAATAATGGCTCCTGTGCAGAATTTCCTTCAGTGGAATTACAAGAGCATTAGAAACAAAGTACCAGACATAGGCTACTTAATTAACACATACAAACCTGTCGTCTTTGCTATCTCTGAGACATGGCTCAGGCCTGGTTCTAAACCTAACTTTTAAATTTCAGGTTATGCCTGTCTCAGGGATGATAGAGATGACGGCAAAGCCAAGCCATGTTTTTTTTTTAAATATTAAAATTCAAACAAGCAGACGGATTTTCTAAAGGCAAAAAATTCACGCCACCTAATCACAAAAAAGGTGGTAATAATGCGTTGCCAACCTGAGGCCGGGACGTTAGACATCGAGCAAAAGTTGGTGTTAAATAAAATAATAATTGTTAATATAGGACAACGTCCGTCAACTTATGCCCGGTTCCTGTAATCAACGAATAGTAATCCGTCAGCCAAACCATTCGTAGTTTGTCCAAAAGTAACGGAGCGTTACCAATATTTTAAAAAAATGTTTAGAATCAATAGTCGGAAACGAGCAACCGTTGTTAGTAATCTTACTAAGCGTACAAAATACTACCGTCCGTAATCAAAACGACTCGTTTTTTGAATATAGGAACCGGGCATTAGACAACAAGCAAATTAAAACTACTAGTAGGTAATGGTAAATTGGTTTAATTTAATTACTTATTACATGTACGGTAGAATTAGTTCCTATTACGCGGTTACAGGCCGCTTTCAGGGAAAAAGGCGGTTTATGCCGAACTTCTACCGGCTAAAACTAGTAGGTGACCATCTTCTATGCGAATCAGGTGACTGCTGTGATCTCCGAAAAACGCACCGGTGCCACCCTCACACCTGCTCGCATGCTCATCATTCAGAAGACCCAATCTTCTGGTGCCAGAACTTTGAAGACCTCAGCATGAGGTCACACCATGCTATGCTGCCTCACCATAACCAACTGAACCCCCGATCAGTTGGCTTACAGCCCCAGTCCCTTCTAGTGGCTTCTTACGACAGGCAGAGGATACCGTAGCCCTATTCAGCCAGCAAGGCCTACGCTATTACGGACCAAAGTCCATAACACTTAAGTAAGAACAGACAAACAGACTAATGAAAAAACAATTCCTAAGAACTTACACTAAATAAAACCCTACAAAATACCACCTTGTTAATAAATTAAATCGACAATAGGTGTAAAAACGGTAAATTGGATTAATTGATCATTTATTCCAAGTATGTAAAAGTTGGTTTCTAATACGCTATTACGGACCTAAAGACGTCACACTTTTAACAATGCAGACAAACATACTCATGAACTCAGAATGTAAACTAAGATAAAAACTTACAAAACAAGAGATACTACCTTCTTATAAAATTAAATCGAAAACAGATGTCGGTAAATTAGATTGATTGCATTATTAATTCTAAATATGTAAAAGTGTTCCTCTTACGCTATTACAAGCCTAAATACGTGACACTTATGTAAGTTCAGATAAACAAACTGATAATTAAACATCTCAGAATGTAATCTAAAATAAAACATTACAAAATAAGAGATAGTACCTTGTTAATAAATTAAATCGACAATAGGTGTCGGCAAATTGGATTAATTGCATTATTTGTTGCAGTAACAAAGTTTAGATTTAGTGCAACTTGGGGCAAGCTACACTCTGACGGCTTGTCGACTAACTTGGTGTTCGAGAAACTTCGACGATATTCAACTTACAGCACACGTTCAATATGTTTTTTGAAGTTATTTCAGAAATAACATTTTGCTTTAAGTTGTGAAACGTGAAGTTTCGCCTGTTAAAGCAAACTGTTATCTGCACTCTTGTGCAACTTTGTTACTTTAAATTAAAGATTGTTTAAAAAAGGGGTCAGATTGTTGTATTTTGGATTACATGCCACTTAGGTATAAGTGAATGTAATACTAGAATAATCAGGTAACCTAAATTATTAGCTAACGACCAGCTGACAATCATCCGTGAGACTTCGACTCCAAAAAGAGTAGGAGTTTATGTGTATAATACAATGTTTTGACGTTAATGAACATATTTAGTCAATCTATATGATATATTGCAGTTAGTTACAATTGAAAAGTTTATACTCATGTTTCTGTTAGATACAAGTTGCAGATCTGCATCTTCGCTTTCTTTTAGTGCGCGTAACAATTGGTCAGATGTTGAATTTATTATTGACTACTACGATTTCACAATGTATCTCAATGTTCTGATAAGGTTTTTTTAGTTTTCTTTTACTCAGTTTTATGACGTAAGCTTTTAGTAATAAAAATATTACATTACGGTGAGGAGACAACATTTTTACTTTTCAATGTAATAAACTATTAAACAGCATACAGAAAAAAGTAGCTCCTACATAATTTGTATAGTTAGAATCGTTTCCATAATTTCTGTTATTAGAAATAAGTTTTCCGAAATTGAAATTGCTGCAACCCAAGATATTTTATCCAGTCTTAACAATAAATATTGAAAACAACAAAAAAAATAATGAAATTGACCAATCCGTTCTCCAGGACGTCCACGTGGACAAGGGAATAAGTCTTTTATTTTATATTAATTCTAGCTTAACCGATAGACGTCCTGTCCTTAATTTCAGACATCTGGAGTAATATTAAAGAAATTTAATTGGTCTTAAACTATCTTAACATCCCATGGCTTTGCATATTTATTTTTTAATGAGAAGCTTTTTTCTGATAACAACTAATACGACAAAATAAAAAGCAATAAATTACCTATGCATCGTGCGTAGTAAAATTATCTACCTGTTCACGAGTGATGCGATGTCCAAGGTAAATAGGACTTCATTTTTATATATAGCAAAGATAGACTGATGGGAAAAAGTGTTAAATTTATTTGTTTGTCTAAGGTTCATTTCAGACTTCTCAAGTAATAAAAAATAAATTGATTGGTCATAAACTTTCATAACATCCCATAGCATAAGAGCTTATAAAAATCTGAATAAACTTTGAAACTCCACAAAACCGCACCAGCAAGTAAAATGGTTAATCTTATGAGCAGTCTTCCAGACTTCAATTACCAAAGTCTCGAAGTTTTATTGCAACTTAATAATCAGTTTATTTTGCAAGTGGCATTGCAGGAAATTCTTCGGAATTGCTCTTCTAAAGCAATTCCCAAGTTAAAACGAGTTTTATTTTTATAAGGGCCCGTTTGTTAAATTGATTGCGTTACTGAGGGGCGGGCATTAATGCCTTTGTGAGCAGATCAAAGAGCCTCCCGCGTTCTGACAGACAATCTGTTACTCAATATTGTACCATTATTGTAGACAATACTTAGATACAATAGACGACAGCGAGTAGATCCTATGGATAGTTTTTTTTTTTTATGTTATAGGAAGGCAAACAAGCAGACGAATTTCCTGTTGCTAAGAAATTCCGCCGCCTAGAGACACCAAAGGTGGTAATGGTGCGTTGCCAACCTGAGGTCGGGATGTTAGGTCGAGGCAATGTCAAAAGTAAGTTTACCGGCTACCTTACCCTCCGAACCGGAACACGTCATGACGTTATGGCGTCAGGAATAGGTAAGGCGGTGGTACTAATCCGGGCGAGTCGCTGCAAAACACTACCACCTAGTCGGATGTCACGGTGTTAGTGATGGTTAGCCTATGTTCGCCTTTTACGAGCTGCCTGGCAAGGAAGGCAGATGGTCTATTCTACAAGGGAGCCCGGACCAACACGGGGAAATTGTAAATGTCTCTTAAATTGCTGTCGTTCTATAGAGTAACTGTTTATCTGTGTGCGTTTGTTATCATGACCATAGTGCACAACTACATGCAACTAGTGTCTATCTATATCAGAGTTTTAAATTTAGTTAGGAAAAGGATCTATGATGAAACGATTAATTATTCGAATATTTACGCCAATATCCCCGTAGACGTAGGCATATAGGTACAACCAGAATACTCGCTACTAGCCGAAGACACTAACTTCCACAACCCACAAGGTGGCAAGTGGCAAGCCTGTCGTCAACTGGGTACATAATATTATTATGTAATGCGGGGTAATGTTATTTATATTAGAAAATTAAAAAAAAGACATTTCCTTTTTATTGTCCAACCGGGAATCAAACTTGGGGCCTGATTTAATTTAGCCCGGCACTAGACTGCTAGACAAGAGAGACCCATTTTTTATTTGAATGTTAAGAATCATTCATGCTCAATATACCTTTCCTGATTCACATACATTTAAAACCAATGTACTATTTCGAATCATATTGATTTTTTTTAAATTTTTTTTATTATTTTTAAAATCAAATTTATCTTCTTCGGTTAAACATTCCAAATTCATATTTATAGAGCCATTTCTAAATATCTATTTGTGTTTCGTAAGCCGTCTTTCATTTATTCATTCATTCATTATTTCCAATAACTGTATTATTAGTGTGGCCACAAAGGCGAAATAAATATATTAATTTAAAAAACATTTGGCTTTTTGTTCCCCAAGTAAAATAAAAAGTAAGTACTTAGTTGTAGCCCTAATGAAGCTGTAACAATAGAAACCATACCAAAAGTATTATTATTATTGCATGCAACTGATATTTTTTGAAAATATTAACAATGAAATTTTATGAAATATAAAAATGTAAATTTAAAAATCCTTTGATTCATTTTATGATTCACAATACTAAAACTTATTTATATTGAAATTAAAATTGACCCAATAAATATATTCACGCCCACATCCTCAAAGAAGTAGCCTGAGTGGTCTAGTACTTGTGTAGTATATTTGTTTAGTGTTTTTTATTATGTCTAAGACAGTGAACAAGCATAAGGCTCCCTTATGGCAAGAGATAATTGTGGCCTGGACACCATAGATATATTAGATGCGTTGCTCTCCAGTGGTCAAAGTATTAGGCCTAATGTGCAAATCTACCGACTACCCAACCCTCCGCACCGGAAAACGACACTGTCTTTGAGGTAGCAGGAACAGGTACAGCGATGGATCCATACCTGGGCAAGTTGCTGCATATCACTCTACCCTTACTGGTAATGACCCATATGACCTTTGCTCGGCTCCGATGAGCTACCAAGTGGAATGGTAGATAGTACGTTATACGGAAAACATTGTTTTAAAACATCACGATTAGACAAGTTCGGACCAATCTGACCCGTCAAAACTCTTCCATCTCTTTTGTTTTTGTTTCATTTGAAAAAGATAGCATGCATCTAAAATAAGTTTAGTTTGTGAACAACAGAATTGTCACCATTGCAGTGCAAAAATTTTGTGCAACCAATGAGACTGAGCTCCTAAAACCTCGTCCAGCTTAATCTAACACGAAGTTAGCAAGCACTACCGTTATGTCGAAAGCGCCAAAGAATAAGTAATAGTAGTAACGTACAGAAGAGGCACTCGTGTAGAAAACGCAAATACACTTGAATATTTTAATATGTTTAACAAAGGCTCATATTACGCTTAATAGACCTCACTGAAAAACCCACATATTTAAATGAAAACAAGTGCAAAACTCATATAACACTGATTGTCGCTAAAATAATAATCATGACATGACGTCGTTTATGGTTGTCAAAAATTCGTTTTAACCATCATACAATTTTATTATTTACTGTATCTTAGTATCTTGTTTATTGTATCTAATTTATGTATTGCCTCTGTGGTCTAGCGGTCCGGGGTCTAATTTGACTTCTTCCATCCCCGGGTTCGACATCCAAAAAAAGCATTAGAAAATGTATATTTTTAATTATCTAATAAAATATCGTTAACTGGAATTGGTTATGTGCCCTGTTGGCAATAGGCTTGCCACCTATCACATTGTGGGACTTAGTGTCTTCGGCTAAACGTGGGAGCTCTGATTGTGCCTTTGTCTACTCCTTTGGGGATATGGGCGTGAAGATACTTTATCTTAGTTTTTAATGATAATTAAGTGAAAATTTTTCCGCCGGTTAACAACAGACCGTCTACCAGAGACTGTAGACCCTCACGTAGGACTATTCAAAAGGTATTCCGCTTGAATATACCGAAACTGTGTTATCCCCGTGTTGGACCGGGCTTCTGTGCCTATCTGCCAGGCAGCTCGTAAAAGGTGAGCATAGGCTTACCGTCACTAACACCGTGACATTTGACCAGATGGTAGAGTTTTGCAGCGACTCGCTCGACTTGGTACTACCACATTATCTATTTATGGAACCTTAACATCAGCACTTGCCGTTGGCGTATACCGTTATGTTTTACGTTGCCGATACGAATATCGGAAGATAAAGTAGCCGGTAAACTTACTTTTGCTCAAGGTCTAACATCCTGCTTCAGGTTGGCAACGCACAGTTACCACCTTTGGTGTCTCTAGGTGGCGTGAATTTCTTACCATCAGGAAATCCGTCTGCTTGTTCGCCTTCCGATGTCATAAGAAAAGAACTGTAAAGTTAAACCCCAGACAGGGCTTAGTTTCTATGACTCAGTCACCTACCTTGGCAATATAATTAACTAATTTATTCTCCACCATAATTACATAAGGTGAAAGAGTTTTATTTTACGAATCATAATAAGCATTTCAAATATTTTAGTGGTTTCATAGTTATAAAAAAACAGCTGGAGTTTTTTCAACAAAAGTACTGAATCTCACGATACCAAACCTTTTAATGAACGCTGGTCTTTATATATATAAAAATTGGAGTGTCTGTAATTAATAACTTTTTTCAACTAGATGTCCAATTATTTAAAAGCTTTTTGATCATCAGTTTCTGTCAAATCAGATCATAGGGTGATCAATTAAAAAACCCATTGGCTGATTAAAAAGTAAAATAAAAAGGCGGCTGACAGTAAAAGTTTATTGCACAGATATATTCAAAATGTTACTGCACCTTTAAAAGTACCACCTTACCTTGTTGCACGGAACACGACAATGACAAGCACTAACGCTATCTGCTGGTGGCGTTAAGGTCCCTGCCAATGGCAAGCACAGGTGTTATCGTTAAGCATTAGGTCCCTTAACTGAAACCCCTGCCGCCATCTAAAAATGTGTTTTTAAATTATTTGAATCAAAGCTTCCCGGGATTCAAAAAATGACCCGGTTGGCGTTAGGTTTGTCATCTATCACGTTATGGGACTTAGTACCTTCGGCAAATCTTGGGTAACCTAGGTGTTCTTTGTCTAGTTGAGTGCTCTGTCTATATTTCGGGGGATGTGGACGTAAATATACTTACTTAATTATCGATCCAGACATACATAGACAGACAAGCTCACATACAACTGTTAAACCTAACATTGAAGTGATTTTGTCAAGAAAAGAAATCAACAAACACCGGTCACGGTTCTTCACTAGTTTATAAACTCAAATCGATTACAACTTTTACGGTCTAGGCATTTGACATTTTTACTATTGGAAAACTAATTATGATATCGTGAGTCACGCTAGACCTATTTCTGTTAAATGAATGGTAAATAATATGCTTCTCAAACACGTCGATATACAGACCGACAAACCGTAATTCATGGGTCAAGCTCGTGTTGTAATATTCGATTCTACCTTATTAGTGACGGTAAGCCTTGCCTTTTACGAGTTTTATGGCAGGAAGGCCGATGGTCTTTTCTGCAAAGGAGCCCGGACCAACACGGGGGAAAATGTTTATGATTCGTTGGTTGAGTGGCTAGCGCACACGCCTAGCTACACCGACCATACGAGGCTCGGGTTCGATCCCCGACGGCGGCAGGCATTTGTGTGATAAACATTTAGATGTCTGCATTTCCTGGTCTGGGTATTTAATAAATTTATTCCGGTATATATTTAAGTATTTCTATGTACATTAGTATTGCTGTCTAACACCCATAACAGAAGCATATAATTTGCTTACTTTGGAGTTAGATTTAATTGGTATAACTTGTTCAGGGATATCTATTTATTTATTATTATTTATATTTAAAAAGTTCATAGAGATTTTGTCAACAATCAAAAATGGAAATAAGTTACTTCTGGCAGCTGATTTTTAGCAAATACACAGCTTTTTATGAATTTAAAAGGCAAACGACTGTTTGCTGATGGTAATACACACGATACATTGGTAAATAAGAATATATCGGGATGTGATAACCCCATCGCTTGCTAGGAATGATCTAGTAATTTTAATTACTGTGTTATTCCACAAGGGTTGGTGCTACTGCTGGTGGTAGGTGGTTTTAGAATGCTCTGCAGCGAATTGGCCAGGTAGGGATAGGGAGGGTTGATCGCCACTGTGGTCTAGCGGTTCAGGTGTTGGACTTGATTGCATGAGGTCCCGGGTTCGAATCCCGGGTAGGGCAACAAAAAGAAAATGTAGGTTTGCCAATTTTCTAAAAAAAAAATGTTGTTCGGGATTGGATATGTGCACGGTTGGCGATAGGCTTGCCACCTATCACATTGTGGGACTTAGTGTCTTTGGCTAATCGTGGGTGCCTTAAATGTGCCTCTGCCTACCTCTTCGGGGATAAGGGCGTGAAGATACTTTGCGTCCGCGCATTTTTCGTGAAATGTCAGAAAACCCAGTGCTTGTCCGCTAACTTATACAAAAAACGAATATACAGCATTCATAGATATACATTAACAAACTGAGTCCGGGATGTTAATGCTCTGATGTCAGTAATTTAAGCAACCCTAAACAAGATAGTCGCGAGCATTGACAGAGAAAGTAGATAGTGTTTGAGATCCCATTAGTCTTAAAATTCCATTCCCTCCATTATTTATGTATTTAATTAATATCGTTGTATTTTAATAATCTACTACAAAATTATAACTAAAAACAGATCTACAGTTTTCACAAAACGATGTTATCAGTGGAAACCTTATGAAAATCGATTCAGTGGTTTTCAAGTCCATTGGTGACGGACGGACAGACTGACGCTACCAGTGAGCTAAATATTTTGGTATTATATTAGTACCTGCTAAGGAATCACACCATAGCCCATGTATAAAATGTAGGAAGACATACAATAAACACAATAATAATGGACGAACAGACTGACGCTACCTGAGAGCTCACGTATCTTGGTATTATATTATGTAGAAGAATCAAATGATAGCAAATGTATAAAAAGTATGAAGACATAAAATAAACACAATAATCATGAAAATCCCATAAAATCGCTGGCGAATGGCTCGCAATGTATAATGTGCAATTATTGGCCATAAAATATAAGCTGCTACTTTCATTATCGGGGCGGAAGTGGCGATAAGTAATGGCGGCACTGCGCATTCCGGATGTTCCGTTTCTAGTTTCTTGTTCATTTGATATTGAGATAAAGTTTTTTCGTACAATGAGATTAACGAGTAGAATTTTTTTGCGGAAATACAAACACGCTGCCTGTAGCCACCAAACATCTTAATGGTGCGTTGCCGATTTGAAGCTGGACAATTATTAATGTAACAACTACTCTTCCTAACTTGAAGACGATAATAATAATCAGGGTTTGATTATATAATAGTCATTAAAAAATCAACAAC
This sequence comes from Calephelis nemesis, assembly GCA_002245505.1. NCBI lineage: Eukaryota > Metazoa > Arthropoda > Insecta > Lepidoptera > Riodinidae > Calephelis > Calephelis nemesis. The sequence continues at coordinate 96,729 of NJDD01000530.1, forward strand.
TCCCGATAAAATATTATATCCATAATGTAGCTAAGAACACTCTCCATCACGTCAGCTTTTAAACAAAATAATCAATATCAAAAGCGGTCCATTCTTTTAGGAGCTATGACGCCACAGACAGACCTACATAAATACAGATACGTCAAGCCTTATTCTTCCGTCGGATGTTTACAAAGGGAACGATATCAGTTTTTGCGAGTTTTTAAGCGACTCTACCAACCAGTTTATGCAAAGCATTAGCATTTACGTACTGGACTCTAAAAAAGTTTAACTTACATATATACAAACATATCTTTACGCCAAGTCTCTTACGTGATAGGCAGAGAGTATCAAGTAGAAAACTTAATGAACCTGCCAAACCTGTCTGGTTTCCTTCACATTCATTACATACAAACAATATCACACAAACACGTCGCTTTTAGAGACTCTCGACACCATTTCGGATAATATCTAATCGTGGAATGTCAAACTTGGTCTCCCCAGGATCATTATTGGATGTTTATTTTTAAAACATTATTTTAAATATAGCAAATGGATATTAGCAGATTTTCTAACTAATTACTGTTAATAGAAATAGACATTTCTGAAAACATGCTGATAATTTTTCATGTTAGTTTACTTTATGTTGAAAATGTTTACTGGATCACAAAAACTGCTCCAATTTTGGTAAAGTATTTTTCTTATTAACTTTACTTTGTTACTATCAGATCGTTTGATTTACTATCAGAGGAAGATGCAGAATAATCCACAGTTACATGGATTACCAATGACATTACTGGTTAAATAGAAACCGAAGAAACACATAAATACAAACTATTCTTAGAACGAAACTGGAGACGAAACAAACAAGCAATTTGTCGCAATATAATCTATCATTTGGCGTAAGCGTAGATGTTTCGGAAAATACGAATTATCTGTACGAGTAAAGAAAGCTTTGTCATCGTTTGGATAGAGGGCAAGGGAATGTTAGTCGTATTTTGACAGATTCTTCATACTGAGGGAGCTGATGGAATTTATTGTAAAGACAGTAAACATTAAAAAAAGTGGTTTTCACGAAATTCAGCCAGCTAAAAGAGATATACGTCGAGGTCATATAACACTCCTGATAATATACTAGTAATGAAATCCGATATAAAACTTTATTTAACTTAACTTTTGTACGGAGTTAAGTTAAATAAAACTTTATTTAACTTAACTCCGTCCGTGCGGATGTCAGTCTTCGCGTGATAAAACTGAAAAATTAAGATTTTTTTGTATGCATTTTTCCAGGATAAGAAGTATACCATTTTATGCCCAGGATAATAAAGTATAATTATACCAAGTTTCATCGAAATCGAACTGATAGTTTTCACGTGATGCCTGAACATACTGTATAAAAACAGACAGACAGACATTTTTTTTTAAATCACATATTTGGGTTTGGTGTCGATCCAGTAACACCCCGTGCTATTTTTTTTATTTAATATTTTCAGTGTACAGAATTGACCCTACTACAGATTTATTACATGTATAAATATCTAAATTGCAATACTTAATGGTTAGTTAAAAATATATAGTCAAAATAGTGATAGTTCTCAGCGTCTGACTAACAAAAAACATGCAGTAAACACATGTTTAAATAAACACTGTCTAAATGTAAATAGGATTATCACACAAATCAAGTTGACACGTCAACCAGGTGTTGCAAGTTAAATGTCAATTTTAGATACTGTTTAGTGAAAGATGTTTCTAATTTATTTTTGGTGGTAAGACGACATTTACCACCCAATGACTGTTTTATTGTGATATATTAAACATTATATCACAATATCTTCCCAAATTTTAAAATTGTGTTTTAAATCATAAAACTTTCATGCTTATCAGAAATATTTATGCTTAGTTTAGATGCGCGGCGGCCGTTGTTACAAAATGCTTACTACGCTCGCTGCACTTATAGTCCAGTAAAAAGTTAAATCAAACCATGATCTGACCAGTTTTGGCGCAATGAGTAAAAATGTGTTCATTAATATTTAAATAATGATATTATGGAAGAAATTTTGATTTAAATTAAGGGGAAAAGGATGAAGAAATAAAAAAGGATTAAAAATGTTTTTTATTTAAAATATCTTAATGACGGGAGGAAATAGAAAAAAAAGTTTCAATTAAAAGTTGTAGAGAAAAAAATTTTCCACAAAAAAGTTCCCCTGTTTTGTTATCTGCTTTAGTTTAGAGTTGCAGCTTACAGTCAGCTGTATGATTTATAAAGGGGAAAACATAATATGTAGTGGTGTTAGTACATATTTATGTAATGCGCGCTGCGTGCTACAGGGCCATAATAATTCTGGTAAGTTTTTATAAATAATTACAAACCAAATTTAATTTCTATTTTTTGCTGCTAAACTAAAGCAGATAACAAAAAAATGAAGAGAAACTTTTTTGTATAATTTTTTTTCTCTACAACTTTTACTTAAACTTTTTTTTCTATTTCCTACCGTTATTAAGTTATTTTAAAAAAGGCATTTTTTAACCCCTTTTTATTTTTTTCATCCCTTTCACCTTAATTTAAATCAAAATTTCTTTCAAAAAATCATTACTTAAATATTAATGAACACATTTTTACTCATTGCGCCAAAACTGGTCAGATCATGGTTTCATTTAATTTTTACTGGACTATCACTCTCTACGTTCGCTTGCCTTCAAGTTGCGTGTTATACCTTACCTAACCAATTGTAATGATATTCATGTAAAGTAAAAATCCTTGGATTTTTTAGGCGTTCGGCAGCCACTCCACGCTCACTACGCTCGCTACGCTTGTTAAACTCACTCTAATTTACACTATTTGTGATTACTGTTCAAGCAGGGTAGGTGACAATGGAGACCAAACAATAGACCATACGCAGGAACAGCTAATAATCTAGCATATAGTACATAAGACTTAAAATGAATATCCCCATGGTTTCAGTGTTATCACGTGGAGCTCAAAACCTCTAAATCATAAAAGGCTAATATGAAGTTAGCTCCAGTGATGTAGTGCGAGCAATTTGCAAATATGCAATTAGGTGCCCCAACGCAGCGCGAGAATGCTCTGAGATAATGAAAAACCTCTGCAGGCTGTGCTGCAGGCGATCATGCTTGGGAGCACCGATATACGCAACACTAAACTTTATTCAAACGCAGTAAAAAACAATTTCACTCATTACAAATGGCAACTAAACAAACGGTGGTGCACAATTTTGAACCCAATTTTAATGCCAGAAAATTCGTTTAAGTTAATCTTTTGTCTTCAAAATTAAAACCTCGGAAGTGTTACTGTAACAAAAATTAAACTTTATTGTTATACAACTAAGATATAAATTAGGTTTGACAAGATTAAACGACAAGTACTTTTTTTTTGGCAACAGTGGACGTTGTTTGTAGTGGAAGAAAATAATAAAACTTGAACTAAACAAATGGACTTCATGCATTTTAAAGCTTTAAATAGAACAGACTTAAATAGACTTTCCATAGTTTGAGTTTCCTTATTTTATTTCTTTAATTAATTTGAAATAAATCATAATAATATACATGTTTACATCAAGGTATATTAACCATATTATAATTGTTAAGCGTTATATCAGTAATTTACCGCTTATCAATACTAATATTATGAATCCGAAAAAAACTCTGTCTGTCTGTCTGTCTGTTACGTTTTCACGCCTAAACCAGTAAACCGATTTCGATAAAATTTGGTGAAGAGATAGAATAGACCGTGAGGAACAACATAGGCTACTTTTTATTCCAAAAAATAGGGGAGAATGGGTAAATAGAGGGGTTGAATGTTCATATGAAAATTCATCATTTTTAAAGCTGTAACAGTGAAACTTTGTATTTAGACACTTTATGATAACGAAAGAGCATAGGCTACTTTTTATCGCAAAAAATGGGGGACAATGGGTAAAAAGAGGGGATGACTGTTCATATGTGAATTCATCATTTTTAAAGCTGTAACAGTGAAACTTTGTATTTAGACACTTTATGATAAACGAAAGAACATAGGCTACTTTTTATCCCTAAAAATTAGGGAGAATAGGTAAAAAGAGGTGATAAATGTTTGTATGGAAAATCGTCATTTTTGAAAATATAACAGTGAAACTTTGTATTTAGACACGTCTTTATGAGGAACGAAAGAACATAGGCTATATATGCAACATAATACAAACATGAAAACGTGCAAAAACCATGTCACCACTAAATGTGTTTAGTATAGACAAATTAATTTCCCAGATTTTTCTCTTAATAAAATGAACCGAAACTCGCCTTTCATGACTAAGTTGGTATGAAAGCAGCTCGTCTATATTTTTTTGTAAGAGCTCGGAACAAAAATCTATACTATCTATACCTACTAATATTAAAAAGCTTTACTAATATTAAAAAGTTTGTTTCTTTCCTTGCTTGAACTTTCATTGTTAGAAAGTCTTTTTATTGAAGAAGGCAATAGGCAATACATCATCACGCTAAGATCAATAGGAGCAGAGTACCAATTATAAATGTTTTAAAATCGGGGGATTTTTTCCTATTGAGAGCGTGCGCTGCGTTAACGGTGAAAGTTTCGTAAAAATCATGTATAAAAGAATTGTTTCTCTTTAAAAGTCCTAAAAAAAGTCCGCGACAGCACATTTCTACCTTTTAAGGTTAGCTCACTGTAACGTTTTTTTATGCTACCCAAATTTGTTTCAAAACAATGCTTTATTTGCGAATGTTATTTTATAAACACGATGTTAATCCTTATCCAAAAAAATACGTCATTCATCACAAGCAGTTAATTTAAAACAATGAAAACATAATCACTACGTTAACACTATAGTTTATAGACAGTGCGACACAGACGCGTGGTATGAGCGTGTGCGTGGTTGTCTCCTTATGGAACGGTTGTGCTCAGTGCAGTATTTTCTAAATTTATTCTTTCCAAAACATCATCGTGTAATAATTTTAAATGATTTTTAAATAAAAATAGATTAAAGTTTGAAAAAGGACGTAGGCCGTTTTTCATCTTAAAATTTCTACGGGTAGCGTTGGAGAGTTAAATAATATATAAATAGACTACGCGGAGAAGCCGCGGGTAGCAGCTAGTCTTACTAATAAGCCTAAGAACTCACAGAGCACTTTTTACCCGCGCCCTCGGCGGTTACGGACCTGCAGGTTCTGTAGAATGTAGATTTAAATGCCAAAACTAAGAGCACATTTCGTTGTTTGCGGTTCCCGCGGCAGCGGTCGCCCTCCCGCAGCAATCAGTCATTTTGCGAGCGATGATTTTAACCACCACGCCTGTGTTATAAATTAGCGGACATGTAAATTTTAAAATAAAAATCGCAGTTCCACGACCACCGTGGGGGCAGGTAAAACCGCTCCATGAGTTCTTAGGCTAGACTGACACGACAGCTGATCAAAACTAAACTAGACTAATTTTAGAGAGACATCGCGGAATTCCACCAACATGTAATATTTTATAATCAATAAATATCACTGAACAAGTTACACAAATTTAATCTAGTCAAATTATGTGCTTGTGTTACGGGTGTTAATCAACGATACCAATACTTAGAAATATCTAAATAATTACAAGAATAAATTCTCTAAAACCCCGAATCTGGAGATAAAAACATACAACGCTTATTACTTAAATAACTACCTCTGTTGGGAATTGAACCTAAGCCTCACTGTTGCTCGGTGGAGTTAGGCATATGCGCTAGCTCCTCAAACAACGAGACGATATAAAAAGAGGAAATAAATTGAAATAACCCGCTTCTGACTCTAAATTTTCGACCATCCTGTAAATAAGTAAACTAAGTTAATTTTCTACGTGATTACACAACATGTGACGTTCAGACAGTTAAAATGTTCAATTAAACATTGAAACGAAAGATATACAATTAGTAGTTCGAAACTTCTGCAGGCGTTAAACTAATGTCGACACAATTACGCGAGAAACTGTAGCTGTAATAATCGACGAGCATCTAAATAAAAGAAAGTTGTGTTATTAACATCTAGCGGTCCGGGTGTTGGACTTGACTGCACGAGGTCCCGGGTTCGAATCCCGGGTCGGCCAACCCAAAATTGGATTTTCCAATTTTCTAATAAAAAAATGTTGGTCGGGATTGGAAATGTGCCCGGTTGGCGATAGGCTTGCCACCTATCACATTGTGGGACTTAGTGTCTTCGGCTAGTCGTGGGTGCCCTGATTGTGCCTCTGCCTATCTCTTCGGGGATATGGGCGTGAAGATACTTTTTTTTAATAATTTATACGGGATATTCAAGATCTTCTTTTATTTTATTTTATTTGTCGATATTTCGGCCTAGTTGCATAGGCCGTGGTCACGATGGGTCTGATAATGAATAATTAAAAATGTTAATAATACGCGACGATTTAAGTTTAAAATCTTAAAGCCATGTTAGTTACACTATTAATAACTCAAGGTCCGGCTAAACCGATTTGGCTAAAAATTAATAAGAAGTTTACCTTAAAACGGACTGATATAGGATATATATTTTTTTATTTTATTAGAAACTAGGAAAAATAGCATTTCAATTTTTCCCATACAAACTGAACGGATGGAGAGAAGTTCGCCGGAACAGCTAGCACTCGTTTAAAAATAAAGTTGTGCTAATTACACTATTTATGACCCAAGAACTGCTGAAGCGATTGTGAAAATTGATTTGAAGATAACTTAATACCAGGTGCGAGGAAACTACGAAATACAAAATTTTAACTTTTCCCATACAATCTGAACGGGTGAATCTGAAAGTTCGTTGGAACAGCTTACTTGGTGTAGCTCGTATAAAAAAGAAAGTCATAATAATTACACTTTTTGTAACCCAAGAACAGTTAAGCCAATTTAAGTAAAAATTGAACCTTACAACCAGGAGAAATACATTGCAGGATACTTTTTATCCCGTTCTATGGTGAGGAAACTAGAAAAACGTCATTTTAATTTTTCGCCTACAAACTGAACCGGTAGAATGAAGCACGCCGGAAGTGCTAGTACTCGTATAAAAAACCTGTTGATTACACTATTTGAAACCCAAGAACAGCTAAGGCAGTTTGAGTAAAAATTGAATTGGAAGTAGTTACAACCAAGATAAGAGAAGAGATATAGGATACTTTTATCCCGTTCGACGGCAAAGAAACTAGGAAAACATCATTTTTATCTTTCTTTCCAAGCTGTTCAGTGGTGTAGAGAAGAGTGGGGTGGAGTTGTACTAGTTATTTTTCAAGTTCATAAAAAAAAGTATCTTCACGCCTATATACTCGAAGCTGTAGGCAGAGGCACAATCAGGGCACCCACGACTAGCTGAAGACACTAAGTCCCACAGTATGATAGGTAATATAGGTAAGACTATCGCCAACCGGGCACATATCCAATCCCGAGCAACATTTTTATTAGAAAATCGGCAATCCCAAATTTTCTTTTTATTGCCCGACCCGGGATTCGAACCCGGGACCTCATACATTCAAGGCCAACACCTGAACCGCTAGACCACAGAGGCGATAACAATCAAGTTATTATCTTTTATTATATGTTCTGAACACTCTCTGAACATATTTTGATAAACTATTTTGGATATAAGGACTAGATCTAGATAAATATGGAATACCATATTTGTAATAGGATGAATTTATCGACTCAATTTTACTTTTTCTTTTTTAATATGTAGTTTAAATTACTTTTTGTTATAAACACTTATGTTTTATGGCAATGAAATGTTATGAGGTAATGGAGCTGCAGGTTTGATCGTGAAGTCAGAAGGTCATAAAAGCTCCTGAAATTCATAAATATCGTGTTTGCTCGCAGAACCGATAACCGCTGGGGAAGAAAGGTTCTCGAGTGGCGGCCCCGTACCGGAGGACATGGTGTTGGACGACCTCCCACCCGGTGGACTGATGACCTGGTCAAAGTCGCGGGGAGTCGCTGGTTACAAGCGGCTGGTGACCGTGACTTGTGGCGCTCTTTGGGGGAGGCCTATGTCCAGCAGTGGACGTCCTCCGGCTGATGATGATGATGATGATGTGTTTGGGTTTGTTGGTAACTTGAATAGAACTACTATTCTTAAGTCTATTACTAGCAAGAGCCCTTACAAGTAAAGACTTGTTACGAAAATATTGTTTTTATTAAAAACGCATTAAGAAGTTTATTTATACGTTTTAATTATTTTGCATTACGGCTATATATAATTTTCGCATTGTCGATAAAACATAAATTAACCGTCTAATAAAAAAAAAGAAGTTTACTCCATATGTTTTTTGTGTGTTAATCGATTTCTTTGACATTTCTGAACCGATTTTATATGTTTTTTTGTTAATTTAAAAGAGTGAACTTCCGAGTTGGACCAGTTATCTTCAAGTTTAGTTATAATAATGGAAAACCAATAAAATCAAGAAATATAATTAATTTTGTTCGTTGTATCGCCTCTGTGGTCTATAGGTCCAGGTGTTAGACTTGACTTCATGAGGTCACGGGTTCGATTCCCGGGTCGAGCAAGATAAGGAAAATGTGTTTTTTCCAATTTTATAGTAAAAAAAAATGTTGCTCGGAATTGCATGTGTGCCTGGTTGGTGATAGGCTTGCCACGTATCACATTATGGGACGTAGTGTCAACATTTTACCTATTCCTGCCGCCATAACGTCATGACGTGTTTCGAGATATTTTATTAAATCAGGCGTTACTTTGCGGAAATCCATTGTAACAGATGTAAAATTACCATCTTTGGTGTCTCTTGGCGGCGTGAATTTCTTACCATCAGGAAATCCGTCTGCTTGTTTGCTTTCCTATAACATAAAAAAAAGCCTTTATTTTGCTAATTCCGCGTAAGCAGTGTAACTGTCGGCCGACTAGCAAACATACAAAAAACAAACAGACGAATCAGAAAAATCTTTATCTCCGTGTTGACTTGTTTTCCAGAACAAGCCAACAGCAAGCATTGGACATTATGGCGGCAGGAACAGATAAGGCGGGGGCACTAATCCGGGCGGGTCGATACGAAATTTTACCATCTAGTAGTAGTAGTATCATAATTTTGAAAACATTATTTTATGTATGATGTCAATGTGCTAAGTATATCATCATTCGGGCATCTATTCAAACTCAGACAACGTTGTTGTTCTTAGAAAATTTGAAAAAAAAATATATATGTCACTCAACCCGAGGTTCGAACTCGGGACCTCATGAAATCAAGTTCGACGAGGAATCGCTCTACCGTTGATGCAATTTATATATATCTTAAGCTATAAAGAACCTTAGTTTTACCTAGAAATGTAGCAAACTTTCATAAAGTTGGAAGTGCAGTTCTAATTTTGTTGTACTAAACAGCACATTGCTTTTTAGTTTTCCAGGTTCCGTAAGTAACAGCAGAAGTACCTTCTAAGTTTATAGAACAGTGTGAATGATGAAGTAACAAGTTTCTAGAATACTTGAATTTGGAATTATAAAATTCTAAAAGTTAAAATTAATTATAAATTAATTCTAAAAGTTAAAATTAAGATTGTTAAAGAGAACTGGAAAGCAAGAGTATGGGCTAAATAAATCTGATTTTTTTTTTGTTTTTATGATAATGGAAAGCGAACAAGCAGACGGATTTCCTGATGGTAAGAAATTCACGCTGACTAGAGACACCAAAGGTGGTAATGGTGCGTTGCCAACCTGAGACCGGGATGTTAGGCCTCGAGCAAAAGTAAGTTTACCGGCTACCTTACCCTCCGGACCGGAACACGTCATGACGTTATGGCAGCAGGAATAGGTAAGGCGGTGGTACCAATCCAGGCAAGTAGCTGCTAAACTCTACCACCTAGTCAAATGTCACGGTGTTAGTGACGATAAGCCTATGCTCGCCTTTTACGAGCTGCCTGGCAGGAAGGCAGATGGTCTATTCTGCAAAGGAACCCAGACCAACACGGGGGAATACGGGGGAATATAAAAGAAAAAACTGTCTGATCGTCTATCACAATCGTTAAACTGATTTAATTAAAGAAAAAATATATATTTTCACGCCATTGTGATACCGCCATAATGACTCTGTCATGTTCTGTGAAAAATCTATGTCGTTACGTTCGCTTTTAGTTTTCACAACGATGAGATCAAAGACAACCGAATTTAAGGAAAGTGTTTGTTCAAAAATGAAAAAGAACACGCTCCATTGGTTTGCCCACGTGGACAGAATGTAATGAATAATTGTCAAAACAAAACAATGCGAATGTGGTACACAGCATTTTTTCATGATATTGGAAGGCAAACAAGCAGACGGATTTCCTGATAGTAAGAAATTCACGCCACCTAGAGACACAATAGTAGTTATGGTGCGTTGCCAACCAGAGGGCGGGATGTTAGGCCTTGAGCAAAAGTAAGTTTACCGGCTACCTTACCCACCAAACCGGAACACGTCATGAGGTTATGGCTGCAGGAATAGGTAAGGCAGTGGTACCAATCCGGGTGAATCGCTGCAAAACTCTACCACCTAGTAGGATATCACGGTGTTAGTAACGTTAAGCCAATGCTCGTCTTTTACGAGCTGCCTGTCACAAAAAGGCAGATGCTCTATTCTGCAAAGGAGCCCGGACCAACACGGGGAATTCTTGAATTTTTTACATTGATATTTTACAATACTTAGATTTTATCTGATGATGGTGAGAAGAGTCTCCGAAACTTTAATATCAACTAAATTTTAATCCTATGTTTGTCCGTGTTTATTATGTCCATGTTTATTGATGAGGTAGTCTGAGTATTAATAGACATAGGTTTAGTTATTTCGTGAACAATCTGGGTGCTTTTAAAATTTATACTGGTATCTAGTAAGTATTTCTATATACTTGTATTCGCCCGTTGGTCGAAATTCAAACCATAATATTTTTTTATATCTTGTTCAGAGAGTTCTTCATTTCTAAATACCAACTACTTTGTTTCAAAACTTTTTAGTGCGCTATCTGTGATCTTTTATCGTCAACATCAACATAATTGTTTGCGTGTTCAAATGCATGCTAGTGTGGTTAATGTTTTGTTTATTGTTTTAATGTACTTTATAACCATTGTTATTTAAAAATATTAGCGTTCTGCACTTCTCCTACATACAAACTATAAGTGTGCCAAAATTAATGCTCCTTCTTTTGGCATCACGTATTAATATATAGATTATAATATAATAATATACTAGCTGACCCAGCAAACTTCGTATCGCTTGACATTAATGCATCGATAGTAGCGACGTCTGTCGGATCCGATGTAAAACATTCCAAAATCAACAACTACTTATTAATAAAAAAATAATTAAAAAAAACATTTTCCTGTGGACCAAATTGTGAATCTAAACCATTCTCGAATTCCCTAGAACACATACAAAAAGTTTCATCGACATCGGTCCAGTCATCTAGAAGGAGTTCAGTGACATACACACTCACAGAAGAATTATATATATAAAGATAGATATAACCATATTAAACACTCAAGTGTGTTTATAAAAATTTGTACCCGAAAAAACTGGTACCCGAAAACACAGATATCTATATTTATCACAAAACTGCCTGCATCCATCGGTATTCCAACCTTAGCCTCGCTTTTTCTTGAGCTAGACATGTACGCCAACCCTCCGTTCAACGAGGTTATCAATGTTGTATAAAAAAAACACACGAAAACTTTTACTACAATTACAAAAAAAATGCATTTTTGTTGCGTTGGGACGTGATTACCCTATCGCTTGTTAAGCTCGTGACTCTGTTGTATTTTGCTTAGTTCGAAACGAGGATAATAGCTTAATTAATATGGATGAATGTTTCTAGTCGAGTTTGCGTCAAAAGGGGCACTTTAACTGCATAATATAATAAATGCATGGAAAGGTTAACAAAAGTTAATAAGAGTGTTGGTGTGGGCGATAACGACTCCATCGCCCACAGATTTCTTGAATTTTTCGCTAGTGCAGTCAGTTATAATAAGGTGGGATTGCTGTACAGCAACTTTGATATACATAATATATAGTTAAAAACCTTAGACATTATTTTTCAAACAGCAGCCCTCAAAAGACTTTAATAGGGGATGAAAATTAAAATGAAAAGCATAACTATTCTACACTGGCAAACTCGCAGGCACATAATTAGCAATGTTTTTTTTTCTTTTGTTGATATTGACCATCTTATTTATTATTAATAATGTCATCAACATTATACAATGTTCATACGATTCATCTGCTTATTTAACTTTCAAAAACATTAAAAAATGTACTTAACACTAACACTAATCTAATCTTTCTTTTTTCATTTTCATTTTCATTTAATCGCCCCTGCGGTCTAGCGGTCTGGCGTCGGACTTGACAACTTGATGTCTCGGGTTCGATTCCCGGATCAGGCAACGAAAAAAAAATTTAAAATATTTATTTTCAATTTTCTAATAAAAATAACATTGCCCGGGTTTGAATATCTGCCCGGTTGGCGATAGGTTTGCCACCTATGACATTGTGAGACTTAGTGTCTGCGGCTAGTTGTGGGTGATATGGGCATGTAGATACTTACTACTTTGTACGACAAAAACCTTGTGGAACAAACAAGCGAACATACACTAAAACGCTAAAAACTAAAAAGTACAAAACATACGTAATGAGAACACCGCTTTACCGAATACACATGTTTTTCTGCATCAAACATGTGAATTGGATCAGCAACAACGCCAGCTCAAAGACTTCTATAAACTGAGATAGATTTGAAGCGCGATCTTTTTTTACAAGGTGTGCGATGTTTGGCTTGAAAGGAAGCGAGTCACCTGTTACTCAATTTCTACTGGCCTTCAGGAGCCTGGGTTCTTTGACGCATTTTCAAGCGTTCGTACTTCACATTTGGGATAAATAGTTGATTTTTTATAGCCGCTAATATTAATGATTACAAGCACTTTAATGTTGATTTTGGGACCGGCCGAGTCCGGACTGTATGTAAGCCAGCCGAGAGCTAGACGTTGAATTATGCTGATCTTAAACTAGTTCCACACGTTTACCGCTTGCCACAAACTACTCGTACAAACCTGTACAAACACTTTTTGTTTGTATCTTCACACCCATATCCCCGAAGAAGTAGGCAGAGGCACAACCAGGGCACCCACGACTAGCCGAAGATACTAAGTCCCATAATGTGATAGGTGGCAAGCCTATCGCTAACTGGGCACGTTTCCAATCCCGACCAACATTTTTTATTATTAGCAAATTGGAAAATCCAATTTTCTTTTTGTTGGTCGACCCGGGATTCGAACCCGAGACCTCATGCAGTTAAGTCTAACACCCGGACCGCTCGACCACAGAAGCGACTGTATAAACACTATGATAAATTAGGTGATCCAAACTGCATTATCGACACATTTGCAAGTGTGTTAGTGTGCTTAGTAACGGATGTCAAGCTGTTGTCAGCTAATAAATTTAATTTAATTTATTTTTATGTAAAAAAATTGTGTGTGTACTTAGGTACACGTGTTAAAAGTTATACTTCTTCGGCGTAATAAGATAAAAATCTTTTTAAAAATTTTATATTTTGCCTTATTTTACATTAGTAGACAAAATGACACTAACCATAGAAATAAAGAAATATTGTGAATACAGTTGTCAGTTCTCACGCAAACATACGTAGATGTCCTTACTTTTACTTTGTTGGTACCTTTTTTGAAAAACTAGAATGTTATCTATAGCTAACTTCATCATGTCGGTTTTAAAATAAAATTTACCCTCATCATTTTTTCCTAACGCGCCAAAAGAAGTATAACTTCAAAAACGCAAAGGAAATTGATAGAAGAAGGGGTTACTTTGCGGAAATCAAAACTTAAATCCAGATAAAATTATTTAACAATACAGATTCTGCTCGAACTTCGTGGAGTTTAGTCGAATTCTCCTGATGATGCTTCGGTTACGAAGCGAAGTGTGATGAAGTTCAGTAGTGTGTAAAACAAGCAGGCCTTTTTGAACCGCCTCGAGAAAGAAGAGGCCTTTTTAAAGGTGGTTAAAAAAGGCTATTATTTTTAATAAACCATGTACTTGCTATCGTCGGCACTTGGTGGAGTTACATTGTATACACACTTTTTTTGAGGTAAACGCTTGTACTTTTCGGCTATACACTTTATTTAATACTTAATGTCAAGCTACAGCCAACCAGTTTTACTTCATCACCAGGTTTTTGTATGTAAAGAAAAAAGTCTGTTTTATATACGTTCAGTACCTATTTGGTTGTAAGTTACTGACGGTACTAATAATATTAATATTTCATGCGACATGTCTATCGTATCCAGTATAAGTGTGAAAGAGATGCACTTGTCAAAACAAGCAGTCATAAATCCAGTAAATCCAATCCTCTGTTACGTGACGCAGTGTGCTATAGAGTGCAGTGTGTTGACTCGAAACTGCACTTTGAGTAATGGCGGCGCTCGGTGACGTTTGAGATATCGCGCCAAAACACTTGCTTCTACATTTGACTATTTAGCATAGTTTGTTAATTGCAGATTTTCTATTCCAATTTTAAAATAGAGTAGATGTCTTTTTATTACAAGAAGGTTGTTCTTCATGACATTTTAGGCCATCTGCCTTCCTGCCTTATTTAAGTTAAAATTAGATTGTTATTTGTATTTTTAAGCTAGATTATATTGTAAATATTATTATTGAAAAAAGACAAGCCCGCTGAGTTTCTTTCGCCGGATCTTCTCAGTGTGAGGCCGCGATTCCGATCCGGTGGTAGTTTAAAAAAATGTCGACGCGCACAAATACCACTTGTATGGTTCATGTGAATAAAGAATATTCTGATTCTGATTCTGCCAGGCAGCTCGTAAAAGGTGAGTATAAACATTGTCGTCACTAACATAAGGTGGTAGAGTTTTGCAACAACTGGATTGGTACCACTGCCTTACCTATTCTTGCTACCATAATGTCAGTGCGTGTCTTTAATGATAAAGTTGAATGTGGCTACCTTACTTAAACTTACTTTTGCTGGAAGCCTGAGATCTCCGGCCTCAGATTGGCAACGCTTTACTACCACCCTTAGTTTCTTTAGGAGATGAGAATTTCTTACCACTAGGAAATCTGTCTGCTTGTATGCCATCCAAAATCATATTATAATGTTTGATCATTTTTTTAGATTTATAACTAGGCAGTGCGTTGAAAAAATTGGGATAGATTTAAGGGACATTACCACAATATATTATTTTTCATTACAAAATATAGTTACGTTATTATTATGTGATGTTATGAACGGTGTACTAAAAATCTGCGTTTTATCAAAATAATTAAATTGTAACGGAAAAATGCTAGTTAAAAAAGATAATGCTCTTAAAAAATGCATTAAAAGTAACGAGTAGCTGTTATTTAATGAATCCGTCGATTTTTGTTTGTTGCAACGTTAATCTTAGTTACTCTCATCGAACTATGAAACGTTTCGAAATAATTCTGTAGAAAACATAAAATATTGATGGCGTGGTGCCAACTTTAAAGCTTCCGATTACTAATTACAAAATTCTTTGCTCTATTTCTACGTTTTTGATTTTTGCTTTGTATCATGATCTTTATTATTTCCAAAATAAAGTAGGAGGTCTTTAATTAAACTGTACGTTTTTTATAATATCTATCGCTTCTGTGGTCTAGCGGTCCGGCGTCGGACTTGACTTATTGAGGTCGCGGGTTTGATTCCCGGTCGAGCAACAAACAAAAATAGAAAACGTATGTTTTCAATTTTCTAATAAAAATAACGTTATCCCAGATTGGATATGTGCCTGATAGGAGATAGGGTTGCCACCTATCACTTTATGGGACTTAGTGTTTTCGGCTAGTCGTGAGTGCCTTAGTTGTGTTCTTGCCTTCTTCTTCGGGAATATGGTCATGAAGATACTTTATTTTATATATTTGTTACTAGATAACCCAGGCTATAGCAAACCGATTTCAATGGATATTACTATTTTAAAAATGTAGGTCATGACTCCAATGTCGTTATTAATTAGATATATAATAATGATACTAGTAGTTTTTGAGTTAGGTATACCGAATAGTGAATATATTTTTCGCTTATCAATGAGATCCTCAACATAAAAGAAAATTTATGCACTAATAAGCATAACTCAAAAACTGCTTATGACGAGGTGGTACTTAATGAAACTGTTGAAGTAGGTTTTTGCTGTTAGCGCATTAAGCGCTTAAGTATATATTTCATGCAATGTGCGTTGTAAATATGTGTCTTAATAAATATTTTTTATATTCTGATTCGAAATTTTATTATTGTGGTATTAACTTAGTTTAATTATTTATGGAATCATTATTAAAGTAATCGCCTGAGTCAATCGTCTCTGTGGTCAAGCGGTTCAGGTGTTGGACTTGACTACATGAGGTCCTGGGTTCGATCTCGGATCAGACAACAAAAGAAAACGAGTTTTTTCTAATAAAAAAATGTTGCTCGGAATTGGGTATGTGCCCCGTTGGCGATAGGTTTTGTGGATCACTTTGTGGGATTTAGTGTCTTCGGCTAGTCGCGGGTGCCCTGATTACGCCTCTGTTTACTTCTTCGGAGATATGGGCGTGAAGATATTTTTCTTATTACAGACGGTATAACAGAATGTCGTTTCGTCAAACTATCACAAAGACATGTGTGACAGTTTGACGAAACGTGTCACTAATATCCGTCACCGGAGTACCGCTATTTCTTATATTTCTGACATACATAAAGAAACAGAACATGGTAATCAATTTAAG
The DNA here is from genome assembly GCA_002245505.1 of Calephelis nemesis. Lineage (NCBI taxonomy): Eukaryota > Metazoa > Arthropoda > Insecta > Lepidoptera > Riodinidae > Calephelis > Calephelis nemesis. The sequence continues at coordinate 113,425 of NJDD01000530.1, forward strand.
CTCACAAGCACCATTTGCCCAGGCTGTCGCCACTTCTTAAGCTGAGCCATATTTCAGGAGGCGGTCCAGAAACCACGCAGAGAGGACTTCGGTAAAGACATTACGGTATTATTTATATCGCTCTACAAGTTGTACTTAAGCAAAAGGTATTGTACACAGTCATAAGCGGAGCGGAAATGTGCTTGTCAAAGAATGTTTAATCTTAAATATAAAAATTTTATCTAAAGTTGTCCTGCTGTGTGTTTAAAAACTTTTTGAAGTTATACTCCCAATAAAGATCTGACGTCATTTCCAAATATTGCTGACTTACTCCAACGTACTTATACTCACTCTATATTTATTTTAATTTGTCGATACTTCAACCTAACTGCATGGGCAGTGGTCACGACTGACCAATATAAATATTTATAAAACATTTTTAATTACGCAGGGATTTAAAATTTTAATAAAATTGAATTCCAATTTTTTTTAATGTCAATGTACGAAAAGCCTTTCTAAGTTCATTACCTTAAAAGCGGTGAATAATATCTTGAAGAATAGTTTCGCCATAGCGTTATCTTATTTTAGGTATTTATGTGAACGGACCCTTAATGTGGACTTTGTGTATTTGGGGAGCAACGTTAGGCAAACCATTCAGCCAACAAACAAACAGGCGAACAAAACTAAGTAGTGAATAAGGCGGCAGGCGGCACCCGCCGCTTTGCCAAAACTTTTCGTTTGATCTTATAAATAGATAGCTCTTCTAATTAAGGTGCGGCTTCATGCTATAAATATCTTGGTTTAAGTAAAAGGTCATTCATAAATTCTTTAAATATGTTTATAATTAATAATATTCTAACACAAATTAATTTTCTTACTTACTAACTTGACCTTGAACTAACCTTGCAATTCAAAGAGGATTGAATCAAAATTTCATATATACATTCTTATTATCGGCAAATACTATAAATTCTGTAATTTAAAATGAATTCAACTTTACTTTTGATATAAAAAGTATCGTCACGCCCATATCCCCGAAGATGTAGGCAGAGACACAACCAGGGCACCCACGACTAGCCGAAGACACTAAGTCCCATAATGTGATAGGTGGCAAGCCTATCGCCAACCGGGCACATTTCCAATCCCGACCAACATTTTTTTTTCATAAAAAAAAAGAAATTTATTAGAAAATTGGAAAAATCCAATTTTCTTTTTGTTGGCCGACCCGGAATTCGAACCCGAGACCTCATGCAGTCAAGTCCAACACCCGGACCTCTAGACCACAGAGGCGACAAACTTTTGATATAATTAGGATAAAATGAAGTTTTACTTTTACTTTACTTTAATGTCATCATCCCAGCTGACAAACATACAAAAAATATAGAGTCGAATTGAAATCCTCATCCTTATTTGGAGTCGGTTAAAAATTGACAAAATATAACAACGCAAATGTGAAAATACCCGGAGAGAGTTTGTATATCAACTTAATTTCATGAACAATATAGTAAAGTATCCGAGAGTGAAGTCAAGAGTTTTTAAAATAGGCGTTGTCATATAAAAAGACTAATGAAAGTAGAGGAAAAATTTCTGTATCAATTCACATTTTTAATCATTTATACGGGATACTCACGATCTTCTTTTATTTTAATTTATTTGTCGATGTTTCGGCCTAGTTGCATAAGCCGTGGTCACGACGGGACTGCGGCAGCTTCCATCAAGCTTACCATCATGTCTCCGGTTTCAAGCCTCAAGTCCAATATATCCACAAAATGCCGCGAGTCTCTAACAAAAGATGTTGTGTATCCTACTAAAGGCTGCAAAACCTTCGCAACATGTTTAGCCAAATCATATGTTGGTGAGCCTATTTGGCTAACTATAGGTCTTAATGGAACTAGGCCGAAATATCGACAGATAAAATAAAATAAAAGAAGATCGTGAGTATCCCGTATAAATAATTAAAAATGTTAATAATACGCGACGATTTAAGTTTAAAATCTTCTGTATCAATTGTTACACTTGGTATTCGATACTGCTTAACCCGCAAGAGATTTGACGTTGAGGACGACAAAAGGACCTACGTATCTCGTTTAATACTTTGAACAATTAAGACATATCAATCAAACCTTAAATTCATTGAATTATTGCCTTGTGAAATGTATGTTAACCGACTGAATAATAGAATGAATGTATGCATGAATAAATGGATACACTTCTACTGACGTGAATTAAGGGACGCTTAGGTAAGAGCATTTTAGGAAATAAAGCTAAACCCAAACACATTAGTACATATTATAAAACAAATTTCCCCTTTAACCTGTTTCTGTTTGTCTGTATGAATCAAACTCAGAACCTACTGAACAGAATTTCGTACAACTTACGTCGATAGATAGAATAATTCCAAAAGGAGGTTTAGATGTATAAGAAGGAAAGGTTTTGTTGAAATTTGTTGAAAGATGTAAATATTTGTTCAGTATGTACCATTGGGAGTTTTCACCGAAATCTTTCATTTTATTAGCTCTTTAAAAAAGTCCGGGTTCATATATGTTTGATTTTAATAATTAAAGTTTTAAAAAATTACTTATTAAATTGTTATTGTAAATCTCTTCAAGCGCATATAGTATTAACTTTATGGACAGATAACACTATTGGGGCTGCCAGAAGCATTGTAGTGCACCAGAAATATTTGTGGAGGTCCTTTAAGGCCATAGTTTGTACACACTGAGAGAAATAAAAAAAGAAGCCTCATGCGTCACATCGCATATTTTAAAAGCCTCGTGTTTGCTTAAGGCAACAAGCCTGTGATCTCAGACATTACTGTACTGACCTGAAAGTTTCAATTCTATTTCGTTACAATCAAATCCTAAAATACATACGTACATATATAGCGGTCCACATGCTGGATTTGACTTCATGACGTCCCGGGTTCGATTCCCGGGTCGGGCAACAAAAAGAAAATGCAGTTTTCCAATTTTCTAATTTAAAAAAAATTTGCTCAGGGTTGGATATGTGCCCGGTTTGGCGATAGGGCAAGCATATCACACTGTGTTAACTAGAGTCTTTAATTATTAGTCGTAGGTGCTCTGTTTGTGCCTATGCCTACCTCTTCTGGGATATGGGCGGGAAGATACTTACTTACTTTCTTTTCCTAAAATACATTTTTGTCAGTTTCGTTTAATAGCACTATCTTTTTTTTTATATAGAAGAGAGGCAAACGAGCAGGTGGGTCACCTGATGGAAAGTGATCACCTCCGCCCACTAACATCCGCAACACCAGGAGTATCACAGATGCGTTGCCGACCTTTAAAAAACAATTTATTTTTTATAACTAATAAAACTAAAAAAAATAGAAAATGTGTACTTAATTTTTTTTATAAAAATAATGTTACCTAGGATTGGATATATGCCTGGTTGGCAATAGGCTTGTCATCAATCGCATTGTGGGACTTAGTGTCTTCGGCTAGTCATAGGTCTCTGACCTATGACTAGCCGAATTATGCTTCTGCCTACCTCATGGGGCGAGAAGATACTTTTTTTTATTCTTAAAGCAAGCTTTAGCACACCTTTTAAAAAGAAAAAAAGGATTGAAATTCAAAATTTTAAAGAAGTTGTTAATAACTTAAACTAAAATGGTTAAATATGATTTTTAACTGGTCAAGGACAAGCACATTTTAAATTGAAATCTTTATTTTAATTCAAACCTTTATCGAATTCTTTATTCATTTTATTTATTTGATAGGATTCTCAAATATCCTAAATATATGCTTACACTAGCTGGCCCGGCAGGCATTGTACTGCTACATTTTTGACGTGATTTTAGTAAAAAAAATGGGATATGAAAAATAGATTTTGGCCGATTATCAGACATACTCAATATGGTTACAAAATTTCATGAATCGATCTAGCCGTTTCGGAGGAGCACGGGCACGAACATTGTGACACGAGAATTGTATACATACAGATTACTATGCATGCTGAGTTTTAACGAAATCTAGTCAGTGGTTTCAGTTAAACATTTGTAAATGAATAACCCGTGTTGACCCGGGCTCCTTTGTAGAATAGACCATTTGCCTTCCTGTGCCAGGCAGCTCGTAAAATGCGAGCGTAGGCTTGCCGTCACTAGCACTGTGACATCTGACTAGGTGGTAGAGTTTGGCAGCGACTCACATGGATTGGTACCACCGCCGTACCTATTCCAGCCGCCATAACGTCATGACGTGTTCCGGTTCGGAGGGTGAGGTAGCCGGTAAACTTACTTTTGCACGAGGCGTAACATCCCGGCCTCTGGTTGGCAATGCACCATTACCACCTTTGGTGTCTCTAGGCAGCGGGAATTTCTTACCACCAGGAAATCCATCTGCTTGTTTGCCTTCCAATGTCCTAAAAAAAAGGAATAAGTTACCATTACTCGGTATAAAGAACTATTTGATATTATAAATACAAATATATCTTGTACTCATCCGTAAGTTCGGGTAAACCATGGAAAGCAGTAAGCTATATTTAGGTAACAAGGCAGGACTAAAGTTCCAGTTAAACATTTGTAAATGAATAAGTTACCATTTCTTGATATTAAGAATTAATTGATGTTATCATAAATACAGAAATAGCTTGTGAACCATCGACAGAAGTTAGTTATATTTAGGTATCAGGGCAGGACTAAGGTTCCAGTTAAACATTTGTAAATGAACAAGTTACCATTTCTTGGTTTAAAGAACTATTTGATATCATAAATACAAAAATATCTTGTAATAACCCGTTACTAAGGGAAAAACTATGGACAGCAGTTAGTAATATTTAGGTAACTGGGCAGGACTAAGGTTCCAGTTAAACATTTGTAAATGAGCTAGTTACCATTTCTTGGTGTAAAGAACTATTTGGTATCACACATGCAAAAATATCTTATAATGATACATTAGGCGGGTAAAACCATAAACAGTAGCTAGTTACATGTAGGTACCAGGGCAGGACTAATCATAGTGGTTACTCATCAAACCAGCCGTGATAATGTCTCCTAAGGGAGTAAACACGTTGTTTGGTATCTGTGGATTGCCGAAGAAACATGTTCCAGACGTTAATGTAATGCCTGTAATCCCTGGAATTGTGTCGGGAACGCTTTCCCGCGGGAACATGCGTTAGTACTGCTCGCTTCTAATACTGTTATCATGAAACCTGGAGATGGGATTATGTATTGTAAAATGAGGTTAATCATTCCACACAAATGTATGAATGAAATGTGAGGAATTGTTACTTTATTCGACATGCAAGAAACTAGGAAAAATACTTATTTTAGTACTAAAAACTTTATTTAAGTTTGGATTTGAAGATAGGTATTTTAGTAGATTTACACAAACTTGTTCACGAGAACATCGTTTCTTTTCATCGTTTTATGTAAAACACTGTACCTCTTCTACATAAGTATGTCAGAAGCATTGGTAAAATATCATGGGGCGTTTCTAAACAATTTTATTTCACGTGTGTTTGTTTGCCTGTTACTTGCGACTAATATCCATTCCGAATTATTTTGATTTTAGCACTTGTCGTGTGCTCTTTTTAAATTTTGAAGCGAAAAAAAATCCTTAGAATTTGTAGAAATCTATTTTAAAATCTTACAATCGAGCTTATGACCTTAAATATCTGGGCAAATCTCCATAAATAAATAAATATCCCTGGACAAGTTACGCAAATCGAATCTAACCCCAAAGTAAGCAAATTATATGCTTGTGTTATAAGTGTTAGTCAACGATAGTAATACGTAGAAATATTTAAATAGATACCAGAATAAATTCAATAAACACCCAGACATGGAAATGCAGACATCTTAGTTTTCATCACACTAATGCCTGCCCCGTAGGGAATCGCACCGTAGCCTCGCGGTTGGTCACTGTAGTTAGGCGTTTACGCTATCCACTCGACCAACGAGGCTGTCAAATAAACTACCGATAACGTCATCTTTCAATCAACAACTGTTTTTAAGTCCGTATATCTGTTGAAGAACTACAATTCTACAGACAGACAGACAGACACACGCATACACATAGAGATATACACAGACACGTCAAACTTATATGGGCCCTTGATTTGCGTCGGGGGCTAAAGCTGCTATCAACGGTAATCGACATTGCAATAGATACATCCCCAATCGAATAGCAAACAGTTTGTAGACGTTCCGCTTCATTAGTCACCTTTGTAGATGTTTTCTCAGACGTCAACGCTTAATCAGCTGTGTATATTCACTTGTTAACGTTAAAGTATTTGCTTAAATAATAATTATACGAATGAAATTTTCACCGTGTTGTTCCGGGCTCCTTTGCAGAATAGACCTTTCCTTGCCAGGCAGCTTGTAAGAGGCCAGCATAGGCTTACCGTCACAAGCAACGTGACATCCTACTAAGTGGTAGAGTTTGGCAGCGACTCGTCCGGATTGGCACCACCGCCTTCCCTATTCTTGTCAAAATAACATCCAATGCTTGCCGTTGACGTGTTCCAGTTCGGAGGGTAAAGACGGTAAACTTACTTTTGCTCGAGGCCTAACATCCCGGCCTCAGATTGGCAACGCACCATTATCACCTTTGGTGTTTTTAGGCGGCGTGAATTTCTAACCATCAGGAAATCCGTCTCATGTCCGTTATGCTTACCTTCCATTATCATATAAAAAGAATTCATACTAATAGATGTAAGTACGTCTTTAATAAGATTTTCTCAGACACTTTTACTTCAGACTCGCAATCCTAGTTTGTACGAGCTTTAAACTTTAAATTAGAGCGGCTGTGTTATGATAGCTGATACTAAATGTCTTAGCGAATTCTTTAGCCTAGGAATCAATATTTTATTTTACAACTTTTCTTACGTCGAGTAACATTTCTTGGTAATTCTGACATGAAAGCACCCTATAAATTACTCTATCTCTTCTACAATCTTGTGAAAATGTCATTAAAATTATTTCAATTATTTGTGAAGTTAATTCGAACAAACAAATAGACAAACATGTAAAAAACACAGCCCCACGTAATTTATTCGTAACTAGCAGTTTCACACAGCTTCGCCTGCGTAACTTGGTTTCTACTATACCGATTTGGGTGAAACAAAGTCCATGTCACTCGTAGATACTGTAGCTTTCGAGTGGTGAAAAAATTTTTTAAATCGGTCCAGTAGTTTTTGAGCCTATTCATTACAACCAAACAAACAAACAAAGTTTTCCTCTTTAAAATATTATATATAGTATTATGTACAGATTTCCTTCCAATACAAACACATAACTTTTATTTTACGTGTGTTTGTAGTTTAGTGAGATAGGTATGTGCAAAAAAAATTTGACCTACTTTTAACCATACGAAGGTAAGAGTTTGCCGAGAAAGGAAATTTGACGCGCATTATTTGATCTATGACGCACGACTTCATTGTACGCGCGTCCAGCTGCGCTGAATTACTCGGTAACCATTACTGAGAGATAGGTTGTATTAGACAAATCAGGTTTTCGTTCTACCTAATCCTGATAAACCCTAAAACTTGTGCATTTCGTTTACTACGGCATTGGATGTGGTTTGAGGATATTTAACGTGCAATTGTTATACGTTAAATTCGTCAACACAACTAACAATACAACAATAATACCTAAAATTCGAAAAATAAAATATATACAAAATATGATACAAGAAATTACATCTCACTATTTGAAAAAAAAAACTTAAAACTGAACGCAGGTTATAGACAAGTTTAGTATATGTTTAATAATAAGACGGATAACTTACACCCATACCATAACAACCTTAACCTTTGAAATATAATAAAAAATAAATCGAAAATATATCCCTGGAATATAATCAAATTATACGCTTGTGTTATAGGTATTAGTCAACGATTCTAATACATAGAAATACTTAAATAGATACTATAATAAATTTAAGAAACACCCAGACCCGGAAATACAGACATCTTAACGTTCATCACACTAATGCCTGGCCGATGTAGTTAGGTGTATACGCTAGCCACTTGACATACGAGGCGGTCAATAATATATAATAGTGACGAGCAATGACATTATACCGGTAGGAACATGTCAGGCAGTGGTACCAAACGGGGAGAGTTGTTGAAAATACCTACCACCTAAACTTTAGTGTATTCAAAGTTTTTTTAAAAAGGCCTAGTCTGTTAGTCGTGGGTGCCTTGGTTCTCTGCCAACAACTTAGAGGATATGGGTGTGAAGATACTTACTTTTTTATATAAAAAAGCAGTAAATATTTAGGCGACACGTGACCAACACCCACTAAATCTCACCGACATTCGCACAGATTGAAGATCCCCCACAGCCCGTACGTAATCTATGAGCCCTTTATAAATTGATACTAAGCCGCGAATATATTTTGTGTCTGCGTGAAAACGAAGTTTTTCGTGTGGAATATTATCTTTCAGTAAGAAAAACAAAGGGCTTCTGATTTGTATTCTTTAATAGTATATGTTTTTTTTTATGTTATAGGAAGGCAAACAAGCAGACGGATTTCCTGCTGGTAAGAAATTCGCGCCGCCTAGAGACACCAAAGATGGTAATGGTGCGTTGCCAACCTGAGGTCAGGATGTGAGGCCTCGAGCAAAAGTAAGTTTACCGGCTACCTTACCCTCCGAACCGGAACACGTCATGACGTTATGGCGGCAGGAATAGGTAAGGCGGTGGTACCAATCTGGGCGAGTCGCTGCTAAACTCTACCACCTAGTCAGATGTCACGGTGTTAGTGATGATAAGCCTATGCTCGCCTTTTACGAGCTGCCTGGCAAGAAAGGCAGATGGTCTATTCTGCAAAGGAGCCCGGACCAACACAGGGTTATGTGTTTTATAAATGTTTAAACAAGAGTTTTTTGTACTATGTTGAGTTTTGTTGCATACATTATAATATTGTAGTGAAACTATTTATGGTTATAGTTTGTACATTAGAAATCTTAAGAAAAGGTCAATTTTATACCTCTCTATTTAGATTTTTTGTCAGTTTGTATTCCGTCCGCGATCATCGCCAAATTTGCTAAACACATGGAATTTGGTTAGCAGCTATTGTAAAAACTCCATAGATCATAATTATTTGTTACAACTATTGTGCGTACATTGTATAAAATATTAGCGGCCCGCCCCGGCTTCGCACGGTTATGAAATATACATGTAAACCTTCCTCTTCAATCAGTTTAACTATTAAAAAAACCGTATCAAAATCCATTTTAAACTTTTTTTTTGTAATAAATTAATAAAAACAACACTATATTAATTTAAAAGAGATAAATATTGTCGTTATAAAATAATTCGTTATTTTAAACAATAATTAGCAGTCATTCAGCTTAACGAATCATATCATGTAAACAGACTTTCTGATGTGTTAAAACAACTCCGGCTAATTAAATAACATAAACACAGTGTAATTTGAGATTAGCTAAACTGGAAAAAACCAACTCCGATTTCGGTAAGTAACTCATCTACGTACACAAAAATTGAGTAATTTTGAAGTAAAAACTTCTTTAGCGGCGTTGCGCACTTTTTTGGAATAGGTGAAAACGGCGCTGGACGCAGGGTGCTTGCGCGAATGTTCGTGTTGTCATGTTTGTGTACGATAGCGCAATAAATGAATATCGTATTCTACCACATAAATGAAAGTACTTTCATACTGATAATTAATATTTTACTTTTTTTTACTTACGATAATAATCCACTAACCATTCCAAAATATTAAAAATGCACAATGTTAATATTCAAGTTTTCACTTCTGCCGGCACTCCCGGATTGTAATCTGTTTTTTAAAAAAAAAGAGGAGGCAAACGAGTAAGTAGGTCACCTGATGGACAGTCATCACCGCCGCCCACGGACATCCGCACCAGAAATGTCACAGATGAGTCGTTGACCTTTAAGAAATAAGTACGTTCTGTTCTTGAAGGTTCTTAATTCATGTAGAAATAAAATATAGACATTGTTAACTTAGTCAGAACCAAATAAATGTAATTTATAAAAATCCGTTACCTGATTCTGAACACATTTAAATAAATACCTCGAGACAAATAACACAAATTTAATAAGAATATATTTATTCCATATAGACCATAAAAAGGCTTTCCTGACGCGTTTATATAAATCTGACGCGTTTTTAAAAGCTACTGCTTGATCAGGACAGGAACTTTCTGAGAAGATCCAGCGAAATAAACTTAACTTGTTGGTCTTTTTCTCTTAAACCTAGCTCACAAAACATATTACAATCTTACATTATAAAAAAACTAGAAATTGGTACAAGGATAAATTAATACTAAGCAGTTTTTTTCTTTCAAAAAAAAGTATCTTCACGCCCATATCCCCGAAGAGATAGGCAGAGGCACAACCAGGGTACCCACAACTAGCCGAAGATACTAAGTCCCACAATGTGATAGGTGGCAAGCCTATCGCCAACCGGGTTCGTATCCTATCCCGAGCAACATTTTTTTATTAGAAAATTGGAAAAACCCAATTTTCTTTTGTTGCCCGACCCGGGATTCGAACCCAGGACCTCATGCAGTCAAATCCAACAACTGAACCGCTAGACCACAGAGGCCACAGAGGTTTTGTCTTTCATATTTTGAAATCTTATAAAACTTGTCACAAAACGAAAATATTGCATGTTTTTGAATTTTTTAGATGAATAATAAGTATTTATATATTGAAAAGTTTATTGTAAAAATGTATACATTGTGGCTAATGAAAGAATATATCTAGTTTTGAGAATATGCTCAGAAGTTTTTATTCCTCAAATTTGGAGAATGTACTAAAAAATTTTCACAAACAAATTTTTGTTTTGTAAGCATAAGTAAATATTTCGAAAACAGATTGAAAAGTTACAGCTAAAATATTTATTTCTTTAAATTTTTCCCCGAGGACAACTCTTGTACCTAAGATATGAATTGCCCGTATGGCTCTCTTTTGCATGACAAATAATGTGTTTACCCCAGACGAGTTTCCTTAGAGAATATTTTTTGTACTTAACCCTAATGTAAGTAAATTATATTTTTGTGGCATGGTTGTTATTCAAAGATAGTTTTAACATAAAAATACTTAAATTAATAATAATGTAAATTTAATTAACACTTAGTGGTTATCCAATGTATAAGCTTATATGGCGGTCTCAAAAACCATCTTTTTTACCCTCGACTCGTTGGTGCTTATTAGCAGGTGGTTTTGCACAAGTGGAGCATAAAATATAGAAAACTGGCTGTTATCCACGGCGTTGCCCGTGTGGTTGACGGTCCCACAGGAACATTTTTTCTAAATAAAACTATCCTATGTGATAATCCAAGTCACCCTATACGTGTATGCCAAATCTCTTGAAAATTGGTTAAGCAGTTTTTTGCATTAAGGAGTAACAAACAAATATACCAACTTTTGCATTTATATTATTAATAGGATATGAAAAGCCAAGGGCCGAGGTCGTCGGTATATAAAACCGCGTTATTGTATTAATATAGCGGCGAGCTTTGCCAGCGAGCGCTAAAATTTTATATAATACTAGCTGACCCAACAAACTTCGTATCGCTTGACATTAATGCTTGGACAGTAGCGCAGTCTGTCGGATTCGATGTGAAACATTTCAAAATCAACAACTACGTATTATTAAAAATTAATAAAAAAACATTTTCCAGGAGACCAACTGTGAATGTAAACTATTATCGGATTCCCTTGAACACACATAAAACGTTTCATCAACATCGGTCCAGTCGTCTAAAAGGAGTTCAGTGACAAATACACGAACACAAGAATTTTATTTATAAAGATTTTAATCGTCCTTATGATTATGTATTTAAGAAGCACCATTTTTAAACCCGTTTTTAACTAGAGTGATTATTGAAATTCCTCAAACTATTGAAAACAATAGATACACATAAAGTTGCCACCGAGTAGAGAACCTTCTTTTGCTAACGGTAAAAACTGCAGCTTTTCACATAGTTTACGTAACTTTGCATTAAAGTTAAGCAATTACAGTTTACCAAACACAAACCGATCCATTCTACCCCCAACCTTTATGAATTGCAAAACGTTGGCAAATGGGACAAATTAATTATCTGCGGTGAGTGAAGCGTGCGGGCCTGTGTGTGCAGAACCCACTAACCAGAGTTTAAGAATTTTTTTGACGTGACAACGTCTTATAATTCGATGGAGCCGGCTGCATGCACCAAAAACTCATGCGGCGTTACCTCGCTCTGAGGCGTGCCATTTAAGCCTTGAAGTGCAAGCGAGAGCGCGGAACGAGAGACAAAGAGGCACAATCGGCGTCCGTTCTTATGACGTTGTCACGGTCAACTATCGTCAGTAAACCGACTTTAAAGACAACAGATTCTTTTAGTTTATCAAATCTAATTATTTACAATAGCTTTGCATTTCGATAATAATACGACCATATCATTAAATTTCTCATTGGAACTCTATCGTTACATAACTAACAATTCTCTCTAAATCAGCATGCCAAGCAAGATAACAAATTTACTACACGTTTTGAAACAAGAAAAACTATAGACCTAAAAACATAATAATTTAAGAGTTGAAACATTCACCCTACGCTGGCAATCTGCAATTTGAACAGTTACCACCTTATCAATAAACATAGACTAAGGTAGGAGTAAAGTTAAATAGATGAAGTCTGTATCATAAAGACTATAATACTAAGTGGAACTTGGCATACTTTAGTCCATGTTATTAACAAGACGGATAGAACAATGCGGTGAATGTTTTAAAGCTTATCGTTAATGTTATTAGTTAAATAATACAATTGAACAAAAAACTAAACTTTTTAGCCAAGCACGGAAATAATTCAAAAATTGAAACAAAACGATCGAGAAGAAAATTTTTAAGTCAAAATATGGGAATGTTTTTTGGGCTTAGGTTCAGATAAGTCGCGCTGAATAAATTCCCCGTCACTTTCTTTTTTTTCAGTTAATTACTTTTGTAATTTAAAATTTTTCTAAATAAACGTTGACAGTGCATTAACTTACCTATGCCAATCCAAAGCCACTAAATGGATTTCGCTACAATTTAGTAGACAAAAAGTTTGACAGATGTAACCATCTACTTAATAAGATTTTTGTTTCATTTTAGCTATAAAAGTGTAACCTATATTACAAAAATTTGAAAGATTTAAGTCTTAAGCTTAATTCGAATCTTTAGTCTTTACACCAAGTTGGGTACCCTGGGATCTAGTGACACCTAAGAGCATTGTGTTCCTGGCCTAAGTTAAGATGTATACGTACATAGATAGAACAGGTATCAGGAGGAGGGCTGGTTTTTACCAGCTCTCTACTTACTACCAGCCTTCTCTTTTGTAAGGCATTAAGAAAGGGCAGATTTCTCAAAGCTGGACAAGATGTGATGAGTAGTTTTATATTCTAAGCATTTTTTCCGTTTCACCCGTTCAACCCGTTCAGTTTGTACCCATTTTTCCTGCAATTTTCCTGATTTTTCTCTTCATAAAAACATTCTTCAGACAATAATAATTAACACAAAAAAGAAAATTATTCGATTCGGTTCAGTAAATCGGAAGTGACGTGCTTAGCAATTTAGGAATTCATTTCTATATTATAGATTGCTATTTGAAATTTTCCCCAAGAACTACAACAGCTTTGAAGGAAGTGATAAATCAAGACTATCTTTTTAAAATCGTTTATTGCCTACACTCAAGACTTTAGTGAGGGTGTCTACAAATTGTGAGGCATAAAATATTTATTACCTGTCCGACTCTGCGGACGGGCAAGTGTAAAAATGCTTGAAGACATTGAAGTTTTAGTGGAAGCTTAACAAAGTTTGAAGCGTGAATAAATCAGCACGGTGTTGAAGAATTTTTTATGATACCAAGATTTTATATTGTGATATTTTACTCGCCAATTCCATTAAAAGATCAGAGAGGCACTGGAAAAACACATTTTGTTTAATTATATATAATTAAACACAGTAACATTAGCTATTTTATTAATATTGCTGTATTCAAAAAAGTATTTATTAAATTGGTTTATTATTGGTAGTAGGGACACGTCCTAGAAATTACGACCTTTCTTTTTTGAAAATAACCATCAAAACCGGTTTGCTATTGATAGAGTAAACGCATGACAAACATACACAAAAACATACAATCGAATTGATAACCTGCTGGATTCGGTTAAAAGTGAAAAAGGGCATGATTTGTTGGTTCGGTTAAATAGTAAGAATGGAAGATAAAAAATTAACAACAAACACAACGACAAAGATGTACGTCCATGTACGGATGGTTGTATGTAGCCAAGGAGATCAAATAGGCAAAAGGTTCGGTCGGCTACATTATAATATACTATACATATCTACATATAAATTATCTTCACACCCTTCTCTCCACTCCTCCAAATCCTTGAAGAATTAGGAAGACGTACAACCAGGGCACCCACGACTAGTCGAAGACACTTAGTTCAACGATGTGGTAGGTGGCAAGCTTATTGCCAATCGGGTACATATCCAATCCCAATCAACATTGTTTATTTAGAAAGTAACAAAAACCACATTTTCGTTTTTTTCCTCGACCCGGGAATCGAGCTCTGGAGTTATAGAAATCAACCACGGAGGCGATCATATCCTATTGTTCATGGTAAGAGTCTTCAAAACTAGCTAATACTCCTATGAAAAGTGTAATGAATGTGGAAAAAACTAATGAAGTCAGGCATTTTGACACATGACAGTTGATACTCTCTTATGACTTTAATAAGATATGTATATATGTATGAGAACTGAACTAGAACTTTAAATGACGTAACATAACGTGGCGTTAATGAAATGAGCATCTGGTCCAGTCAGGTCGTTTCTGGTCAGTGAAATCACCAGCAATTTCGATTGTGGTTTATTAGCGACAAACAGTTCATGTCCAAACGCTTGTGGAAAGTCCAATGAACCATCAATCACTGGTCCAAGGTTTTTTTACATTTATTTTTAATTTACTTTTTATTTTTTACAAATTAACATAGCAAAATGTTTGTTCATAAAATATGAGTAACTAGCTGCGCCCCGCGGTTTCACCCGCGTAAGTCCCAATCCCGCGGGAACTCCGGGATAAAAAGTAGCCTATATGTTATTCTGGGTCTTCAGCTACCTACATACCAAATTTCATCGTAATCGGCTTTTTAGTTTTTGCGTGAAAGAGTAACAAACATCCATACATCCATACATACAAACTTTCGCATTTATAATATTAATAGGATTATATTAATAGGTTAGGATGTAACATTCTTAAATTTTTGTCTTTGTTGGCCAATGTGTCAGATTTTAGTGGACCGTTTTAGTCTAGGCTCTTTTGCGGAATAAACCATCTTCTTCCTACCAGTCAGCTCATAAAAAGTTGGTTTCTGTTTATTGTCATCAAGACTTTAATATCTGACTAAGTGGTAGAGTTTCACAGCGACAGGCCCAGATTTGTAATGCCACCTTACCTATTTCTGCTGCGATAAAGTCAGTGCTTGTCCATATTATTAAATAAAGAAACACTTGTTTTGGTTTTACGTATCACTTATAATTTATTATTTTATAAATAGCGTACCGGTTTCGCTTATGACAGCGTCATCAAGGCTAGAAGAATTTTAACTACTAGTTTAAGCTCTAGCCCTGATGAATCTGTCATTAGGGAAACCAGAAGGCTATTTACAAAATAGTAAATTACTTGTGGTCGCCCGTTGGTCGAAATTCGACCATAATAAATTTTAATATCTTGTTGATAAGAACGCTATCTTCATTTCTAACTTTTCGTACACATAAACTTTAGGCGTGCCAAATTTTAATGCTCCTGCGTCAGCGCAATTTTCGTAAAAAGGGGTCCAAAGTTTTAGCGTCACGTATTCATATATAGATAAGTAATACGTAAAACTGTACAAGTGTTTCTTCATTTAAAAATATGAATATTTCAATTTTTTACAAAAGCTTCGACGATGTAAAATATCAAATATATCAGTGTTTGTCGTTGACGTGTTTCGTAAACTTACTTTTGCTCCAGACCTAACTTTCCTGCCTCTGGTCGAAAGTAATCTTACAACAGAACAAGAGGCCTAAAAGTGCCATAAATAATAAAGTACTATAAAATCGGTAGCATAAGGTCCTGGATAACCTATATTTTAAACCAGAAGATGATAGTGTCATACTCTATGATAGTGTTATTAGGACAGCTAAAATGGAAATTTTTAGAGCACATATTATTAGACGCTTATAGGGTTGGATTTATAGATTGGGGAATTGGGGATACGTACATCAAATTATTTTGAATAGGAATACCAATAGATTTATTTAAACCAACAACATAAATAAAGACAAGTAAGATGTCCCCAACGTAAGTAAAAGACTGAGTCAAAAAAGAAGGAAAACTTGTAGGAATTTAAATTTGAAATAAAACGGCGTAATTATAAATTATTCCTCAAAATTTATATATACGCAACAACTTTTTAACTTTTTGACTTCTAAAAAGTAAGTACTATTTGACTAAGTAATTTATAAAGATATACCTAGGTATTTAAATTGGTTTTGCTGCACTGATATGACCCCAGTTTAGAATAACCACCAGTCCGTAGCATAAGTACTACGAAAGCTACGAGCATTGCAACGCATGCTACGGAACTCGTAGCGTAATGGTAGCGATTACGCTTTCACTTTGTGCCAGTCAACGACTCGTGGCCAATTACGTACGGGCTACGCCGTAATTTCTCAACATTTGAAAATACGTCCCGTATTTCACCTGACGTGATCATTAAAGAAAATCTCGTATAGATCAAATTTTTAGCTTTGCTTGTACTTGCTGTGTAGGGTCCCTTTTAGTGGTAGTGTGGACTCACCACAAAGTATTGTGTGGTCAATGTGAGAAAAATATTATCTATTTCCAAATTCATGTCTATTAATATTTATCTACTAATAAGTAAATGTTTTTATGACAAATGAGATTGAGATTGAAATTGGTATTCGACGACCTCGTCTATGTTTTTTGGCAATGTTGGTACATGCCTGACTCCAACGATCCGAACATTTCTATCCTAAAGATCAGGTATGATTACCAACAAGATGTTAATGTGTTTAGCTTGGATGTCTATATTTCTGGGTCTGGCTGCTATTAAACTATAAGTATAATATATAATTACATACAGGGCTACTTTCAAAGTATCGGCTAAATTTTAATACAAGGGAGTTGAGGCTAGGTTAAATTAAATGCATTTTAAATATAATTGCAAATTGTAGTATTTACTTTTACAAACATTCGTATATTATAGTTCGCGTCAATACTTCGCTTGTTATCAAGCTATGTCGTACCTAGTACGAGTCATTACGTCACCAGCCTGCGGATTCGATTGCGGTCGCATGGAATCAGTTGATGCCCTACTCACGTTGTAACCATATTACATTTTGTATCTAAAAATATGTAAATTATAAATCATAATTTACATTTTTTTTAATTTTAATTAACTTTAAAGATCGAAAGTGCTATCAATTCCCAATCGTGTCTCAATTTCTTTGATACATGCGTACTATAAAAATATATAATTCAAAACAGCAAAGTTATGTCAAAAAGGCTACTATACGGTCTCAGAGAATTTGGAAGATGCACATGCTTAGGGATAGAGATTTCAATCTCCCACTGAAATTTGTAATGTGATTTGTTGTACCTTTTGTTTAAGTTAAAGTCAGGTTGTTATTTTTATTTTTAATCTAGTTTATATTGTAACTATTATTATTGAAAAAAAGACAAGCCCGCTGAGTTTCTTTCGCTGGATCTTTTCAATGTGTGGCCGCGATTCCGATCTAGAGGTAGTTTATAAAAATGTCGACGCGCACAAATATCACTTGTATGATTCAAGTTAATAAAGATTATTCTGATTCTGATTCATATGCTTAGTTTAAAAATAGACCGAATAGCATATTTTTTTTATTGAGTTATGAAAAATGTACTATTTTTTATGTTATAGAAAGGCAAACAAGCAGACGGATTTCCTGATGGTAAGAAATTCACGCCGCCTAGAGACACCAAAGGTGGTAATGGTGCGTTGACCACTTGAGGCCGGGACGTTAGGCCTTGAGCAAAAGTAAGTTTACCGGCTACCTAACCTTCCTAACCGGAACACGTCATGACGTTATGGCGGCAGGAATAGGTAAGGCGGTGGTACCGATCGGGACGAGTCGCTGCGAAACTCTACCACCTAGTCAGATGTCACGTTGTTAGTGATGGTAAGCCTATGCTCGCCTTTTATGAGCTGCCTGGCAAGGAAGGCAGATGGTCTATTCTACAAAGGAGCCCGGACCAACACGGGGAAATTAGACGGGGAACTATTCGCATAAAATGTTATTATTTATCGTACAGATAATAGTTCGTTATATAACAATTATTACATTAAGCCCTCCTTATTGGACACAAATAACCTTATAAATGTAAAAAGCTGTTCTCATACAGACATAACTATTTTATTAATTACGAAATCTACTCTCAATTTACTTTACGGTTATGACCGAAGGGGTAGACAGAGGCAAAAACCAGGGCACTCACGACTAGTTGAAGACACTAATAACCGGTTCCTATATTCAAAAAACGAGTCGTTTTGATTACGGATGGTATTATTTTGTACGCTTAGTAAGATTACTAACAACGGTTGCTCGTTTCCGACTACTGATTCTAAACATTTTTTGAAAATATTGGTAACTCTCCGTTACTTTTGAACGAACTACGAATGGTTTAGCTGACGGATTACGATTCGTTGATTATAGGAACCGGGCATAAGTCTCAAAATCAGATATGTGGCAAACCTATGGCCGACCGGACACGTATCCAACCCAGAGTAACTTTGTTTTTATTACAAAATTGAAAATACGCTTTTAATGCTTGTTTTTGTTGCCTGACTCGGTAACTGAACCTGGGACGTCAAGGTGTTAAGTCCGGCGCTGGACTGCTAGACCATAGAGGCGATACTCTTAATTTATAATTGTTTTTTCCCGTGTTGGTCCGCGCTCCTTTGCAGAATAGACTATCTGCCTTCCTATCGGCAATTCGCAAAAGGCGATATGCTTGCTTACCGTCACTTACACCGTGACATCCTACGAGGTGGTAGAGTTTCGCAATGACTCGCCCGGATCAGTACCATCGCCTTACCTATTCCTGCCGCCATAACGTACAATGCTTGCCGTTGACGTGTCCTAGTTCGAAGAGTAAGGAAGCCGGTAATCTTACTTTTGCTCGAGGCCTTACATCCCGGCCTCAGGTTGGCAATGCAGCATTATCACCTTAGGTATCTCTAGGCGGCGTGAATTTCTTACCATCAGGAAATCTAATTGCTTGTTTTCCACCCACCTTTGGCATTGACATAATTGAAAAAAACAGATAGTAGTTACCTACTTGTACTCAAAAGCAATAACACTTACAATATATAATCATGAAGTTTCGTCTAGAAACAAAGGAAATGTGGAAAATTTTCATTGAAATAAACCTGTAGCCGCTAGTTACGTTGTGGTTAAAACGGTTGTTTTATGTTAATTATTTAATTTAAAATCTACAGTATCCAGATTATTTAAACATTATTTCGCCACAAGTGGTTAATTATTAATAAAGTAATTCAAAAAAATCCTTTAATGCTTTTATAATAAATGCAAAATTATCGCCATACTGCTTTTAGTTTTATAATAATGTCGTCTAAGTACAATAAAAATATGCAGTATTAAATATAACTTCTTTATGTTTTTTTTTGTGTTTTTTACACTAAGTTCTGATCTAGCTTCCGAAAACAACGACTATTATGCATTCGTTATTTGTCAAGTAAAAAGACGCACCGACGAATTGATAACAGATGTTCTTTTTAAAAGCAAGGTAGGTATCTTCACGCCCATATCCCCCAAACAGTAGGCAGATGCACAACCAGGGCACCCGCAACTAGCTGAAGACACACAGTCCCACAATGTGATAGGTGGTAAGCCTATCGCCAAACGGACATGTAAAATTTTTAATTATAAAATTGGAAAGCCTAAATTTATTTTGTCGCCTGACAAGGCAGTCGAACCTCATGCAGTCAAGCCTGGACCGTTAGACCGCAGAGGCATTTTTTAATTGATTAGAAAATTACACAAAAATACGAATAAAAGAATGACTTCAACACTTCCAAAATATTTTGTAGTTTATCGGTTCCACTATTTTACCAGTCTCACTACTACCACTAACAACCCTTTATAATTAAATAAGGTAATTTTATCACACACAATCAAGTTCATATTTATACCTATACATATAATAAATCTGTAGAAAGGTCAATTCTGTACATTAAAAATATTGAAAAAACAAATAGCAGGGGGTGTTACTGGATTGATACCAAACCCAAATATGTGATTAAAAAAAATTTTGTATATCTGTCTGTCTGTCTGTATGTTCAGGCATCATGTGAAAACTGACAGTTCGATATCGATGAAACTTGGTATAATTATACCTTATTATCCTGAGCATAAAATGGGATACTTTTTATCCTGGAAAACTACGTCGAAAAAAATCTTAATTTTTTAGTTTTATCACGCGAAGACCAGTATCCGCGCAGACGAATTCACGGGCGGAAGCTAGTCTTACCTAAAGTCTGTGAGGAAATCTACGAAACACAAAAAAATAGCCACAATCTGAATCCTTACCAATACTAACTTTATTTTTTTTTTACATTTTGATTGAGTCCTATTTTAAACAAACTTACTTACTTTAAGTTACAGAGTTTAGTTCGAGTTTTTTAAAGTATATACCCAGTACTCTTGGTATAAGCCTATCCACCAGGATACATCCATCAGGCCACTCACTACTAAGCGAAGATATGGGTCCACTAACATGACAGGTAATAAACCTTTAAACCAACGGACTTATCCCTCGAAATGTTTTTTTATTATAAAATTGAAAAAAAAACACGTTTTAAGATGCTGGAACCGGGTGTTGAACTCTAGATCTCATGTAGTCAAAGTCAAATATCGGGAGTTTTCAATTCAGCATACCGTTAAATATATACTCGTATTGTGCTTTAGCACACAAACAAAAACTGTTGGTCCCCGTGTTGGTCCGGACTCCTTTGCAGAATATTATAGAATATTATTGCCAGACAGCTCGTAAAAGGCGAGCAAAGGCTCACCGTCACTAACACCGTGGCATCTGACTATGTGGTAGAGTTTAGCAGAGACTCGCCCGGATTGGTACCACCGCCTTACCTATTCCTGTCGCCATAACGTCATGACGTGTTCCGGTTCGGAGGGTAAGGTAGCCGCTAAACGTACTTTTGCTCGAGACCTAACATCCCGGCCTCAGGTTGGCAACGCACCATTACCACCTTTGGTGTCTCTAGGCGGCGTGCACTTTTTAATATTAGGAAATCCGTCTTCATGTTTGGCTTTCAATATCATAAAAAAAAAACCGAGTATATGTAGTGAAACATATTCTGAAGAGTTTTTAAGTGCAAGCAGGAATCACATATATTCGCGTCACATTCTCAAGAATGAAGACCGAATGAATGGAACTAATGAGTACGGTGAAGAGGTGAAATATGAATGTACGTTAATGTTACAAAATGTACGAGTGAAAGTACTGTTCTATGCATTGAAGACATTGTAGATATTTCTAAAAATATAAGTAAATGAATGAATTAACACTCTTTCTTATGCACAAAAAAAACTACTACTGTTTTATGTTTGTACTGTGTTACTGTTTTATGTTTCTCAATTAATCAATATGTATACACTTTGTACAAAAGTCCTAAATTCAATTAAAATTATCATATTACACTACTATAACAATTTTAAAGTCATACACTGTGTCAATACTAGGAATAAAAATAATCTTGCTGTGCATGTGTCTCGTCTCCACAGAGTAAGCAATTCTTTCATGGGCCTATGTATACAGTTCTACAATAAACTTCCCACTTATATGAAAGAACTTCCAATTAATAAATTTAAGAAATGTGTTAAATGTAAATTAAATCAAAAAGGTTATTATAACATTGCTGAATATTTAACAGATAAGACTACTTGGGATTAGTTGCTCCTCATGCCAATCTCTTATAAAATATATTGTATCATTACATAAATTATTGTAAATCAATTTTAAAGTAAGAAAAAAAAAGACAAGCCCGCTGAGTTTCTTGCCGGATCTTCTCAGTGTGCGGCCGCGTTCCGATCCGGTGGTAGATTTATTATTATATAGACCCGTCACAAGTGCCTCTTATAGGTTTATGTGAAATAAAGATGATTTATTATTATTATTATTAAAGTCAGTTTTTCAATTTTTTTGTGAAACCGCCTCCGTGGTATAGCGGTCTAGGTGTTGGATTTGAATTCATGAGAACCCTGGTTCGATGCCCGGGTCAGTTAATAAAAAAAGTGTTTTATCATTTCACTATAAACTATCTATACGATTTTTTCTTACAGGTCTGCAAGTAGAATAGACCATCTGCTGCTCCACCAAGGAGCTCCTAAGAGGCGAGCACAGTTTAAATTACTGGTCATTACCCACAAGATCACTGCTGAAAGAGTTGTGAACAGCAATATGCTCGGGATCCATCGCCTTACATATTCCAGCCACCATAATGACAGTTCATGTTCCAGTCTGTAGGGTAGCCGGTAGATTTGTTAGGACTTCCATCCCGGCATTAGGATAACGAGCTATCTGTATCATATAAAGTGACTATTGGCCACGATTGTTTCTTTCCATCAGGACAGCAGTGTGCATAATCGGTTTGCTAATCTCTAACATTAAAAATACATTTCAAAGTCTGTTACGATTTTTACTCTATCGACTAAACAATTTTTTTTATGATATTGTAAGGCAAACAAGCGGACGGATTTCCTGGTGGTAAGAAATTCACGCCGCCTAGAGACACCAAAGGTGAATGGTGGAAAAAAATGGTGCGTTGCCAACCTGAGGCAGGGATGATGGGCCTCGAGCAAAAGTAAGCTTACCGGCTACCTTACCTTCCAAACCGAAACACGACATGAACTATTTAACTGGTTTTAATTGCAATTGTCATTGATAGTTGAAAATTATAGATTAAGCAGTCTCTAATAATTATGAATGGATAAATAATACAACCACAACTGGAAATATGTTTGTGCCTGAATAAAAATAAATAAAGGACGTGATTTCTTAATGCGCTTTAAAAGCTCTGTCCTTATTACGATAATGGAAGGCAAATAAGCAGTCTGATTTCCTGATGATAAGATATTCACACCGCCTAGAGACACCAAAGTTGGTAATGGTGCGTTGCCAACCTGAAGCCTGGATGTTAGGCTTTAAGCAAAAGCAAGTTTACCGGCTACCTTTTCCTTCAAACCGGAACACGTCATGAAGTTATGGCGGCAGGAATAGGTAAGGCGGTGGTACTAATTCGGGAAAGTCGCTGCGAAACTGTACCACCTAGTCAGATGTCACGGTGCTAGTGACAGTAAGCCTATGCTTACCTTTTACGAGATGCCGGGCACAGGAAGGCAGATAGTTGGTCTATTCTGCAAAGGAGCCCGGACCAACACGGGGGAATTCTCTCTTCCTTTATAGTGTTATTAAGTTACTGTCATTTTAAAACAGTATCAGTAAAGTCGTGAGATAATTCGCTATCTTATTCCATAGCAAAAAGGTATTAAAGCAAACTTAAGGTGTTGAACAGGTATATAATATAACAAAACGTTAAAAAATATGTAAATTACAACAAATTATTTTGCGGATAATGTTTAGTAACATTTCAAAAATTGCTTTGAGTGTTGAATAACAAAGATAAACAAAGAATTCTCATATAAATGAGAACACTGTTTACCCAGCAAAAGTTGGGACGAAACAAACAACCGATTTGTCCCAATATAATGTATCATTTGGCGTAAACGTTCATGTATCGGAAAATACGAATTATCTGTACGAGTAAGTATATGTTAGCGGTTCTAGTTGCTAACTCTGTTGTTTTCACAAAAGTATGGAAAATTTAAGGGTCTTTTGCACGGCCTGGGTTTAAATTACTTTATCCCGAGTTTTTGTTTTGATACGGGTCCTTTTTATAGACGAGACCACCATCCTCTATTCGTTATAAGAAGACAAACGTTAAATAGGTCGTTACCAACAAGACACAGGAAGGTAGAGTGATTGAATGTGTATTAGTGTGCCATGTTCTGATCCATAGGATTAAGGAAGCCGGTTAACTTTTTTTGAACTTTAGACTTTGACTTTGAACTTTATTATTTAATTTTTTATTTTAATTAACTAATTTTTTTTATTTTATTTAAGTTTCTATCAGGTAATCCTATTTAGCAAAAAAATCTGAAAATTTTCAAAATAAGCCTTTAGTAGTGATAAAGTCATGTCAGGTTCTTGAGTAAAGCAATAGTTTTCTATGCTCAATAGGAGAAATTTGGGGGCAATGAGTAAATGTACAAATTACTAATTCATTCAAAAACAACTTTAACTAAACAAATTTGTACAAAGTGCCACCAAACTTAAATAATTTTGCTTAAAATGTACACAACATTAAATAATTACACAAAAGTTCTACAATATTTTAATTCGATCGCGCCAAAACCACAAAGGAACTTGCGCATTATGCCTAACAATCCACCAAAAAACAGCGGCGCAACTAGGTGTTACAGCTGTAGTGTCTATACATTACTTTTACCTCTTACCACCAGAAGACCCGTAAGTTTTTTTGTTTTCTTTGGCTACCAAAAAATAAGCTTCCATTGAATAATGTTTTTGACCAATAGTACCTAATTCCAAGTTAAATATTTAACCGTGCAAGAAGCCCTTAAATGCAAAGTTAAATCGCATAAAATTTATAATCTTCAAATTGTAAACTGACTGATATACTAACACTAACTGACTGATATACCAATCAATTAAACAGCTAAACTTATAAACTTGATAGGTAACCAAATCTTTGAAATATGATAGCGGATATTAAAAAAAAATTTGTTATTTGATAAGACTGCGAACAAGAACATAGCTTTTCTTTGCTGATTCCTTGGCCTCACAATAGATTCTAAATTACAGTGGGGTCCCCAAATAACAAACCTAACAAAAAAACTTAGTTCTGCAGCTTACGCTGTTAGGAAAATCAGGCAACTTACGGACGTACAGACTGCGAGACTTGTCTATTTTAGTAATTTTCACAATCATTTGACATACAACATTTTATTATGGGGCAGATTATTATGCTGACATTGATACAATTTTTATTATTCAGAAACGTGCTATACGAGCAATTCATAACTTGGAGGGTAGAGCATCTCTAAGACAACTGTTTAATTAGATTAACATTATGTCAGTACCTAGTTTATATATAAATGAAAATATAATGTACGTTAGAAAAAATATAGATTCATTAACAAAAACTAGGGATATACACAGTGTAAACACAAGAGATTAAAATAAGATAGCTGTACAAATATTTCGACTAAAAAAAACATCGAAGTGTTTTATTGGCACTTGCGTACTTGTTTACAACAAAATTCCTGAAAGTGTCAAAAAATTAACAAAAACAAATTTTAAAAATTATGTCAAAAATATCCTAACGAGGAAAGCTTATTATAAGATTGAGGAATATTTTGCTGACAATTCAGTTTGGACAACATGTTAAATTTAAATATTTATATACCTATCATTTTATTTATTACTGTTATAACAGGATTTCAGAATCAGATTTAATTATTATTTTAATGTTATTCTCAATTTTTTTTTATTGACATTTTTAATTTGTTTTTGACATACATACTTTTTTTTTTACCTACAGAAATATAATGTTTATATTTTTTTAATTGTAGTAATGTGCTATTTCATAATCTATATTATGTTATTATTAAGTAAGGCATTATTGACTTTCAAAAAATGTACTCAGTTACTTATTTTGAATAAAAATGAAATGAAAATGTAAAATGAATGAAAATGATGTTAAGATACAACAGTGACATTTAAACATCACAGATGTTTAAGCAGCACCGCTATCTAGGGGTGATAGTCCTAATGAGCAAGTCGACTTGCTACCGTACCCTAAAGACAAGCTCATGACATTGTCATTACGAGTATTTATGGCACCATGAAGTGATAAGACGGCGCATCCTTGCTGTACTGATGTACACTCTCCACCTACCACCAGTGGTCTTGTTGGTAATGGCATATTATTTAACACATTCTCGCTACTTATGAGCTACCACCTAGAGAGCCAGATAGTATTTTCAATACTAGGGAAACAGACCGACACGGAAAAAACACAAATTACTATTATTAAGAACTAGCTGTTTCAGTTAACTTAGTTCCACCCGTTTTGTTTGTATGGGAAAAAATATTTTTTTTTTTAGTTTTTTCGAAGACAATGGGAATAAAAAGCTCTCTCCCCATCAATTTTCAGTGATTTCGGTTCAGCCTTTCTTGATTTATAAAAAGTGTAATTAACACGACTTTTTTTTACATATATACTAACTATTCCGGTAAACTTTATTCTACCCGTTCTGTTTGAAAGGGAAAAATTAAAATGTGTTTTTTCTAGATTCCTCACTGTTGAACGAGAAAAAAAGTTACGAATGTCCTTCTCTTGATTTTAAACTACCACCCTATAAATGTTTAGCCAAATCGGTTTAGCTGTTATTGTGCTATAAATAGTGTAACAGCTAACTCGACTTTTTATATAGATTACTGCTTTACGTTAGACAATATACCAAAGTTAATTTTGTTCCTAATGAAAATTAAATTGACCTTATTATCTTTCCTAGTGTTTTTCCAATCAATCTTCATAAAGTTGCGAAGCGAATATCAGAAATATATAAAAAACGGATAATAAAGGTGAACTTGATACTTACTTTGATAAAGATAAATTACAGTTTGTAATAACGCGGCTGGAAACATGATGAGGTAAACGAGCTGTGTTACTTGAGGTGAAATAATACTGTTTTCTATACAAAGAACGGTTATATTTGGATCACTTCAATTGTGAGAGAAATGGACGCTTTTTCCCTATATTTTTTTGTTATTTTGCTGTAAGTAATAGTTCTTCATAAGTGTTTAGGAACTTCTATTTCAAGAGAGCTAAATAATATGGTGTTATTATAAACTACTAGTACTAATAATAATAAAAATAACATCCCTGAACAAGTTACACAAATTGAATCTAACCCCAAAGTAAACAAATTATATGCTTGTGTTATGGGCTAAATCTCAATTCTTTAATAATTTCAAAATATAAATAAAACACCCGAAGGGGTAGGCAGAAACACTATAGGGCAACTTCGACTAGCCGAAGACACTATGTCACTCAATGTGATAGGTGATATATATATATATAATATTTCATGATAGATATATCAATCCAAGTATATTTATTAGAAAATTTAAAACACACGATTTAAAAATTTTTAGTTGCCCGACCTAGGGATCGAACCCGGGACCTTAAGAAGTCAAGTTCGATGCCGGACCGCTAGACCACAGATGTGATCTATAATATATTGATATGTTATAAGTAAAAATAAACTATAACAAAATCTACCTTTAGGCAGATAGAATATATAAATAATTATTATAATGTCGACTAGTTGGAACTACAAGTATCATTAATTAGAAGTAAGGATAATAGCTCAATTAATAGGGATCGAATTTTCTAGGCGACTACACGTCAAAGAGGACCATTAATTAACTGCATATTATTAGGTTGAGAATAAAGAGGAAGACGTTTCTACTATCTCTTAAAAATTGGTTGATTCCTTTCATAATTATTTCGTACACAGTTTTCAGTTTCCAGATGATGCCCGTTATCTCTTAACCTCAAAAACAAATCGGATCATGTAAAGTTTACTGAGGGATCACCTTAATATCAGGATTTATATTTTAAAAACGAGCTATCAAAATGAATAGGCTATTGACCAAATATTCGCGTAACAAACGCAAAAAAAACATACAGTCGAGTTAAAAACTTTCTCCTTTTCTGTCTTTTAAAAATGGTAACAAGTTCAGATTGTGTACTGTCTCCAATCATTCCAATTTCCTAAAAGCCAACTTCAACATAAAAAGCCTCTTTTTCTTGCCGACATAAAATATCCACATACGTTCAGTATCAATATATAAAGTAGGCCCATATATTATGCAGTGTGAGATTCTCCAACTACATAATCTATAGACTTTATGTGCGAGTGCGGGAGAGATTTAGTGGGTGCCGCCCACGTGTCGGGATATGTATACTGTTTAGCTTTAAGTTCAACACTATCCCACTTATATTATACTGGCTGGTACTAGTTTCTTCACCCGCGTTTTAAAATATAGAATTTTTTAATTGAAGTAGAAGTTGTTGGACTTGACCCATGAGGTCCAGTGTTCGAATCCCGCGTCGGGCTGCCAAAAAATTTGGGTTTCCACAATTTTCAAATAAAAAAAATGTTGCTCAGAATAGGATATGTGCCCATTTGGCAATAGGCTTGCCACCTTGGGATTTAGTATCTTCGGCTAGTCGTGCTCTGGTTGTGCCTCTGCCTACCTCTTCGGGGATATGGGCGTGAAGTTTTTTTTTTTAATTGAAGTACTAAAATATGGGAGTGTGCAACACTTCGTTACGCGTTACAGCGCCATTCGGTCGGCTTTCTTTTTTAACCCCGACACAAAACTAGGGTTGTTAAAACTTTGACGTGTCTGTGTATGTATCTGTCCGTGGCATCATAGCTTTTTACTAATTTTAATGTTTTCTTTGACCCCTGTCGCAAATTTGATAGTAAACCCTGACGGTTAACGTATGTACGTATGTCTGTGGTAATAACTTTTGAACGGTTTGACCGATTTCGATCCAAATAGTTTTATTTGAAATCTGATGTAATCTAAATGATTCTTGGTTACGTAACATACATGTATAGGTTTTGTCGGAGCTTACTGAAAATGTTTAATTTTAAGGTCAATAAGTTATCAATTTTCTCGAACTGTTTGAGACGTTCACGTTTTTTACATAGCTTAGTATTTAATTCAAAAATAATTTAAATGTGTCCGTTGTATGTTTGTTTAAATGTTTCTAAAGGTGTAAGTTATAAGAGTTGGTTAGAATTCAAGTCTATAGTGTTGTTGTGTCTGTAATTTTATTTTGTACTATAAAACTAGTGACCTGAAAATATTAACGAAGTCCTATAAACCTACAAAATATATCCTGTTATACAAAAAAAAACTGTTATAATCGACAGCTAGCTACCTTATTTTCTAAGCCAGAACAGGAAAGTGTCCAACAATGTTATTATAGCGATAAAAATAGGCAAGACAGTGGATCTCTGCCTAACACATTGCTGTGCATTAGAATATTTTGTTTACTACTAATATAGCTATTTTATTACATAAAAATAAAATAACAAATAAACTATTGATAAAACAGACATTCAATGCAAATGCGGCTGGAGGTGGATACCCAGGGAGGCTAAGGTTGATATTGCATGATCAAATTGCTTGAGACTTATCCGAGGATGGCTTAGAGTCTTTAAAACAGGCAAATTTGTATAAAAAGACCAATCACTGGTAACAGCTGGGTAGGTCTGCTCATCCTGACGTTTGACACTTGATACTTTGCCTACCCCGTTAGGGACTTGGCATGAAGATAAGCAAGTCTGATTTGTATGTAAAAATTAAATAACAGTATCCCAGGATGAAGATGACTAAATGTATACAGCTGATTAAACTCGGACAGTGTTTGATGTATCTACAAAGGTGGCTAATGAAGTGGAATGTCTGCAAACCTTAGTCCATTCGATTCGGAATGTATCTGGCTATGTCAAGTATTCTACGTGAACAACGATAATTCAAAATCGCTTCTATGGTCTAGCAGTCCGGCATCAGACATGACTTCTTGAGGTCCCGTGTAAGATCTCCGGGTCAGGCAGCAAAAAAATGAAAACATCATTAAAACATTTTCAATCCTATTAATATTATAAATGCGAAAGTTTGTATGTATGGATGTATGGATGTTTGTTACTCTTTCACGCAAAAACTACAAAGCCGATTACGATGAAATTTGGTATGTAGGTAGCTGAAGACTCAGAATAACATATAGGCTACTTTTCATCCCAGAGTTCCCGCGGGATTGGGACTTACGCGGGTGAAACTGCGGGGCGCAGCTAGTCTTTTAATAAAATGACATTGTACGGGGTTGGTTATGTGTCTGGTTTTGCCCGGTTTTCACCTATTACATTGTGGGAGTTCCCTGGTTGTGCTTTTGCCTACCTTTTTGGGGATATGAGCATGAAGATAATAACAACGATAATTAATTATTTATTTATAAATTAAAGATTATAATAAAACATATTTAACTGTCTACAACTATCGCGGCAGTGGGCTAGAGTTCAGGTTTTTGGACTGACTTCATGAGGTCCCAGGTTCGATTCGGTTTGGTGTTTTATCATTTTTTTAATAAAAAAAAGGGATTTGATATGTGTCCGTATCTGCCCGGTTTGACAACTATCACATCATGGGGTTATGTGTCTTAGGCTAGTCATGAGTACCCTGGTTGTAAGATAAAGCTTACCTTGTCTCTTCCGGTATACGGGTGTAGAGTTTTTTTACCTTTTTATATTTGACTAGATATAGGCCGCATTAAGCTCGATTTTTCGAGTTGAAAACACCAAAATTTGCTTTTTTACGTCTGTCGGTGCTTTTAGAATACTTCTGAACATTCCGAGGTGCAAGTTGTAAAAGTTATTTGAACCACACTTTTATAATGTACTAGCTGTAGCCCGCGCCGTTATCCCCGTGTAATGGCCACACGGGAATATTTTTTCAAGATAATAGGTATCCTATGTGTTAATCCAAGTTACCCTCTATGTGTGTGCCAAATTTCATTAGTCAGTTCATAATTTTTTGCGTGAAGGAGTAACTAACAAGCAAACAAACTTTCGCATTTATAGTATTAGTAGGATTTAGTACATATCGCCTCTGTGGTCTATCGGTCCAGGTGTTGGACTTGACGTCGTGAAGTCCAGGGTTTGTTTACTTGGTCAGGCAACGAAAAGGAAATGTGATTTTTTAAATTTTCTGATAAAAAAATGTTGCTCGGGTTTGAATATGTACGGGGTTGGCGATAGGCTTGCCTCCTACCACATTATGGGACTTAGTGTCTTCGGCTAATCGTGGGTGCCCTGGCTGTGCCTCTGCCTACCTCTTCGGGAATATGGGCGTGAAGATACTCTTAATTTATATAAATTAAACTGCGAAAATCCGACTCCAATTTCATCACCTTGTTGCGATTTTGTTAATACTTCATTTAAAAATAACTGAATCACCAGAGGTAGTATTGTACCTACCCTGTAAGGAACTTGGTGTGAAGATATGTATTATAAATAGTTTATGAAGATCTTGCAAGTAGTTTTTGAGTTAAACTATTCACGTCGACGTTGACGTTACAAACCTGTCTTTTTTTGATGTACAGATATAGATTATTTACTTACTTTGTTTATATATTTCATGGTTACAACTGTATTACGTAATATACGAATTCCAACACAATTCCAGTTTGATCCCGCGGGATCGTGTATTCTCGCCACAATTACAGGAATCGCCGGCATTCCGTTACATTACTCAAACACGTTCCCCGCAGATCCCGGAGATAGTACGTATTCTCAGGTCCGGGAAGATGGAGCTCTGTGGTGCCATTAGCGGCCGAGCTTTACGTTTACTTAGTGTGATCACCTTCTCGGCAAAAGCTTCTCATGATTGCAAACATTTTATTGCGTTTTTACTTTACTACAAAAATACAAAAAAATTTAAAATGGGATTATCCATTTGTAACAATATAATAATAAATTTGAAATACGTGCATATTAATATATCTTACTAATATTATAATTGCGAAAGTTTGTAAGGATGTGTGTATGTTTGTTACTCTTTCACGCTCGAATGGGTGAACGGATTTATCTGAAATGTGGAACAGATAGATTGTAACCTAGATTAACATATAGGCTACTTTTGACCCCAATCGCACAATGGGTTTTTGCGAAAAAGCGGGTGAATCCGCAGGTAGTAGTTTATATACAACAAAATAGTATTTTAAAAATTTTTATCTATCTGTAAGAACGGGCATGCTCCACTGGTTCGGACATGTAGAAAGAATGACAGATGAAATTTTTACAAAGCAGATATAGAATGCGAATGTGGACGGGTGTAGGAACCCGAAGAGACATAGGTTGATGTTCTACGATGAAATCGCTCGGGTGTTATCCGAAGGTGTCAAGAGTCTCCGAAACAGGCGCGTTTGTATGAAAAGGGTAATGAATGTGGAGGAAGCAAGGCAGGTCTGCCAGGAGCGTGAGGTTTGGCACTCGATACTCTCTGCCTGCCACGTAAGGGACTTGGCGTGAAGTTGGATGTTGTTCATGATGTGTCTATATGTTTATATGCCTGTTTGTTTCGACTACTATTTGAAACGGCTGGACCCGTTGTTGTCTGAACTTTCAATGCCAGGTAGCTTTGTAGTAAGGTTTTTTTATTTTCGACTTTTTTGAACAATTCCGCGTGCGCGGTACTAGTTGTACATAATAATATATATTATAATATAAGAATACTATTATAACATCAATATAGCACACACACTATAGCATTTTTGCATGAAGCGAGTATGAACAACTTTTATGTATGACTTTAAAACACATACATTTTTTTATGATATTGGAAGGCATACAAACAGACGGATTTCTTGATGGTAAGAAATTCAGGCTGCCTAGAGACACCAAAGGTGGTAATGGTGCGTTGCCAACCTTAGGCCGGGCTGTTAGGCCTCCAGCAAAAGTAAATTTACCGGCTACCTTATCTGGAATATGTTAACGGCAAGCGCTGACATTAGGCGGCAGGAATAGATAAGGTGGTGGTACAAATCCGGGCGAGTCGCTGCGAGACTCTACCACCTAGTCAGATGTCACGGTGCTAGTGACGGTAAGCCTATGCTCGCCTTTTACGAGCTGCCTGGCACAGTATATTCTACAAAGGAACCCGGGCCAATACGAGGTAAAACTATTAAAGGTGTCTACTATTAAAGCATCGAATGTAGACTTTATAGGGGTACTATCCGGTTACAATAATGGTTGTTAGCATAGGTTTGAATCCGCCTGAACCGTAAATTTAATCCAAAATTAATAATAAAATCTGAAAATGAATACAAAATTTCCGCCAAGGTTACCTTTGTTGTAAGGCATGTTTACAACCGTCTGGAACGTGTTTAAATATTCTGAGCCAATGTACTCACTTTTAAAATACGTAAATTGTTCACCAATAGAAACTAATCACCCCTGCCTACGAATGGTTTTAACATCAGGAGTTTGACAGTTAACGATTTTATGAATAATGTATGTTGATAGTTAGTATGCTAGATAGGCACATAGGCTTTTGTCCTAAAAAAGAAGTAAAAAAAAAGTATCTTCATGCCCATATCCCCGAAGAGGTAGGCAGAGGCACACTCAGGGCACCCACGACTATCCGAAGACACTAAGTCCCACCATGTGATAGGTGGCAAGCCTATCGCCAACCGTGCACATTTCCAATCCCGAGCAAGTTTTTTTTTTTAAATCAGAAAATTGGAAAAACCCTATTTTCTTTTAGTTGTCCGACCCGGGATTCGAACCCAGGACCTCATACAGTCAAGTCCAACACCTGAACCGCAAGACCACAGAGGCTTTTGTCCGTATATCTAAAT
>NJDD01000530.1:147596-165361 GCA_002245505.1 Calephelis nemesis
TTTAAAATAGCCTTTGTTTGAATTAAAGATGTTTCATCATCATCATTTCAGCTACAGGACGTCCACTGCTGAACATAGCATATGCTGCTATGTTCAGCAGTGGACGTCCTGTAGCTGAAATGATGATGATGAAACATATGCTATGTTCAGCAGTGGACGTCCTGTAGCTGAAATGATGATGATGAAACATCTTTAATTCAAACAAAAAATGAGCCTTAGAAAAGATGTTTAAACTCATGTTAATCAAATTATGTCAAAATCTATCCAGTGGCTCAGCCGTGTATCTGCTTACACGGCTAAGCCGCTGCATTGATTTAGACTAGATATATTCGTTATGAATACAAATTAAGACTTTAATAAATTGCCTAAATTTGCCACCTATCACACTGTGGGACTTAGAGTTTTCGCCTAGTCGTGGTAGCCTTGATTGTGCTTCTGCCTTCCTCTTCGGGGATCCGGGTTTGAAGATACTTCTTCTTTTTAAATTACCTAAACTGCATTACAAATTAACATTATTTTTAAAGTTATTTGTACGTAATAATAACATTTTCCCGTATCGGTCCTGTAGAGTAAAGTAGACCATATCTCTCTCTTGCAGCTCATAAAAGGCGAGTGTAGATTAAATGGGTCATACAAATATCATTCCGCCAACTATTGTGTCCACTGTCTATATCCTGTAGTAAATAAAACTTGTAGGGCAATAAATAATACCCTTAAGGTCACAATATTTTACTTACTCTATTTGCGGTTTCTGGACGGCTCTTTGAATTATGGCTTGGCTTAAGAAGTGGCGACAGCTTCAGTAAGTATTCTTGACCGGAAATAATTGAATTAGCAGACTCTTTACAACTTTTTTTTAATTTGTAACGCTGTTACCATTTAGTTTTTCTTTAGTACATCGTATAAAGTCTCTTTCCGCTAACTGTCCCTAAGTATGTATGTTTACATCTTTAATTTTGAAAACGATTTTGATGCAGTTTTTACTGACATTTAGGTGATTCATCCTTACAGGTTTATATATGTACAAAGAGATAGGCATAGACTAAACCTGGGCACCCACGACTAGCCAAAGATACTGAATCCCACAATGTGATAGGTGGCAAGCCTATCGCATTTCCAGGGCACATATCCAATTTCAAACATTTTTTTTAATAAGAAAATTGATTTTTTTTTATTTTTCATTTTTTTTTACTTGACCCGGGAATCGTACCCAGGACCTCATGAAGTCGAGTCCAACACCTGGAACGCTAGACCACAAAGGCGATATAAAAAGTAAACATTTGTTTAAAAATGAAAATAAAGCAATCAAATACGATTTTCGGTTATTTACATTGCATGTGCTAAACCGTTTGAAATACTTCAGAATAATGTATCGCGGAAATTTATATAAAAGGCCTATAAAAAGTCCGCGATAGCATTGACTCATAGTAACCTTTTTTTGTCACTGATAATATGTTTAAACACTGCCTTATTTACAAAGCTAATTTCTCCTAATCGGTATTAATCTTTATCTATATCAGTGCCTTAGTTACATTGGCCATTCAACAAAACATTTAATTAAAAAGTGACATTGCTTGTTACTTTTTTAATTTAAATAAGTACTTTAGAAGTTACTAGCTACTCCGACAAACTTCGTTCAACCCGTTCAGTTTGTATGAAAACAATTATAATAATATTTTTCATAGTTTCCTCGCAGTCGAACGGGATAAAAAGTGTCCTGTTTTTTGAATGGCAAAAATGTTGCTACCCTCTAGGTTTTTTAAACCTTTTCGGGACTATAGAAAAAAAATATCCTATGTCCGTTTCCTACTTCTACTACTTCTAAGCTTGTGACTCTGTTTAAATTTTCAGACAATTTTGTTCAGCGGATTTTGAGTTATAAATAGTGTAATTAACACCACTTTCTTTTATATATAGGTATAGATTACAGATTTAATATGACACGCAACCAAAATAATTCTTGAAGCGGAACGGCTAGAACGAAGCGGCTAAAGATAGGATACAATATCAACTTAAGTTTTGGAGTACTTTATTCTATGTTTTTTTATGAAAAAGTTCAGTGAACAAACACATGGCTTTCCTGACGGTAAACACCATATATGTTAAAGGTGCATCGCTGTTCGGTGCCTGGGAGGTTGTGCCTATCTGCAAATCTACCGGCTAGGCTACACTCCGGATCGGAACATGGTAATATTTAGTTATCCGTAAACTATCTGGCCGTCAATGTAATGTCTATGAAGAATATTATCTTATTTAAATTGTTAATAGTTTTCTGCACTAATTAGTATGTTATAATTAATATTTTTAGGATATGCTGTAATTTTTTTTTTTTCCACTGTAATGCTTTTATGTTTCAGATGTATTTTAATTTTTTTTGCATTCGGTTGACTTTAAAAAGTTATAGTTACATACATTGTTTATATGTTGTTGCGTCTAGACATATAATAGTGGTGTTTTATTAATTCTGCTTCAAGATTTCGCAGTATCCACCACGTTTATTTGACAAGGGACTATAGATTACGCGCTAAGTATCTCAAGAGTAGATGATCTATCTACCAAGTCCTCAGGGAAGGTTCAGTGTGTCTGGTTCAGACGGGTATGTAATACTGCAGAAGCAAATGCCCATCTTGCATATATTGAGGACATAATTCACCAGTTAATTGAGTTGCTGGGAGACAGTTTGAATGATGAACATATTTGTGTTAACCGGATTATCTTACGATATACGTATTAATAACTGTATGGATCATCCAAATATTATTATTTAATGGTTTTAATTTCATGAAGTGGTTTGTTGACTCTAGTCTAGAGGTCTGGTATTGGACTAAACTTCATGATGTTCCGGGTTCGATTACCGGGTAAGGTAACATAGAGCGTATGTTTTTTATTTTATTTTGTAATATAAAACATTATGCACGGGCTTAGAATATGTGTTCGGTTATCGATACATTTGCCATGTATTTTTTGTTTTTTTTTGTTTTAATTTTTGTTTGTTTTAATTTATAGCCACTTTAAGCTTAACCATGAANNNTTCTTTTAAACTGTAAAATCCAGATCCAAATATTTCATTATGTATCACGTTGTGATTTAATAATTCTGATTTTTCAAGATAGATGATAGAATGATTCTGAAATGATCCCACATAAAGTTTACTAACAGTCCACAAGTCCAAGTTGAGAACATAAGATCGCCGCTTTGGAATCATGACATAAATTACTAAAAACTAATTTAAAAAAAATTAAGAAAATTGACAAAAGAAGGCGTAACTTTGCGGAAATCCATCATCCATGCTAAGAATAAATTGGACTTACCGGAAACTAAAAAATGCTCATTTACTTGTGACTGCGAGGAAACTAGGAAAATTATTATGTATTATAATTGTTTTCATACAAACTGAACGGATGGAACGAAGTTCGCCGAACTAGCTAGTAACTTCTAAAGTACTTATTTAAATTAAAAAAGTAACAAGCAATGTTACTTTTCATATGCTTGTATGGGTGTCCTTTCCTTTAAACATTTTGTGACCTCAGAAGACGCTATGATTATAGAGCTAATATATTATAAGACACGATCAAACGAAAAGTTTTCACAAAAGCGGCGAGCGCTGCTGCCTTGTTCACTACTTAGTTTGTTGACTAGCTTGTTTGTTGGCTGAATGGTTTGGCTAACGTTCCTCGCCAAACATACCAGGAACACTTATCAAGTTCATTCTAACCAGAGTCACTTACGCTTACACTGTTATTTTCATACAGTTTTAGTACTATTTACATTATGGCAACAATAAGCGAAGTAATCACAAGAACAGACGAGTATCAACGCCTTATTTAGTCTTGGCGGTTTTAGGAAAATAGATAAAAGAAGGCATTACTTTGAGGAAATCCATATTTAAATCAAAATAAAACTATTTGTTTTCAATTTTCCGCCAAAAAATGTATACGTATTATGGCGTGACAAATCAGAAAAAACTGTGCGCTATTAATGAATTAGACTTACAGGAAGCCAGAGACTCCCAAATATATCCAATCTTTGGCTTCCGGTGAGTCCAATTCAATCATAACGCACTGCTTTTTCTGGTTGGTCACGTCAAAATACGTATACATTTTTTGTCGAAAAATTGCAGATTGAATAATTTTGTTTGGAACTCAGTATTTGTTAGTGTTTTGTTCCATTAGGGTTGGATAGCCAGTACAGCTCACACGAAAGAAAAAAAGAAAGAAAGAAAATGATTTATTTGCGGAAATATGTGTGTAAATGAGATGTTACAAAAATATTTAAGTATATCAACATATTCTACCATATTTTTGTGTGCAAATATTTTAACATTTATAAAAAATATTATTTAATAAGGCACATATGCTTTTACTTCTAAGCCAATTATTTATATTTATAACTAGATTAATTATTTATTACCAAATCATTTAATAACTATAATTGAATTTAACCCAGTCTACCGTAAACTACCACCGTTTCCAAACCTAGCCAGCCAGGAGAAGAAACGGCGAAACAAACTCCTCGGCAACCATACCTGCATAGACATAACAACAGAGCATCAGATTGATAACACCATTGTTCCTTTTATGCGAAGTATATTTCTAACCAACATGAACTTTTTGTAGTAATTTGACGTCTTATCTATATCTATAATTCAGTTTCAGTGAACAAATTAATAATTATGAATTATGGAACACGCATATTTTAAAGATACTTGCAATTTGTTTCTAAAACTATAATTTAAACACTAATCCGAATAAACATATTCATATTATGTACAGATAATGATATGTTCAGAAAAAGTTACCTGTCTGTAATATTAATTCATAATGTTATGTAGTTTTAAAAATATCTATATATATAAAAGAAAGTGGTGTTAGTTACACTATTTATAACTCAAGAACGGCTCAACCGATTAGGCTGAAAATTGGTGGGGAGGTAGCTTAGAACCAGGAGAAGGACATAGGATACATGTTACCCTGTTAGATTATGAGAAAACTGGGAATAACAACATTTTTAATTTTTCCCATACAAATTGAACGGGCGGCACAAAGTTCGCGAGGATAGCTAGTTTGTAATAAAAACCATCATTGCTGGGATTGGTTATGTACCCAATGTGCGGTAGGTTTGCGATTTATCACATTGCAGTTGTGTTCGGTTATTCGTAAGCGCTCTGGTTGTTCCTCTGCCTACCTCTTCGGGGATACGGTATATAATTTACAAATCCCTAAACATGTTTTAGAATCCGTCTTCTACATAAAATTTTTTTCTATTTGTTTGTAAGTTAGCTTAACAAAAATAATATAAATAGCGTTCCGCTTATTATTGAGTTCATTGTCTTTATCCAAAAGAAAATAAAATTTGTCGAGCAATAAATATACACTTGGTCACAATATTTTATTTACTCTATGGGTGGTTTCTGGACAGTGCCTTGAATTATGGGTCGGCTTAAGAAGTGGCGAAAACTTGAGTAAGTATTCCTTTACCGAAATTAATAACGTGTGTTTTTGCAGTGAAAATGTCTTTAGCGACTTTTGGAATGGGTAAAAACTTCTAAACTCGCGTCAGTACATGTGACCTGATCGAAAATTTGTAAGACGGTGCAGGGCGCTTGCGCTAATGTTCGTGTTGTCATGTTTGTGTACGATAGCGCAATAAATGAATATTATATTAAACCACGTAAATGATAGTACTTTCATACTGATTCAAATCAAAGCGATTCGTGCAAAATTATTCCCTAAGCATAAAATATATCAAAAATGCACAATGTTGATATTCAAGTTTTCACTTCTGCCGGCAGTCCCGGAGTGCAATCCGTCTTTTTTGTCGGAACACTGTTCCAATACATATTTTTTATTTTATTTAATTACGTATATTCACGCTAAGTCTCTAGAGTTCATACAGACACGCCGGTATCAGAAATTACTAACGTGAAGTTATATCTCTCAGATGAAACCAGAGACATCGTGGGATGTCAATATAGGTCTCCCGGGTACCCACATCTATCCACATTTGCAGTGTACATCTGTTTTGTCAATCTTTCATCTGTCATTCACTCCATCAAACGACCGAACCGACACGCGAAATATTTTCGTACTGAGATAATTTAATCTTTATTTAATTACTCTGTTGATGTTAAAAATGCTCAAACCATGCTGTATTTTCAAGGATATAAATCACTACTTTCGACGTTCACGTTTCTACGTTTGCTATCGCCTCTGTGTTAGTGGTTCGTCGTCGGACTTGAGTTCTTGAGTTCTCGGGTTCAATCCCCGGATTGGACAACAAAGGAAAATAGAAAATGTACATTTTCAATTTTCTAATAAAAATAACGTCGCCCGGGATTGTATATATTTCCGGTTGGCGATAGGCTTGCCACCTATCATATTGTGGAACCGACGATGTCTAGTCATGGTTGTGCCTCTGCCTACCTCTGCATACAGACTACTCTTTTCTTTGTT
Organism: Calephelis nemesis; assembly: GCA_002245505.1. Taxonomy (NCBI): domain Eukaryota; kingdom Metazoa; phylum Arthropoda; class Insecta; order Lepidoptera; family Riodinidae; genus Calephelis; species Calephelis nemesis. The sequence continues at coordinate 154,049 of NJDD01000530.1, forward strand.
TCCATTTCACATTGTGTACTAATGCCTTATTTAACGGTACATATGGGACTGTTTCAATATGAAACATAGATGCCCTGTTTCTACCTCTGCATACCTCTTTGGAGATATAAGGGTGAAGATAAAGACAATGCTGACGTGAGAATACGTGGTGACGTAAGACGTGAAAATAGTCGCAGGTTCTGACAGGTAACAAAGTATTAACTTGAACATAATTTTCGTTACGTCTTAATAAATCTCTAAGAATTAGCAAATCCAGCGACGTCTGTATGTAGAATATAAGAGGAGCAGCAGATCTCGCTGTTTATATTGTTACAACATTCACGTCGCTGCATGGTAATGCAGTAGCGTATCTCACGGAACAAACAAACGAACTTATCTACTGAGAGCATATGCAAACATCTCGACGGAGCTGCCGTATAAAGTACAAAGATGCATTTAATACTATAAAATATGACGTAACGCAGTTTTCTTGGTAGATAAGTTTTAAATCCTTGAAGGTAAAAGGAAGGTTATAAGTTTGACGTGTGTATTTGTTTGTCTATCTGTGTATCATAACTCTTGAATGGATGAACCGCTTTCGATGCGGATTTTTGTTTGAAAGGTACCACGAGTGAATTGGTTGCCAGCTTTGTTTTACGTAAGTTTCGTCATTATTTATTATTTTGTCAAGAATTTTTAAAATAGCTATACTCGATTGATACGACGGCCTCATTTACCCCGGTTACTATAAGTTAATCACCCCTTTAGTCTAATGATTTGGTGCTGTTTGACTACTGGGTGGTTTTATGGGATAAGAGTTAATAAGCGGTTTTTCTAATGTAAGTGAATCGTGGCCTATAGACACCATAGACGTTATAAGTGCGATCACTTTCCTGTGATTTTTTGAAGGACACGTGACCTGATCGAAAATTCGTAAGACGGCGCAGGGCACTTCCGCGAATGTTCGTATTGTTAAATTTGTGTACGAAGCGCAATTAATCAGTATTGTATTCTGTTTCATAAATGATAGTACTTTCATACTGATAATTAAAGCAATTCGTTCAAGTTATCACTTCTGCCGTCACTGGAATCCGTCGTTTTTTTTCTTTTTTATTGTAATGTGTGTGTGTGTGTGTGTGTGCGCGTGGTTGCGTGCGTGCGTGCGAGCGCTACTGCGTGCGTGCGTGTGTGCTTGCGCGTGTGTGTGTGCGCGCGCGCGCGTTTGTGTGTGTGTCAATAATTAAATTCTTTCTTTCTTTTACTGCCATTCTTAAAAAAAATTCGACTTCAACCATAAAACTAAACTTGAAGGCTTATGCAAATAATTTTACATTATTCTTTAAACTTTCAAACTCTAGTACTGAGTAAGGATAACTTATAAACTCATATCTAATGTGAAGCTTCGTGGAACCACATAATTAGAAGTGCACTTAAAGTTTCGGAGAATCTAACTTTTGCATTTGCTTAGACTGAAAACCAGTTTTGATGGTCATTGACTTTCGACTCTTAAAGCATCATTTCATCATCAAGCAGTTGAACGAGTGTTCTTTCAAAGTTGCCCATGGCCCCAATCTTTAATTAGGTCCATGGGAAACCGAGGAATAGGTATAGTTCCCCTTGTTGGTCCGGTCTCTTTTGCAGAATAGACCATCTGCCTACCAGCCAGGCAGTTCGTAATAGGCGAGAATAGGCCTACCGTCACTAACACCGTGACATCTGACTAGGTGGTTAAGTTTCGCAGCGACTCACCCGGATTGGTACCACCGCCTCACCTATTCCTGTCGCCATAACGTCATGAAGTGTTCTGGTTTGGAGGGTTAGGTAGCCGGTCAACTTACTTTTGCTCGAGGCCTAATATCCTGGCCTCAGGTCAACGCACCATTACCACCTTTGGTATCTCTAGCGAGAATTTCTTACCATCAGGAAATCCGTCTGCTTGTTTGCCTTCCAATATCATAAATCACCTTTCACATTGTGGGACTTAGTGTCTTCGGCTAGTCGTGGGTTTCCTTCGGAGATGTAGGCGTGAAGATGTTTTTTTAGCAATATCATATAAAAATTTGTTTTTATATTTAAACCTTTGCATGACAATAAAAAACACAACAAAAGCAATTTAGCGAAATTGTTCTACCCATATATTGAGCGTGATGCGATGACCAAGTAAAGTTTCTGTTTCATATATAAAACTAGCTTTTAAATTTGTTTTTAAAAATGTATATACAAATAACAGAGAAACCCAAATTGATACAAATTTTTTGTGTTATAAGAAACAATTGTAGCAATCTATATATATAAAAATCAATTGTTGTTCGTTAGTCTCGCTAAAACTCGAGAACGGCTAGACCGATTTGGCTCCTTTTGGTTTTGAATTAGTTGTAGAAGTCCAGGGAAGGTTTAAAAGGTAAGAAATAAGGAAAAAACTACCAATTAATTTTTTTCCATACAAACGGAGCGGGTGGAACGAAGTTCGCCGGGACAGCTAGTACAACAATAAATTTAACTATAGTTCGATAAAGAATTAGCTTCTTCCTAAGTCTAATTCTGCAAATCCCATGTAACTGATGTGGCGAGAGATCTTACTGGTAACGCTGAATGTGACAAGCCTTACGAATGTTACCATTGTCCTGGCGGTGGTTCGGGGTGGGTGATCAGGCCATGAATAAAATCTGAGCTGGCCAAATAGTCCAGCTTGTCAATTCCTTTGACATGCTCTTTGAAGAACTCACTACCTAGGTACCCTCAGGAAATCGACGGTACCGTACCGTATTACGACTCTACCACCTAGTTTTTGTACTATCACCTATTATTTTCTATCAACTTAGCATCAGTACTCGCTACTATTGTTTGAGTTTTGCAGAAAAGGGCAGCCAGTAAACTGTCATTCTTTGCTTAACATTCTAGAATTATATTGGCAACGCATTATCACGATCACCTTCCACAGTACATACATACATATCTTCAAGCCAAGTCCCTGACGACGTAGGCAGAAAGTATCGAGTGCCAAACCTAACTGTTCTGGAAAACGTGCCTAGTTTCCTTCACATTCATTATCCTTTTCATCCAAACACGTCGGTTTCGGTGACTCTTGACACCCACTACGGATAACACCCGAGAGATTCGATCATGAAATGTCAACGTAGGTCTTCCCGGGTTTAAAGTACTCTACCTTTATGTATTTACCTAGTGTATTTTTCATATCTTAAGGAAATTCGGCTAGTTTGCAATCCAATCCTGTAAAAAAGTTGCAAGTATTGAGTCTCTTTCGACATTTAAAGAAGAAGAAGAAGCATCTTTACGTCCATATTCCCGAAGGGGTAGGCAGAGGCACAACCAGATTACCCACGATTAGACGAAGACACTAAGTCCCACAATGTGATAGGTGGCAAGCCTATCGCCAACCGGGCACATTTCCAATCCCGGGCAACATTTTTGTATTAGAAAATTGGAAAAACCCAATTGGAAAAACCCAATTTTCTTTTTGTTGCCTGACCCGTTTTTGAGTTATTATAAAAGGATCAACGAATACTTTTTTAAATATTTTAATAATAATTAACCACTTGTGGCAAAATAATGTTCATAACAGAGGAACTGCTAGACCACAGAGGCGACATTTAAAAGATTGATAATATCTTATGACATTACTTTCAACCTATAAAGGCAAAGGAATCTTTATGTTTGTATCCCTTAGAAGACCATACAAATAAATTATTTATCTGTACTTAGTCTTGTACAGCCTCTAAAAGATCAATACATAATTTACACTTCCAACGCAACCAGCAGAGGCGAAGGAATATTTACATGGCAATACTAATGCGATCGAACTCCGCCATCGGATCGAGTTCCTTCATTATGTATAATTATTACAGCTCGAGTTCCTCGCGTAATTGTGTCGACAATAGTTTAACGCCTCCAGAAGTTTTGAACTACTAATTGTATATCATTCGTTACAATGTCTAATTGAGCATATTATCTGAATAATTTCGGGCCCTATTCTGGCATCTTAAAGCCATTATTTCAATTAGACTATAAATCAGTGAAGGCTTTATTGCACGTACAGAAAGCCACAGTTTAAATTACCGACTTTTAAAGATAGTTGATTTTAAACTGAGTCCAAACAAGAAGAGTTTTGACTATATTTGTTGAAGTGAAAACTTCTTCAGCGGTGTTGCGCACTTGTTTAGGAATGGGTAAAAACTTCTAAACTCGCGTCAGAACATGCGACTTGAAATTTCTTAAGACGAAAATTCGTAAGATGGCGCAGGGCGCTTGCGCGAATGTTCTAGTTGTCATGTTTGTGTACGATAGTGCAATAAATGAGTATTGTATTTTACCACATTATGATAGTACTTTCAAACTGATAGATAGTCAAAGCAATTTGTGCAAAATTATTCCCTAACCATTCCAAAATATGAAAAAATACACAACGTTAATATTCAAGTTTTCACTCCTATCGTGTTTTTTATTACGGGACTACTCGACTGATAGCCAACCAATTTTGGTTATTCTTAGAAAAATGGTTAACGATTTGAATGATTTTTGGTTTATCCTTAATAGTGCATACATTTTCACTTATGTTGGTGACTTTATTATTATGCACGCACGTACTTACACCTGCAAGCAAACACACGCACACACACACGCATACACACACACACACACACACACACACACACACACACATGGCGATGGTTATTTTACATCAAAAACCTTGCTTGTTCGTTTTCTTGATTAATACTCACCCCGATTGGTACCACCGCCTTACCTATTCCTGCCGCCATGACGTCATGACGTGTTCAGGTTCGGAGGGTCAGGTAGCCAGTAAACTTACTTTAGCTTGAGGTCTAACATCCCGACCTCAGGTTGGCAACAAACCATTACCAGCTTTGGTGTCTATAGGCGGCGTGAATTCCTTACCATCAGGAAATCCGTTTTGCTTGTTTGCCTTCCTATAACATAAAAAAAATGATCAGCTTTTCAAAGTTTTCCAGCAATCAAGTTAAAATAAAACATTGAAAGCTTTTATTAAAATGGGCTCCATAAACCACTGCACTCCCTTAAACAGTCGAGCTAAAGTTTGAAAGGTTCAAAACCAGATATTCATTATCACTCACGCGACAAATCCGGATCCTTTCTGCGATATGGGTTACTCCAGTTTTTAGCATTCTCAAAAGGTTTGTAGACAACGCATTGATATTTGTATGAAAGGAAACATTTGACATCAAAAACATGACAAAATAACGAGTACTGAGATTAAAAAGACTGACATTCATCAGCGATCTGGCATGCAATCTTCCTTTCTACAATCTATAGATACACTTATTTAAAATGTTTGTGCTTTTTTATTTGTGTCTTAGAATGCCTGGCACGTGACTTTAAAACGTTTTCTTAAATATATAGAAAAAATTGCCTCCGTCGTCTATCAGTCCGGTGTCGGACTTGACTTCTTAAGGTCCCGGGTCGGGTAACAAATAAAATAGAAAACGCACATTTACAATTTTCTTTGTAGTATTTTTTTATATGATTTATTTACGTATATTAACGCCAAATCTTTAGAGTTCATACAGACACACCGGTATCAGAAATTATTAACGAGATGTTATATATCTCAGATGAAACCAGAGACATCGTGGAATGTCAATATAGGTCTCCCGGGTACATACATCCATCCACATTTGCGCTGCATATCTGTTTCGTCAATCTTTCATCTTCATTCGCTCCATCACACGACCGAACCGACGCACGAATTATTTTCGTGCTGAGATATATTGTTATATTAAGACTTTCTTTGAATCCCAATATCTTTCTGATCTCATTTTTAATCTTTATTTAATTACTATATAGATGTTAAAAATGCTCAAAACATGCTGTATTTTCATATGATAGAACACCACTTTTAACGTTTACGTTTCTACGTTCGTTATCGCTTCTGTGGTCTAGCGGTCCTTCGTCAGACTTGACTTCTTGAAGTCCTTAATTTGATCCCCGGGTCGGGCAACTAAAAAATTAGACAAATGTATATTTTCATTTTTCTTGTAAAAATGACGTTGCCCGGGATTGAGTATATTGGGTATTTCCCGGTTGGCGATATGCTTGCTAAGTATCACATTGTCGAACTGAAAACGGCTAATCATGGTTGCCTTGGTTGTGCATCTTTCTAGCTCTTCGGGGATACAGGCGTGAAGATACTTTTTTTTCTTGTTTACATACATATCACGTTGTGTGAATTAGTGTCGTCTGCTAGTTATGGATTCCCTGTTTGTACTCCTGTATACCTCTTCGGGGATATAAGCGTGAAGATAACGGCATCGGTATCACGTAAAAATAGTAGCTGGTGTTAACAGCTAACAAAACATTATTAATTTGAACATAAATTTCGTTACGTCTTAATAAATCTCTAAGAATTAGGGAATCCAGCGACGTCTGTATGTAGAATATAAGAGGAGCAGCAGATCTCGCTGTTTATATTGTTACAAAATTCACGTCGCTGCATGGTAATGCAGTAGCGTATCTCACGGAACAAACAAACGAACTTATCTACTGAGAGCATATGCAAACATCTCGACGGAGCTGCCGTATAAAGAACAAAGATGCATTTAATACTATAAAGTATGACGTAACACAGTTTTCTTGGTAGAAAAGTTTAATATCCCCTGATACTAAAAGAAGATTATAAGTTTGACGAGGGTGAGTTTGTCTATCTGTGATTCATAGCTTTTGGGCGGATGAACCGATTTCAGTGCAGGTTAGAGTTTAAAACAAAAACAAAAGATATGGAACATTTCAGACATGTGCGATTAGTTCGGGCATGTCAAATTGTAATGTTTTTAACGAACATTTTCCGAGTTATAGATTTAACGACAGAAAAAATGTCGTGCACATACAAATCTGACATCAATGAAAATGTTTTGTCCCATTCTTTTACTTGCATTGAAAGAAGATAGAGATAACTTAAAATTGCTTAAGTGAGTACGCAAGAAAACTACCACCTCTTTCTGTTTTTGTTTGATTTACTTTATTATTGTGTTTCTAAAGCACACAAAAAAAAATAGTGTGTTTTAAAAAAGCTTATCGCGTCTGTTGTCTCGTGATCTGGTGTCGGACTTGACTTCTTGAGGTCCCAAGTTCGATCCACGTGTCAGGCAACAAAAAGTATAGAAAATATGTATTTTTGTTTTTCTAATGAAAGTAATGTTGCCCAGGATTGGACATGTGGCCGGTTTGCGATAGGGCAAGCCAAACATTGTGGTACTTAGAATCTTCGGCTAGTCGTGGTGGCCTGGATTTACTTTTACTAATTTTTTTTGAGATTTATATGGGCGTGAAGATACTATTATAATACAGAACTTAGTGTCTTTGGCTAGTCGTGGGTTGTACCTGTGCCTATTTCTTTAAGGATATGGGAGTGAAAATGTTTTTTATTAAAAATTTACATTTTCACCACAAAACTTGGTTTCGATACTAACGTTAGTTTTGTGGAATAAGAGAGTAAACAAGCACACGGATTTTCTAACGTAAGTGAACCGTGGCCAATAGACACCATAGACGTTATAAGTTCGTTAATTTTTCTGTGATTTGTGTAACGATTTAAGTGCAAATGTAACAGCTACTCCAGACCTGAATAAAACCATGCCATTTTTTATGTTGCACAGGAATCGGAAAGGCGGTAAATCGCTACACGTATAGCTTGCTATAAAAAACTCCACCGTGTGATACAAACTACAAATGTTACTGGGGCGTTGCTATTTGAAGGCCGTTGATTACACTTATAAATATTTTATTGTACACTTATAAATATTTTAACACCTCAAAACCTACAATAAGTGCCAAAGTTAAGTGTTATATTTTGGTGCATTAAAATAAAGATTACACAAAAGCCATGAAAATAAACTTGAAGGCTTATGCAGATAATATTTTACATTATTCTTGAAACACTTACTCCAGTACTGATTAAAGATAACTTATAAACTCATATGTAATGTGAAGTTTCGTGGAACCACATAATTAGGAGTGCACTTAAAGTTTCGGAGAAGCTAACTTTTGCAATTGCTTAGACTGAAAACAAACCACCTTTCGTTTCTTGAAGCATGTTTTTTTTTCATTTAATACACAATTACAATCGGCCAACGTTAGGACTCCTAACGTGGGCCGATCCGACCAAGAAATCCTCAGGAAATCGATGGTACCGTACCGTATTACCACTCGATCGCCTAATTTTTGTATCATCGCCTATTATTTTCTGTCGACATAGCATTGGTGTTGTTTATGAGTTTTGCAGAAAAGGGCAGTCAATAAACTATAATTATTTACTTAACATTCTAGAATTGTTTTGGTAACGCATTACCACTATCAAATTTTTTTCGTGATCGTTTCATAAAGCAATTAGCATTAACTTGTAAATGCACAAGATATATTCATCTTCCAAAAAAAACTATACGTACCCTAGTAAGCATCCAAAAGTCTGAAAGTTGCAAACCCTATTTCCAAAATCTTAAAATTTTAACTCTACCTTCAATATATATATTTCAAGCTTGTACATTTGTCAGAAAATATAGAAAATTTATTTAAAAAGCAAGCAGACAACCCTCGACCGTTCGAAGTTAGAAACAAATTTAAACATAATTTAGAATTACACCCGTCAAAATTAAAAATATATAGTTCCGGACCTTATGTTATGACAATAAATACTTATAATAAACTACCAAATGAAATAAAATCAGAGACGAATGAGCTAAAGTTTTCAAAAGAAAATAAAGAAATTCTTGATACAAAAAAGTTAGTATACTGTAAACGATTACATATTGGATAATCTTAAAAGTGAAATCTAAAATAGATCGGTCCGCTTCAATTTGCAAGACCCTAACAGGGAACATATGTCCTTCAAACAACTGTTGGTAATCATTTGTAATAACTTTGTGACATATGAAGCAATAAATGTTTGATTGATTGATAAAGCGATTTGTTTTTCATATCTTAATGAAATTCTTCTAGTTTACCTTCTAATCCTGTAAAAAGTTACCAGTAGTAAATCTTTTTCGACTTATAAAAAAATGATATTAACTTATTATATTAATTACTTTCAACAATCAAATATATATATCCCTTAGAAGACCATATAAATATATTATTTATCAACACTTAGTCTCATACAGCCTCTAAAAGATCAATATATAAATTACACTTCCAACGCAACCGGCAGAGGCGAAGGAATATTTACATGGCAATACTAATGCGATCGAACTCCGCCATCGGATCGAGTTCCTTCATTATGTATAATTATTACAGCTCGAGTTCCTCGCGTAATTGTGTCGACAATAGTTTAACGCCTCCAGAAGTTTTGAACTACTAATTGTATATCATTCGTTACAATGTCTAATTGAGCATATTAACTAAATAATTTTGGGCCCTTTTCTGGAATATTAAAGCCATTATTTCAATTAGACTATAAATCAGGGAAAGCCTCATTTCACGTACATAATGCCACAGTCTAAATTACCAGCTTTTAAAGATAGTTTGTTTTAAACCGAGTCCAAAGAAGATGAGGTTCGTTCAGTATTTTTTGTTGCATTACGTAGCCGATGCAAACCAAGTTTGCTTATTCTTTCATAGAAAGATGGGTCGTGATTTCAGAGTTGTCCCATACTAGTTTTAGCATAAAATTGTTTTTCAGTAATACTTAAAAGTGTTTTACAATTTTTACTAATGTTGACGACTTTATCACTATACACATTCAAATACACACACACGTATCCACTCATATACAGACACGTTAAACTTAAAACATCCCGCTGAAGTCTATCGCTCCGGTTTCGACTTGACTTCTTGAGGTCCCGGGTTCGATCCCCAAGTCGGTCAACAAAACATTTGAAAATGTAGATTTTCAATTTTCTAATAAAATTAACGTCTGCCCACCACTTCGGGGATATGGGCGTGAAGGTACTATTTTTCTGTCGGGGGGTGAAATATAGACGATGATTGTTCTACATCAGTAAGATTCTTTGCTTTTTTCATTTTCCTGAGTAATAATATAAAAAAAGTGGTCAGCTTTTTAAGGATTTCCAGCAGTCAAGTTAGAATAAAACCTTTAAAACTTTTCATAAAATGGGCTCCATAAACCACTGCCCTAAAACCATCGAGCTAAAGTTTGAAAGGTTCAAAACCAGATATTCATTATCACTCTGCGATATGGGTTACTCCAGTTTTTACCGTTGTCAAAAGATTTGTAGACAACGCATTGATATTCGTATGAAAAGAAACATTTGACATCAAAAACCTGACAAAATAACGAGTGCTGAGATTAAAAAGAATAACATTCATCAGCGATCTGGTAAACAATCTTCATTTCTACAATAATACACATGATAAATTTATCAAAGTTGAAATATCTGTGCTTTTATATTTGTGTCTCAGAAGCCTAATACATGACGTTAGAGAATTTTCTTTAAACCGTTGGACGCCCATTGGTCGAAATTTGAACATAATATAGGTATTTTGATTATAAGTTATTCAATATAAAATATATCATTCTGTTGGTTCTATTTTTAATTATCTTTTTGATAAGAGCGCCATCTTCATTTATCAAGACCAATTAATTTGTTTCCAAACATTATGAATTTAGTTAATGTGCCATCTGTAATCTTTTATCGTTATCAAAATTTTTGTTTGTATATCTCAAATGCATGGTATTATGTGTAATCGATCTGTCCCTTCTCTCAATCCCTCTTTTGCTCACCCTGATCTCACTGTTGCAAAAAGTATAGCACCACAAATTTCATGTTTTTTCTGACATACGCAACGTTGGGATAAGCACTAAGCACAGAATTGTTCAAAGCGAGTCTAGTGCCTTGACTAAAACCTTTCGTTGAAATAGTTTACACAGCGCTGTTCAGACTATTCCCTGCAAATGCTCTCCTTTTTACATGCACGTTGCACCTTTCATGCCAGCTTAAAGTACAGTAGTACTATTTAAATTATGCGCTTCGGCTTAATTCGTCAAGTTTTGGAAATCCGAATGTATTTTTAGATATCTATATATTTAGATATATCGCCTCTGTGGTCTAGCGGTTCCGTTGTTGGACTTGACTGCTTGAGGTCCCGGATTTGAATCCCGGGTCGGGCAACATAAAGAAAATTCGGTTTTTCCGATTTTCTAATAAAAAAAATGTTGCTTGGGATAGGATATGTGCCCGGTTGACGATAGGCTTGCCACCTATCACATTATGGGACTTAGTATCTTCGGCTAGCCGTGGGTGCCCTGGTTGTGCCTCTGCCTATTCCTTGGGCGATATAGGCGTGAAGATACTTACTTTATATATATATATATATATATTTATATAT
>NJDD01000530.1:165381-186237 GCA_002245505.1 Calephelis nemesis
CTTTATATATATATATATATATATATTTATATATATATGTATATATATATATGTATATAGTTGTTATTACACATAATTATTCATTTCGCTTAAATTTAGATTAAGTCAGCCAATTTAAAAATAAAAGAATAAAGTGTAAAACCGAACCCATAATTTAAATAGTAGTACTGTACTACCGAAATTTAAAGAAAATAATTTAACAATGAATACCTAAATACATTTTATGATTGTTAGACTCAAGGCGTGTTTGGTCCATGTCCTTTCTGACCACTTCAGCATGACGTACGGGAGTAGGAGGGTCAAAAACTTTCAAACAAACAAGTCATCAATGTCCATTAGCCTTTACTTGGACATTTTTGATTGACATATTTTCGTCCTCGGAGACACATTAGGCACTATTGATATCTCACATTTGATGAAATGATGATTACTACTTTTATACTCTCAATGTACCATTAAAAAAATTCATATGAACTTTTTATCCTCCACTTTTCAATCAATAAACCTAAAATCCTATTAATATTATAAATGCGAAAGTTTGTATGTATGGATGTTTGTTACTCTTTCACGCAAAAACTACAAAGCCAATTACTATGAAATTTGGTATGCAGGTAGCTGAAGACCCAGAATAACATATAGGCTACTTTTTATCCCGGAGTTCCCGCGGTATTGGGACTTACGCGGGTGAAACCGCGGGGCGCAGCTAGTAAAAAATAAAATACTCCGTTTTAGTCTTGATCCACTAAGTAGAATAGACAACGTCATGTTCCTCTTCTAGACAGCTCAAGAAAGGCGAGCTCAGGGTAAATAGGTCATTACCAACAACACCACACAGGTGATAGATGAAGATAGTGCTTAGCATCAACTGATCCGGGCAGAGATCCACCATCTAACCTTTTCCTGTCGCCATTGTGAGAATGTCGTGTTCCGGTCCAGCAGGCAGGGTAGTCAGTAGATTTGATTATACCCCGGAAAAAAGCAGCGTTGCACCTATACGATCTATGGTGTCTAAAGGCCCAAGTAATCTATCAAGAAAAATTTGAGCTAGTTCCGTTGTAGTATGATATCTCATATAAAAAACAAAGGTTCTCGTGACATTAGACTAACTACACAATCAGCATCCTGGATATATTAAGCACCTGATTTTATAATCAGAATATTTTATAACACAGAGTAAAATTTCTGAAGGTAATAAATAAGATCCGTTTTTCCATTTTCAACAAAAATAGGCTTCATTGAAATTTTGCCTGCAATTTAACTTTCGACATAATGGAGCATCAATTTTAATTTTCCACGTTTCCAGCACTGGCGGCGCCACTGACCCGCTAATATTTTAAAAGATTGCTCCCGTTCGTCGAAAAAGGATAAAACAGTTGGAAATGCATCTTTACTCGGGCTCAGAGATTTTCCTGAGCTGTGTAGACTGTAGGTGTACTCGTTCCGAAGAAATCGCGATAGCACGAAACAAAATGCCATATCTACGATAATTGTTATTGGATTTTCGACTTTAAAACCTGTTGAGAGAGTAGGAAATAGATTGACTGATAGAGATAAATAAAAGAAAGAATTAAAATAAAGCCGAGAGTGGGAGGCACTTAAACGCTAGTCGAGGAACTGAATTATTTGTGATGGAAACGTTACTTGCTAATGCTCCGTACGATTGTAACTACTAACATTTTTATGCCTCGATGTGCTCGTATGGAGAATCTTCTTTATTATAATAAAATGGATTCAGAGATATTACATTTGCGTTTTTGTCCTTATATAAAATATACGTCTGTACAATATCTTTTTTAACCCTCAAAGAAAGAAGGATATTATTTATTCGACCCTTGATTTTTTTATATATGTTAACCGTTTTCTGAGTAATTTCCTAACTGATGTTAAAAAATATTTTTTAGTTAAACGAGCGTTCTTTCAAAGTTGCCCATGGCCCCAATCTTTAATTAGATCCATGGGAAATCGAGAAACAGGAATATACCCTCGTGTTGGTCCGGACTCCTTTGCAGAAAAGACCATCTGCCTTTCTGCCAGGCACTGTGTCATTAATACTGGGACTTCTGTCTAGCTAGTAGAGTTTCGCAGCGACTTGTCCGGAATGGTACCACCGCCTTATCTATTACTGGATCCATAACGTCAGTGCTTGCCGTTGACGTGTTCCGGTTTGGAGCGTACGGTAGCCGGTAAACTTACTTTTGCTCGAGGCCTAACATCCCGGCCTAAGTTTGGCAATGCACTATTACTACCTTTGGTGTCTCTAGGCGGCGGAAATTTCTTACCATCAGGAAATCCGTTTGCTTGTTTGCCTTCCAAAGTCATAAAAATAGGATGGACCATGGATAGGCCTTTATGTACTCACATGGCATATAGGTGAAGTAAAGTCGTTTTTTTGCAGATTTATTTTCATAAAAAAAGTTGTATTCATGTAAATAATTCATGATGATAATTTGTTCATGAAGATATCTTTTATGAATAATGTAGACTTTAAATTAAAAGGATTTATTTTCGAAGTCACATCTTAAGACATTAATTCACAGAATTTAATTGAATTGCAGTAAATCTGTTAAAATTGACTACAATTTCAAAAAGTAAGTCACCTGCGTACAAAAAAAATCGTATTTTTTAGATTTCTCTGGGACTCTATCAGCAGTGACAATGAGATCACTTCGCAAATGCTCTTCAAAATACAAAAATAATTTTAAAAATATATGAGTCGAACATATAACCTCCTCTTTTTTTAATTTGTAAAAAAGCAAAAGTAGTAAGCAATAGTAGGTACATAAGTAGGAAAAGCAATAACATTGAAACTAACTTTAAGTAATATATTAAAATCTGTGTACAACGGTGCTAGTTTCAGTAGATAGGATAAAAATTAATCTAATTTAACATTATTTGTAATGAATTATGAAGCTTATTAAACATGTAAAGTATCTTCACGCCTATATCCCCCGAAGAGGTAGGCAGAGGCACAACCAGGGCACCCACGACTAGCCGAAGACACTAAGTCCCACAATGTGATAGATGGCAAGCCTATCGCCATCCGGGTACATTTCCAATCCCGAGCAACTTTTTTTTTATTAGAAAATTGGAAAAAACCCAAGTTTCTTTTTGTTGCCCGACCCGGGATTCGAGCCCGGGGCCTCATGCATTAAAGTCCAAGAACATAATATATATATACATATATATAAATATATAAATAAATATCTATTAAACATATAAATAGTTGCTGTGATTTAAATGTTAAGATGTAGGTATATACATATTTAATTAATTTAAGGTAGAATATGTTGTATGCTTAAATGTCTTTGTAACAACTTTTTGACACACATATCGCGCAAAAAAATAATTTTCATTTTCATTACGTAAAAATGAATCTTTGTACGTAGTCATCGAACCATATATTAACAGATAAAACAATTACTATGCTATTTCTTTATAAGATTCTTTTTTGTTGTGTCGATTACTGTCAGGAGAAGGCTCTTATAAAAAAATATAAATCACAGTAAAACTACAAAAACCGACTCCAGCTACTTCATTAGAAGCGATTTGATATTTTTTTCGAAATGGTTACAATTTGGGGTTCCATATAAGTTTTATCATTATCCAACAAGTAGTTTTTGAGTTACATCTAATAATATTAGAATTTTTCAATTATTTTGACGACCTCATAAAAAGTGAATTAAGTTCAAGGTAAGTGAAAAATTTGGACTATTAAGCATACTAGTGGTCGGCCATTGGTCGAAATTCGACCATTTTAATATCCAAGTTTTAGTATCTTGTTGATAATAACGCAACCTTCACTTCTTAAAACTAACTACTTTGTGAATACTGAATAGTTAATACGCCGTTTGTGATCTTTTATCGTAAGCATCAATATATTTGTTTGTGTTTGTCAAGTGCAAGTCAAGTTAGTGTGGGTAATGTTTTATTTATTGATTTAATGTACACTTCTCCTACAAATAAACTATAAGTATGCCAAATTTTATGCTCCTGCGTCCGCGCAATTTTCGTAAAAATGGGTCCAAAGTTTTGGCGTCACGTATTAATATATAGATACCAAAAACCACTAGTCAGATTGTGATAATACTAATGTGGGATCACTTCGGAATAATGACCAGTCTTTCTAAAAAAGAACCAGCAAAATTTGTTGCCTATTTGTCAAGTGTTCGCTTATATCTCTGGGCAAGTAACACAAATTGAATGTAAGCAAATTATATGCTTGTGTTATTAGTGTTAACGAAACTAATACATAGAAATACTTAAATAAATACCAGAACAAATTTAATAAACATTCAGACCTGGAAATGCAGACATCTAAATATTTATTACACAAATTCTCCCGTCTGGAGTCGAACCCGAGCTTCGCGGTTAGTCGCAGTAGTTAGGTGTATCCGCCTAAATTTTTGACCGCCTCGTTGGTCGAGTGGCTAGCGAACTCGTCTAACTACATCGACCAACCGCGAGGCTCGGGTTTGATTCCCGACGGGGGCAGGCATTTCTACGATGAACATTTAGATGTCGGTATTTCCAGGTCTGGGTGTTTATTAAATTTATTCTGGTATCTATTTAAGTATTTCTATGTATTAGTATCGTTGACTAACACCCACAACACAAGCATATAATTTGCTTACTTTGGGGTTAGATTCAATTTGTGTGATTTGTCCAGGGATATTTATTATTTATTATTACTATTATTTGTGGAATCAGTTAAAAAAGCTTGTAAGTTAAGTAGAACAATGGAAAACTAAAAATTTTAAAATTCATAGGAGAGATAGGATATTGCCGGGTCAGCTATTAAAATTATAATTTTTAATTCAACAAAGAATACAAATATGCCATAGCAATTTAGTTTCTAATTATTGTGGAGACAAAAAAAACTAAACTCGTATTAAAATTGAGATCAAGTGTTAGTACATTTTGTTTGGTTTCCATTTACAATGCTGTTGCCAAAGTTAAAGTGAGTTTTAGTTCTTTAGCATAAGGTTTAGTGTTGCTTGTATCTGTGTACCCGAATCTTGTATGTGATGGCCTGCAGCATAGCCTTCGGTGGTTTTTCATTATCGCAGAGCATTCCAGCGCTGCGATGAAGCACCTAATTGCATGTTTGCAAATTGCTCTCAGTACATCACTGAAGTTAACTTCATATTACCTTCTTTAACCTTCTTCAAAAAAGGAAGAGGTTATATGTTCGTGTCTTTTTTATTTGTGTAAATCGATTTTTCGTTATTTGTTAAGTGATTTTAAAAATATTTAGTTTAAGAATTAGAAACCTTCAATAAAAGAGCGTAGTCATTCCTTAAAGGTCGGTAAAGCATCTGTGATACTCCTGGTTTTGCGGATGCACTCCTGCACTTGCTCGTTTGCCTCCTCTTGTATATAAAATATATGTAAATGTTTTATTTGGTAGTCCTGTTTTCACCAAGACTGTATATCATCCTAGGAAAATAAATGAAATATTTAAAAAAAATAGGTTCTCTATTCCACTGTTCGTTAGGTTTCTGTAGCCATAAGCTAACAACGGAACCCTTATACATTTGTCATGTCCGTTGGCCGATGTCACAGCATTTTATTTCCGATACTATAAAAGCTATGCTGTTGGAACTTGGTAAGTGTATGTTATCTGTAAACCGCATTTAGATTTTGACACAAAAATATAATAATAACAATAAATTTTAGGGGTTTCCCATACTTAGAACCAAAACTCAATTTATTTTTAAAATCTTTAAGTGCAGGACTATATAGGTCTTTAAATAAAAAAAAAATTAAAATATTGAAAAACCCCTGACACAATAACTTAATTTCCCTTTAAAAAGTAAAAAAAATATCTGAGTATATTTGCATACATTCGGTTAATCTCCCTACTTTTAGCCCCTACAACTTTTAAATAGCTAAGCCGATTTTCATCAAAAATGGCTGAGAACACTTGCACATAAGCTACCTTTAATACAAAAAAAAAGAAAATTGAAATCACTGCATCCGTTCGGGAGTTATGATGCCACAGACAGACAGACACGTCAATCTTATAACACCCCTATTTTTGCGTCGGGGTTAAAAATTGACGTTTCTTCTATCATTTTTGCTTAACTGAATAGTTTGCGCGAGAGGTGCTTTCAAAACGGTAAAATGTGTCTCGTCCTTCACGTAACTTCTGAAATAGGAGAACTTTCAAACTTAAACTATATGATGTACATTACCTTGTAAACTTCCAACGATAATTGTTTTTACGAGATCTTGTAAGTAGTTTTTAATAGGTACTGTATGTGAGTTAAATATCTTTAAAAAATTATTATGAAATCACGAAGATCTAATCTTTCAAGAAATAATTAAGAAATTACGATTTGCTGTCATCAGCAACTATTTTATATAGTTGGAGTTGTTTTTAGAACTGTACTGCACGTTCAAAATTAAGTAGGTTAACAACAAAATGTGAGTTTGACTTTTAGGTGCAAGTGCTACCTAAGTGTAAAGTGATAGTAAAGACACCACAGGTACGTCCTTGCCCAGTGACCGGCGTGTAGAGCCTATTGTGCAAATCTGCCGGCTTGCCTACCATCCAGGACGGAACATCAAACTGTGGCAGCAGGCATATTATCCTCAGCGGGGCAAGCTAGTATAGAGAACTCTACCTCCTATGGTCTAGTAGGTAATGACTCATCTAATAGGTTACTTCTTTCGAGTTCCCTGGCAGGCGATTGGTCACTTCTACATAGAGAACCCAGAGCAATGCATGGTACAAAAGGATGAAAATAAAGAAAGGATTCGGGTTTTACTTCACTGATATCAAATTGTAAAGCGAATTTATCTTGTACTAGCTGTAACAGCAAACTTTGTTCCATCCTGAATGGAGGGAACAAAGTTTGCCGGTTTGTATGGGAAATATTACAATGTTGCCTTTCCTAGCTTCATCGCAGTTTTCTTCTTTTAAACCTTCCCTGGGCTTAAGCAAATAATTCATAATCAAAACTAGCCAAATCGGTCCAGCCGTTCTCGAGTTTTAGCTAGACTTACCAACAGCAATTGCAGTTGAATTGCATAAATTGTATTTTTTTATGATAATGGACGGCTAACAAGCGGACGGATTTCCTGATGGTAAGAAATACACGTCGCCTAGAAACACCAAAGGTGGTAATGGTGCGCTGCCAACCTGAGGCCGGGATGTTAGGCCTCGAGCAGAAGTAAGTTTATCGGCTACCTTACCCTAAAAACCGGGACACGTCATGATGTTAGGGTGGCAGGAATAGGTAAGGCGGTGGTACCAATCCGGGCGAGTCGCTGCGAAACTCTACCACCTAGAAATATAATTATGTTTCCGTAATATAAACCTAGCAGTTTAACATTATTGGGTTAAAATATTGAGTGGGGTATGCAATATAAATTCACTTATTCATATTATTATGTATATTTGGAATTCACTTATCCGTATTATTATGTTAATGTATTTTGAAATTGAACCGGAGAGGTGTTGCCTTATTGTAATCTATACGCGGCTGTTCATGACATGGGTTAGGTGTGAATGGGTATGAAGTAATATACAATTTTAACAAAGAATCCTTATTATATGTATGTATATCCACGATAAATGGATTTTGATTATGCTAACTTTATTAAAATGGCTTTCTTTCCATTAATGAACCTGGTTTATCAACGCATATTATAAAACAAAGTCCCCCGCCGCGTCTGTCCGTCTGTTCGCGATTTACTCGAAAAGTACTGAACGGATTTTCATTCGGTTTTCAACAATAGATAGAACAATTCTTGAGGAAGGTTTTAGTGTACATAATAGTATGATTATTTACAGTAATAGTAGAGTTTTTATTCTTGAATAACCGAAGCGAAGCTAGGGCAGGCAGCTAGTAGAATTATAAAAAAGACGTCTTATAGTTTTTAAGTTAAAAAAAGATTAGGTTTTATGTTCATCTTGTTTATCGCATGTTAATCGATATTTCCGACATTTGTAAACCGATTCAAAATTATTTTTAATTTCAAAAAAATGTATTTTGTGGTCATTTTACTGTCATCAAAACTGTATTAAGAATATCTAGGAAATTCAGGGAAAATGTAATTGTAGGTTAATCAAGACAAGTGAAAAATGTGTGCACTATTACGTGTAACGCAAAAACTTTTACAACGTTGAAATTTATGTGAGACCATTTCCAAACCTTTGGCTATTTAAAAAAAAATCAAAAAGTAGTACCCAATGAAATAGTTGGAAAAAAAAAGTATCTTCACGCCTATAGTCTATAACTATAGCCGAAAACACTAAGTCTCAGAATGTGATAGGTAGCAAGCCTACAGCCAACCGGGCACTTATTCAATCCCGAGCAACATTTTTTTAATTAGAAAAATGGAAAACCACATTTTTTTGTTGCCTGACCTCATGGAGTCAAGTTTAACAACTGAACCGCTAGACCACAGAGGCGATAAATAAAAAAAATAAATAAATAGTTGGATTTGATTTTTATACTTTTACTGTTACTAATCAATACTGTTACGATCAAGTTAATTATTTTAGTACATAGTGGATATAATTTGAAAATCAAAGTCGGGTTTTTGTAGTTTTACAGCATTTAAATAATGTTCCGTAGATTTTTAACGAGACACTGCGTTAAATTAGTGCTTAACGTAATTAGAAGCAATGTTCGTCAAACTTGTCACGTTATATTTATTTCACAAAAATCTTTAATTAATAAGCTAAAAACACCACCCTAAAATGGTAATTGGAAAATCCTAGATAACATAATATCACATATTTATACAAAAACAAGATGTAGGGTGCAGCTATGCTATAGTTTTAAGTTATTCAGCTTTCTCGCTGGAAGCTATTTATATGCCGGTTAAAGTAGCCTATTTCCCTCGTTAGCCTCCTAAATATACACATAAAATATAATAACATTTATACTTGAAAGTTGAAAGCAAGAACTTGTCACTCGATACTCCTTGTCTACTACCCCGAGAATCCTATCGCCTTAATTACTTTATCATGTGCCAGTGTAGAGGGAAGGGTAGCCGGTATATTTGCATAATATGCCTTCCATCTCAGCCTAAGAACAGCGACGCATCTGTAACATCTATTCCAATAATTTTCAAAGTGGTCCAAATGGCCCCTAGGGGTCCACGGAAGATTCGACGGGGGTTTACATTTGCATGTCAAAAACTGCGGGCAACCAATCGTACCCCCCCTACCTATGACCTTGTAGACCGTACCCTGAATCCATCTCTGATCTATGCTGTCTATAGGCCTATATCTAACCACCAGGAGAGCCGTGTGCTTGTTCGCTTTTCTCCAACATACAAAACTGCATCTAGTACCAAGTGTCACGATCCATACAAACATTTCTAACTTCTCTACATTAACTATTCTTTATATACAAAGAAGCCGGAGACTTTTCACTTTAGTTAATTCCAAATTGGTTGTTTAGTTTTGTTAGTTAACATGTTTGGTTTAAAATACAATAAGCCTAACACCCCGGTCACAGGACAGCGACGCACCTGTAACATCAATGGTATCTTGATATTTGTATAATGTTATGGAATATACAGGTCACACTCTTACGATGAGGAGAACCGGGCAATTGCTTGCTATCCTCTCACATAAAAAAATACCAACGAATTATAATATAAACCTAAGTGAAGCTGGTACAACCAAACCCATACTTGCATTGTTTAACTATTTTGTCAATTTTCATCTATGCCTTTACATATACGAACTAACGGTAGATGACCTTTACAATAGAAATACGTCTTTGCGATAAAAAAGGCACACTATCGCAAATATAATATTTTTAGAGTCTTTTCCATGAGTTTGTATAGATTAGTTTGGTAAGCAACGTGTCGAAATCTCTAACACTTTTGGTCTAAAAATGTGTTTTTCTAAGTTACCAATAGAGGCGCTGTCTAACGTTTTTATAAAAATATTTACAAAGACATTAGCGATTGTAGTAAACTTGACAAGCCGTAAACTCATGGTAAGGGCTCATATGTAGCCCTCGGCAACACCTACGTAAAAAAATATTAAAGTCCCCACACTCAAAAAACATATTAATAAGATCACTCCCTTACGTCCGAAAAGGTAAGCAAACAACATATAGCGCTTATAATATTAGTATTAATTATTAAATTAATTAATTAAAGTACATACATACGGACGGTAGTAATTAAGGTTGTCATAGGAAACGGACGTACGTAGGTGTATTTGTTATTGTAGGTGGTGTATATTGTGCCCATAGCCACCCTAAATACTATGTAAACGATAATTGAGAGGATATCGATACTCAGATAGTCTCTCAATTAAGTATTCCATTAAGAGATTGGAAATAATTAATTAACCTTTATCTGAGACAGGCGACAGATATCGGTATCAATTAAACCGGTAATACCCGGTTTTTCAATCGTATCTCCGATTGGAAACGATATCGGTAATGGTCGGTTTTAATGACTCACTTCGATCTCTTTATTTTCAAATACGATATTGCTTTTTGTAGCTAATTCGGTGTGATTGCGGTTTGAGAATTTATTGGAATCGGTATCGAACTTTGCAATGTTATGCTTAGAATGTTAATAGTACGTTAGCGTTTTTGACGTAACGCGCGCGTGTGTGTGAGTGTGTGTGTTTGTGTCATAACTTTTGAAAAGATGGGCAGAATTTGATGTTTTTGTTTGAAAGCTGACGTGATAGAGCCAGTTTTTAGCTTTATTACATAAAAATATAGGCTTCGCCAAAGGTTACTAAAATTATTTAAGTTTTGGCTTATTGATTTATGATCTGGAATGGAATAAATAAATTAGGTCTACACCCGCTAATAAGTCATGATCCAGTAATATCCAGACCGTTTTATTTTTATACAACCTGTAACATGGTTGGCAACGCACCATTACCACCTTTGGTGTCTCTAGGCGGCGTGAATTTTTTAACATCAGGAAATCCGTCTGCTTGTTTGCCTTCCAATATCATAAAAAAAACATGTATTCTATGAATGCTGTCAGTAGAGAGCATTCATAGAATACAGTCAAAAATAGTACAATAAATTTAGAATAACCGTCATTTTGTTGGCTTTGTAGCATCAAAGTTCTATAAATAAAATACGACTTCACTTTCTTCAAACTATAAGGCGTTTCTAATTTTTATACTCTATTTGAAACAACATAAAAAATACACCACTCATTGACAGACGTTTTTTGAAGCTTCATAAATTGTAAGCTAGTTTTCGTTACATGTTTAATCTATTGGTATAAAACATATTATCCTATTTGTAATTCAATACATATCAAACTTGTAGTTGTTGCATTTTTGGAACAATCAGACTGTTTTTTTATATCTGAATTAACTGAATCAGAATCAGAATAATCTTTATTCACATGAACCATACAAGTGGTATTTGTGCGCGTCGACATTTTTTAAACTACCACCGGATCGGAATCGCGGCCTCACACTGAGAAAATCCAGCGAAAGAAACTCACCGGGCTTGTCTTTTTTTCAATAATAATACTATCCAGCCAAAGTCATAAAGCCAGCTGATACCAGCCAAAGTCATGACGATCAAAATTTCATAGTTCTTAAGCGAGTTGTGGCATATTTTTTTATTTATTTTGTGCAGATGGATTTTCTGATGGTACCAAATACACGCCGCCTAGAGAGACCAAAGATGCCAATGGTGTGTTACCAATCTGAAGCCGAATTGGCGAGTCGGTGCTAAACTCTACCACATAGTCAGATGTCACGGCATTAGTGCCGGTAAACCTAAGAACATATTAAAAGTTTGTAGAACAATTATATACGAACTAATTTAATAAACATCTTTATTTCTTTGTATTGTTATTGTTAAAAGAAGATGCAATATCATAATATTTTTTTAGTAAGTGCGCAATAAAAGTAACACATACAATATTATACTTCATACTCAGCTTTAATCTTTATATGTACTTTCTGATTGTTTGTGTTCCGATGGTCCCAAAAATGACTCAAAAAGGTACAAAACTACAACATTACAACTCATACTATGAAAGTACAAAAGAAAGTTATGAAATATTTTTCATTAAAATATTTCTGTATAATAAGAACTAAACATGGAAATGCGTTTGTTAGTCAAACACAGTTAGTCTTTTTAGAAACACAGTCAAAAAATAAAGTAAATTGAGTATTAATGATAACATCAAAAATTTTCGGTATTAAAGATACACTTTTTTTTGTATTAGAAAATTGGAAAAACCCAATTTTCTTTTTGTTGCCAGACCCGGGATTTGAACCCGGGACCTCATGCAGTCAAGTCTAACAACTGAACCGCTAGACCACTATTTGATATTAATGTTATAATACTAAAACTGTTTAAAAAAGTAAAGTTTTTGGTTTCTCATACTGGTTTCAATGCTTGTATAACAGCTGAAATACGAGTATGTATACGAGAATTATTTCAATTCTGTCACTAAATAAATTACAAGCTCTGCTCAATTAAAAGCATGGATATTTGATTCTAAACATCTGCTAATGGTGTCTGTTTGTGGTTTCCAAATTAGACGATTACAGGCATTATTAGGCGTTCGAGCGTCACCCGCACGCTGCGTCATAGAAGGGGGTAGGGGGGGTAGGTGTGGCACTGCTGCAGTCTCAATATAACTATGGACTGTCGATATAGATTTAGACGCTATTTCAAATCAAACTAAACAATGTTTAGTGTCTTGCGTGTAACATATATAATCGCCTCTGTGGTCTAACGGTTCGATTCCGGATCGGGCAACAGAAAATGAGAAAATGTGTATTACCAATTTCATAACAAAAATAACGTTAGCCGGGATTGGATATCTGTCCGATTGGCGATAGGCTTGCCACCTATCACATGGGACTTAGTATCTTCGGCTAGTCGTGGGTGCCCATGTTGTACCTTTGCCTACTTTCACAGGAATGTGGGCGTGAAGATACTTTATATAACATTTAAGATTTCAAAAGAAGTTATTTGACTTGTTGTTAGATAAGACATATTATAGTGTTAAAGATTTTCTTGCAGACAAGCTTAAATAATATAAATTTTGTAATAATAATAATAATAATAATTTATTATAATTTCAGAAACCGGGCTATGTTTGGAAACGATGGTACTACAAGGACGATAGATTATACTACTGGCTGCCAAGGGAGTTTGTTTCGCCGTTTCTTCTCCCGACTGGCTAGGTTTGGAAACGGTGGTAGTTTACGGTAGACAGGGCTAAATTTAATATCATTTTAAAATTTTTGTAAGTTATAACTCAAATTATAATAAGAATAAAACTATTTGTTCGTATGAATATTAAAACATTGTGTATATAATTAGTTATTTTATACTTATAAAAATATCAAATTATTTGCACACCACAATGTGGTAGAATAAGTGTGGTAGAAGAATAATTTTGTAACAACCTTAACACACATATTCCGCAAATAAACATATTTTCTTTCTTTTCTTTCAAAAAAAAACAATAAATTAAATAATATTCTCGGACAAACGACACATACACGATCTAACATTAAAGTAAGTAAAATGAATTTTCCCCGTGTTGGTCCGGTCTCCTTTGCAGAATAGACCGTCTGCCTTTCTTGCCAGGCAGCTCATAAAAGACGAGCATAGGCTTATCATCCCTAACACGGTGACATCTGACTAGGTGATAGAGTTTCGCAGCGACTCGCCCGGATTGGTACCACCGCCTAACCTATTCCTGCCGCCATAACGTCATGACGTGTTCCGGTTCGGAGGGTAAGGTTGCCGGTAAACTTGCTTTTGCTCGAGGCCTAACATCCTGACCTCAGGTTGGCAACGCATCATTACCATCTTTGGTGTCTCTAGGCGGCGTGAATTTCTTACCATCAGGAAATCCGTCTGCTTGTTTGCCTTCCTATAACATAAAAAATAAGAATGCTTATGTTTTAAGTGTTAGTCAATGATATTAATACATATAAATATTTCACTAGATACTTTAATGAATTTTAATAAACCTCCAGACCCGAAAATACAGTTATATAAATGTTCATTACACAAACGTCCACCCGCTAGGGATAGAACCTGGGCCTCTCGGTTGGTCGGCGTTTTTAGACGTGTAACGCTAACCTCTCGACTAACGACGCCTGAACGAATGGACCAATCAGATGGTCAGAAGAAAGTTCATATAAAAAATATTATAATTAGGCAGTACATCGCCTGTCGGCTTAACAAATTCTAAAAAGTATAGGTACAACACAAGCATTACTTTATATTTAAAACAATATTAATTTCAATTAATTAATATATAGCTATATAAATTATTTATTATTTGGTTGATGTACCCATATATAGAACGAGCTGACCCAGCAAACTTCGTATCGCTTGACATTAATGCTTAGACAGTAGCGCAGTCTGTTGGATCCGATGTGAAACATTCTAAAATCAACAACTACTTATTATTAAAAAATTATTTAAAAAAAAAATCCAGTCGACCAAATTGTGAATCTAAACCATTCTCGAATTCCCTAGAACACATACAAAAAGTTTCATCGACATCGGTCCAGTCGTCTAGAAGGAGTTCAGTGACATACACACTCACAGAAGAATTATTTAGATAAAGATAGGTGATGAAGTCTTGGAAAGACCCATTCACGTTGATATCGTTGAAACAACGCATGTCGCCATAACAAATTTTTGACATTTTTATGTTTTCGTTATGAACCGTCATATCTTTTTATTTATTAGATATCTTTAAAAATTATTTGTGTATGTAAAAATCTATTCATTAAAAAACATGTTAAGCAGTGGAGAACTATTAAAATCTACCTTATATATGATGCTTGTATAGCGAAACCGGTTGGCTAAATTATAAAAATAAAAAATAATAAAATATATTGTGGAAAGCACAAGTGTTTTTAAATAAATTACATCCAGAATGGAATTCCACCAAGCTCCGACGATAAGAAGTATAGAATCTGTCACACATAGTTATTATTTCAAAATGTAGAATAATTAAAAATGACAGATTAAACTACTTGCTCAGAAATTAATCTTTTAAATAACATTTTATCTTAACAGACAGGTGACAGGGAAGGTGGAGGGGAAAAGACCTAGAGGACGAAGTCCCAATCGGTGGTCGGCTCAAATCTCCAAACAGCTGGAGATGCCCGTCAGCGCTGCGCTCCACCAAGCGACGGAACGCAACCGATGGAAGCAGCTGGTAGACAGGGTCAAAAGGAGTCACGATCCTCAACAGTGAGGGAATCGACTGGAGAGAGAGAGATCTTAACAGAATTGTTAGTTCTCGACAAAAGTATGGTTAATTAATATAGTATAATAAAGATTTAGCTATTTGTCCTCTTAAATACTTCGATAAAACAATTCTACCTTCAGTACTTTTTTTGTGTTTAAAAATATTTATATCTAAATAATTAAATTTATTACTATTGTTTGTAGAAATTATGTGAAGGCAACTATTCCGTACAAACCTATATTTGTTTTCTGTTGCATTCGAGCCATTTATATATGGAAGAGTTACAGTAATTATCTTTTTAACATCTAAGTGTGCTAAAGATTCCTACATTTTTATTAAACACTTTTTATCCATGTCACTTCTTCTACCGCAAAATATTACCAAAGTTGTGTTACATTCAAACTTAATTGATAAAGCCTTTTTTATAATATCTCTATAATTGCAACCTGGCATACAATAATTTAAAACATTCTTCCCTAAGCTTTTAGATAATATTGAACCCATAGATTTTCCTGATTCATCACTAATTATTACTACATTATTTTCTAGTATATTTTGAGATTTTAAACTATTACTTAACAGATGTTCAGGCTGGGATGCATTACTATGATTAGATATTTCTTGGACATGATTTTATTAATTATTACATTGATAGTTTTGTGTCAAAGAATCAAACCGCTCTTGATTACATTTTGAGAGATTAGTTAGTTCTTCCATTGCTTTAATGTGACCCTGGATCTCTTTCCTTGTTAACTCATATTTACCTGTCACGTATGCAAGGCTTTCTTTTAAATTCACTATTTCAGTTTGAAGGTCCTGAATATCATTCTCACACTTAATTTTTATATTTTCAAATCGAATTTTATACAATTTAATTTTATCAATTACATATGCACTATTTTTGTACAATTGAATAGATTTTCTGTTCTTTTTAATTAACAACTGTGTTTTTCTAATGAATTTATTGATTTTTATGTATTTTTTTAACTTATTCGTTAGTAAGTCAAGTAAATGCTTAATACGAGTAGTTAAATAGCCACATTGGGCACATCAACACGTCCGCGTGTTAGTCCGGACTCCTTTGCAGAATAGACCATCTACCTTCCAGCCAGGCAGCTCGTAACAGGCGAGCATAGGCTTACCGTCACTAACACCGTGACATCTGACTAGGTGGTAGAGTTTCGCAGCGACTCACCCGGATTGGTACCACCGTCTTACCTATTCCTGCCGCCATAACATCATGACGTGTTCCGGTTTGGGTGTAAGGTAGCCAAAAAACTTACTTTTGCTTAACATCCCGGCCTCAGACTGACAACGCACCATTGCAATCTTTGGTGTCTCTAGGCGGCGTGAATTTCTAACCATCAGGAAAACCGTCTGCTTGTTTGCAATATCATAAAAAAATAGATAAAAATTAATCTACATTTTATGTGGTCAACGTATGAAACTAGAATGGTTTGACAGTTTTGCTTATTCTTTTTTTGAATATAAGTCAAGATAACGTTCGAGAAACATCGGGAAATTGGAGGGAAAATGGGAAAAAATGCTTTGATCCGTATTAACAATTACTAGCTTCAAATTATCTAGCGATACGAAATTCACCGGGTCAACTGGTACGTTTGTAGTAATGATTGGGATATAATAATTTTTAATTTTAAAAATATCAAGACTGACAAATTTTTGTTCATCCTGAAATAAATTATACACTCAAAGTCGTGGGTAACAACAAGTGGAGTATAAATAGAGTATTCACTGGAGCTCTATATCTAAACCTACATAACTCACTTTTCGAGGCACTGGGGTATCTTTAACAATTTCTCCTCAACAATAAAGGACCGACATAAATCAAATCAAAATGTAGAGCAGGGTACTGGTTAATAATATCATCGAGGAAATCACAAAAAGGAAAAATGAAAAGGAACAAGATTACGTAACCACCAATTTGACGTTAACTCAAAATCCTTTTCCCGCAACCCTCTTGAAAATACAGATTATATTCGCAGGAGCAAGTCGTTATGTTTAAAAGGAAACATATTTTATTTTTTACCTGAAGAATCCTCGGGGGCATGTCCGCGACGTCGCAATGAATTACAACGAGTATGGAAAAGTTGCGTGTTATATATTAAGGCCAGGCCACATTATAATGTTTTTTTTTAATTGACTCCACAAAGGAAATTTATTAATTGACTAGATGTCTCGGCGAAGTTCGTTCCACCCGTTCAGTTTGTATAGGAAAAAGTAAAATTTTGTTTTTCTTAGTTTTCTCGCATTTTTTTCCTTTTTCTTATCTTTTAAACCTTCCCTGGACTTGAACAAATAATTCAAAACCAAAATTAGCGAAATCGGTTCAGCCGTTCTCGAGTTTTAGCGAGACTAACGAACAGCAATTGATTTTTATATATATAGATATATGTGTATGTTACGCGATTATGCCGGCTCTAGTTGTGGATTCCAATGATTATTTTTAAAGTATGTAGAAAAGGTTTTAGATAAGTTCGATTCCGTTATGTGGTTTTTAAATTATATAAAATTTAGAATTGCATATTTCGTTATTCGCTAACATGACGGGGTAGTGAAATTGGTGTAGTATTTTGAATTATTACTGAACTAAAATTATTAGTAATACGTTGTTTATCTATATGCTACAAATAAAGTCGTAAAATAATTGTAGTGACAAGTGTTGAAGCGGCACATAATATGGTGTTAGCGGTTACTCCAGGCCCTGTCGTCAAATAATTTTACCTTCTTGCCGTGGGTACGATATTAACAATAAACAGATTTACACTCTTTTCTCACACACTTTGTGGACTTAGTTTTTAAGGGAGACTGGTAATACAGAGTTTAAACCACTACGAGAAGTCATCTAGACAACCGGCAGCGTGCCGTATACTCACTTGTCAATAAATTATTGCAGATACATGATACGTAAAAAATAGTTAAGTCAAATTGTTAGTTTGATTATGCGCTATTGTAACATATATATGTTTTTAAACAGAACTGTGAACCACAACATACTCGAATTACGTATTAGGAAAAAAATACGATTAATTTAACAAAAACAAATAACGTTCTTAATGTTGAAGTAGGGTAACTTTTCATGTTTTTACACCCTTCTACCACAACAGACTATTTTTAAATGCAAGTACCTGCAGTACTACGATTTAAATTATGCGCTAGGGCTTTACGCTTTTAACTATCTATGCTTTTATTTTTAAATTGACTGACCTAATCTAAATTTAAGCGAAATGATTAATTATGTGTAATAACAACTCTATGTAGATATCTTTAAAATACATTTGGATTTCTGAACCTTGACGAATATTGCCGAAGCGCATAATTTAAAAAGAATTACTGTAACTGTGTGTGTAATTACTGTTACTGTATTGTAGCCATAATGTGGCTAGACCCTAATCGCGACACTCTCTCTGTATATCGGCGTGTACCACAAATAATCCCTCTCAATGTATTTACATAAAAACCGTGGCAAATACGACT
The DNA here is from genome assembly GCA_002245505.1 of Calephelis nemesis. NCBI lineage: Eukaryota > Metazoa > Arthropoda > Insecta > Lepidoptera > Riodinidae > Calephelis > Calephelis nemesis. The sequence continues at coordinate 184,075 of NJDD01000530.1, forward strand.
CGGGTGTTCTTTAAAGGGCTGCGAAAGACGTGTGAATTATAAATTGCTTCTCGATGCTTGTCAAATGGCGCGTATGTGCTAATCTCTTGGAATCTGTATCTAGTATAACTATTACCCAACCCTTTGTGATTTATACTAGGGGAGCCCAGTGGAAAACAAAAAAAACGTCATGTGACGTTTATGTTATGAGTAGTGTGGGGAACATCTTAAATGTTAAATAACAATTTCAGTCACTTGATCACACGGAAGCGTAACAGATTTTGATAGTATGCTTAAACCATTGAGTATAAAATTTAAGGCATAAACAGTGTGATGTGTCTCCGATTACGGAAATATGTAATTCATACAGATTACTGTAATGAGTTATGAATGTATACTACTCGTTTAAAAATTTAAGACGTTTCTGCTCCAGTGATCATGCTGAAATTCTTGGAATCTTTAAAGTAATTTATTTTATTTATTATTTATTTTAATCTTTATTGTACACCATATTTCCATATGTTATACAAAAGGCGAGCTTAATGCGCTAACATTCTCTACCAGCCAACCTTTGGACCAACAGAAAAACAACAATGCAGGTGCTTGAAACAAATGAAGACAACTATAATACAACCACAGTGCGTAAATCTACTAATATAATGTGCGTAATCTACCTATGTGTACACTTATGTGCCTGTTAGAAGTAATTTACGAGTGTGTTTCTTAAATGAGAACTTTGATTGGGATTGTCTTATGTGAGGAGGAAGTTCATTCCAGAGACGGGAGGCTTGTATACTAAATGAATTAGAAAGGAAGTTGGTGCGATGCGACGGTATGGAAAGGGTACGTGAATTAGACGATCTTAATTGGAGGTTATGGGTATCTGTGAGAAAAATGAATTTTGACTTAAGGTAGGCGGGGGCGCTATTATCAAACAAAATAGTAAAGAGCATGCATAATAAACGTAGACGTCGCCGCTGCGAAATGGTAAGCCAATGGAGTTTATCACGATGCATAGAAATGTGATCAAACTTACGCAAACAAAAGATAAACCTAATTGCGTTGTTTAAGAGACGCTCGAGCTTATTCACATATAGAGAAGATAAGTTCGAGTAGCAAACGTCGGCGTAATCAATAATGGGTAGAATCAGAGACTGCACAAGAACAATTTTGGTTTCGAGCGGCAAGAAGTTACGAAGACGATTAAGAGCACACAGTGAACCAGTAACCGATCGACTCACCTCTTTGATTTGCTTCGACCAACTTAGCGTATTATCAATGTGCAGACCCAGATCCTTAACCGACTGGGAATACGGGATGAGTTTTCCATCAAAGATGACTGGTGTATCAGAATCAGTCCCTGAACCCAATTTTTCAAGTTGACGACTACTGCCTATGATAATAGCTTGACATTTGGAGGGATTCACTTGAATACCAAATTTCAACGCCCATTGCCTCACGCCCTCAAGATTAACATTAATCTCTGAAATAGCTCCTCCGATTTGAGCAATATCTGCATGCACATAAAGCTGCAAGTTATCGGCATAAATGTGGAAAAGGCAGCAATTTTGGCTTTGCACCATGCCGTAGGAAAAACTCCAGATTCAAGAGAGGAATTTATGATGTGAGTGATACCTCCGACAAGATGCTTAAGGATAGGAAGGATCATAGTTCGTCTCAGTCCATCACAGCCAACCGCCTTGGACTTAATTGAATTTACAATTTTTATGACATTATCCGTAGTTATAGGGGCGAAGGAGAAATAGTCAATATCGGATTGAGAACAAGGTGTGGAATAAATTAAACGGATTGTCTCATCTTTATCAGATGGAGAGAGTAAAGGAGCGGCGATAAAATGCTTATTTAGGTCATTTATGTCAAAGGAATCAGAAATATGGTTGTCATGGGCGTTGGTAATTCCAATAGATTTTAGAAATTTACATTACATTATTAGCGTTTTGGTGACACTTTAAGAGACAGAACTGCGCATTGAGCGATTGAGCGGTTATGGGGTTTTATTTCAAAACTCACGAGATCGGTAATATTGCGGTCCCGCAGCCGCCGCGGTTGAAATTGTTGCCCGCAAACTAGGTGGTTGAGGATCGCGCGGCCGGCGGTTGCGGTTAATATATCAGTACAAATAGTACAGAATGGTCGCCCGCCAAGCGACCGCAAAGTATGCGG
>NJDD01000530.1:199648-211389 GCA_002245505.1 Calephelis nemesis
TCAAACATTTTTGTTCACGACACTGTTGCTAATTTTGTCATTTATGTGTGCAATTTATGAATTGTTATGTACACAAAAATCACCTTGAAATTAAGACCGACCATATTCGGATCATGTTATACATAGCTTCATCCAAATAAACCATTTCATATTTAAGGCTATACTACTACGTTGAGATAACTTTTTGAGTTATTTAAATCGAGCAAACCGTTCAAAAGATATTGCGAAATTTAAAATTTCGTGCTTAACAAGATACCTACCTAACTTCACTCGAAACGCGGCGAGCAACGCGACGACATTCCGCTGTTTATATCACACTAGCGACCTGACCCGGTTTCGTTCGGATAATAGAACTTATATAATTGAAAGTATAGACTTTATAATTATAAAGAAAATAAATTTGACTGTTTGTTTGTTTATACTGTATAGTCTCTAAAACTGATAGACTACGGGAAAATCCCTAATAGGAACCCCCGTTTTCCGTTAAGGAAGATTTTACGTAAGAAATGTATATATTTTTGCCATGAACGAAATTTTTCGAAAAGAAATTCCGTATCTGGATTCCGACGTATCTGGCGAGCCAAGAATCTAAGTGACGTCGGAGATATTACGAATACATAACATGTGTCGACAAATATTTTTCAATATTCGGCGAATATAAAACGGTTTAGAGTGGCGGGGACGGCTTACGACTGAGTTATTGCTCAATTTCTCTCGATACATCCTCCACCCTCACGCTGAAACTTCTTATACTCCAAGGCGACAACCTCAAATATGTTAGGGTAATGTACGTCATTAACATTAGTGACGGTTTTGGAATAAATTTCTTATATTTCCGGCGACTTCAAATATCGCAGATGAAATTGTTTATATTAGGATTCATGGCCCTTTATCCATGGGGCGTTATATTATATTTATACTTGATTCAAAAACGTTGGACCCCTTTATACGAAACTTGCGGAAACGGAGGAGTATGAAATTTTACAAACTCTTAGTTTACGTCTAGGAGAAGAGCATAACGCTAATACTTTTCAATATTCGGCAAATATAAAACGGTTTAGTGTTGCGGGGACGGCTAACGACTGAGTTATTGCTCAATTTCTCTCGATACATCCTCCACCCTCACGCTGAAACTTCTTATACTCCAAGGCGACAACTTCAAATATGTTAGGATTAATGTACGTCATTAACGTTAGTGACGATTTTGGAATGAATTTACACTGGTGTTCACAAACTAAACTTGTTTTAGAATCATGCTATCTTTCTCAAATGAAACAAAAACAAAAGAGATAGAAGAGTTTAGACATGTTAGATTAGACAAATCGCGATGTTTTTAAACAACGTTTTCTGACTGATAGATTTTAATCTAGAATCTAAATCGAATCGAATCGTTTGTAGAAATGACGAGTATAGACTAATCTGACAGCACTAAAAGTGTTTTGTCTCTTTCTATTATTTTCGTTGAAAGAAGATAGCGATAACTTAAAGTAAGACAACAAAATTATCGCCAATGTTTACTGCGACTTCAAATATCGCAGCTGATGCTATTGTTTATATTAGGATTTATAGCGCTTTATCTATAGGGCGTTATCTTAATATAAATATATAGTAGGACTAGCTGACCTAGCAAACTTAGTATCGCTTGACATTAATGCTTCGACAGTAGCGCAGTCTGTCGGATCCGATGTGAAACATTCCAAAACCAACAACGACTTATTATTAAAAAATTAATTAAAAAAAAATTTCCAGGAGACCAAATTGTGAATCTAAGCCATTCTCGAATTCCCTTGAACCCGCACAAAAACTTTAATCAACATCGGTCCAGCCGTCTAGAAGGAGTTCAGTGACATACACACTCACAGAAGAATTATATACATAAAGAAGATGTAGAGGTAACACCATAGAATGACAATATCATACAGAATTTGTCGTACCTTACAGATATATTTATAGTTTTGTAATCGGGAATTACTGTCGCGTTTGATTTTTTTAAATATTTTAATTGAGTTTAGTTAATTTTAATTTATTTTAAAACTTTAGTTAATTTAATAAAAATTTTAAAATTTTAGGTAATTGTATTTATTCTAAAATTTAGTATTTTAAAATCTTAGTAAATTTAATTTCAACATTTCATTCAAAATCAATTTAATTTTAAAATTCAAGTTCAATGCAGTTCAGGTGTTGGACTTGATTGCATGAGGTCCCGGGTTCGAATCCCGGGTCGGGCAACGTAAAAGAAAATTTGGTTTTTCCAATTTTGTAATAATTTGATTTGTAACAATTTGATCGCCTCTGTGGTCTAGTGGTCCGGGTGTTGGACTTGACTGCATGAGGTCCCGGGTTTGAATCCCGGGTCAGCCTGCAAAAAGAAAATTGGATTTTTCCAATTTTCTTATAAAAAAAATTGGTCGGGATTGGAAATGTGCCCGGTTGGCGATAGGCTTGCCACCTATCACATTGTGGGACTTAGTGTCTTCGGCTAGTCGTGGGTGCCCTGGTTGTGCCTCTGCCTACCTCTTCGGGGATATGGGCGTGAAGATACTTCCTAGTTGTTCCTCTGCCTACCTCTTCGGGGATACGGGCGTGAAGATACTTTTTTTTTGTAATAAAAAAAATGTTGCTCGGGATTGGACTTGTGCCCGGTTGGTGATAGGCTTGACACCTATCACATTGTGGGACTTAGTGTCTTCGGCTAGTCGTGGGTACCCTGGTTCTGCCTCTGTTTACCTCTTTGGGGATATACGTGTGAAAAAACTTACTATTTTTCCTGTGATCAATTTCTTCAGGACTAAAATTAGAAGAAAACTTAGCAATTATTTGTTTCTACTCGTTTTATAGTAACCTAGGCTCAGTGGTGGACCGCCTTAAAACTAGAAGCTACTTTTAAGCGTCTTGTTATAATTATTATTCTAAGCCATAACTGTGGGCCCAGGGACCGGATTAGGCCCAACCCGAAACAAGTCCGATATGAATTTATAACCAACGTCACCCCGTCCCTCTTAACCTGCACCCTTTAACAATTTTTCAGTGTGCCCACTTTAAGGGCTTTTCCCCATAATCACGGTAGTTACTGTGCAGTACCATGTCTGTGTAGAGTCATTTTTTTTATGTCATAGGAAGGCAAACAAGCAGACAGATTTCCTGATGGTAAGAAATTCACATCGCCTAGAGACACCAAAGATGGTAATGGTGCGTTGCCAAACTGAGGTCAGGATGTTAGGCCTCGAGCAAAATTAAATTTACCGGCTACCTTACCCTCCGGACCGGAACACGTCATGACGTTATGGCGGTAGGAATAGGTAAGGCGGTGGTATCAATCCGGGTGAGTCGCTGCGAAACTCTACCACCTAGTAGGATGTCACGGTGTTAGTGACGGTAAGCCTATGCTCGCCTCTTACGAGCTGCCTGGCACCGGAAGGCAGGTCCGGGCTCCTTTGAAGAATAGACCATCTGACTTCCTGCCAGGCAGCTCGTAAAAGGCGAGCGAATGCTTACTGTCACTAACACCATGACACCTGACTAGGTGGTAGAGTTTCGCAGCGACTCACCCGGATTGGTACCATCGCCTTACCTATTCCTGCCGCCATAACGTCATGACGTGTTCCGGTTCGGAGGGTAAAGTAGCCGGTAAACTTACTTTTGCTCGAGGCCTAACATCCTGACCTCAGGTTGGCAACGCACCATTACCATCTTTGGTGTCTCTAGGCGGCGTGAATTTCTTACCATCAGGGAATCCGTCTGCTTGTTTGCCTTCCTATAATATAAAAAAAAACATGTTCCAATCTGGAGCATAGGTACGAGTAGGTATACTTGCACAATTGACCTAACATCCTGGCCACAAGGCAACGACGTTGTATAATAGATATGGCGTCCATAGTCCGGTTGCCTGTTACCATCAGAAGACTTCCTGCAAGGCAGCTCGTAAAAGGGGAGCATAGGCTTACTGTCACTAACACCGTAACATCTGACTAGGTGGTAGAGTTTCGTAGCGACTCGCCCGGATCGGTACCACCGCCTCACTTATTGCTGCCACAACGTCAGTGCTTGCTGGTGACCTGATCCAGCTCGGAGGTTAAGGAAACTCTAGACCTAACATCCCGGCCTCAGGTTGGCAACGCACCATCACCACCTTTGTTGCTACTAGGCGGCGTGAATTTCTTACCACCATGGAAATCGTCCGCCTGCTTGCCTTCCAATATCATATAATAATGATATAATAATTATGAATTATATTACATGTGATTTGCGTATGATTACATTTTCAAACATTTATGGCAATTTCTGTACTAAAATTTGAAATTTATTATGTATGTACTCCATTTAGTGATATAAATGAGGCTTGAGCATCCAAAATGGCGTCAATAATGTAATTCACACTATTTATTGTTGGCACTGAGTATAATTTTATTGGTAACATTAGCATGAAAAACTAATAATGTTCCCAACTTATTTTATAAAAATTCCTGACTAAAAAGTGAAATTAAAGTATCTTTACGCCCATGTCTCCGAAGAGGTAGGCAGAGGCAAAACCAGGGCACCCACAGCTAGCCGAAGACACTAGTCCTAGTAATAGGTAGCAAGCCTATCGCCAACCAGGCGCATATCCAATCCCGAGCAACATTTTTTTATTTTTTTTATTAGAAAATTGGAAATCCAAAATTTTCTTTTTGTTGCACGACCCGGGATTCAAACCCGGGAGCAGTCAAGTGTAATACCTGAACCGCTAGACCACACAGGCGATTCCTGACTAGTTCTGATGATATTGTAAAATAAATTACTCCCTAGTATTACGAATAATGAAAGGAATTCTTTGAAAGAGAGAAAGAAAATTATTTATTTGCGGAATATGTGTGTAAATGAGATGTTACAAAAATATTTAAGTGTATCTACATATTATTCTAGTATACTTTGGTGTGCAAATATTTTAACATTTATAAAAAATATTATTTAATTACATGTGCTTTAACTTTTAAGTCAATTATTTATACTTATAACTAATTTAATTATTTATTACCAAAACATTTAAAAACTATAACTTAATTTAACCCTGTCTACCGTAAACTACCACCGTAGTACTACAGGTACCGTACTGGAACAACCGTAGTATACTAAAGGTTTCAACTTAAAAACAAGGTTGGTTTCAACTTAAAAATATGGAATCTTATTTTTTAATTTTATTTTAGTAATACGTGTCTGTGGCATCATATCATATTTTTAACGGATGGGCCGATTCCAATGCGTATGAAAGCTGACGTTATCTTCCCTTGACGTGCATTAAATTTTTGAAGTAAAAACTTCTTTTACCATTTCCAAAAAAACGCCCTTTTTTTTGGAATAGGTAAAAACTTCTAACCTCGCGTCAGGACACGTGACCTGATCGAAAATACGTAAGACGGATGGAGAGTAACGGACGGTAGACGGAGTACGATAGCGCAATAAATGAATATTGTATTCTACCACATAAGTGATAGTACATTCATACTGATAATTAGAGCAGTTCGTGCTAAATTATCCCCTAACCATTCCAAAATATCAAAAATACACAACGTTAACATTCAAGTTTTTACTTATGCCGGCACTCCAGGAGTGAAACCCGTCGTTTTTTTTTTATTTCAAACTCATGCATACCTTTGGTTTGAGAGTTAATTGATCTCCCGGTTCTTTTGTCTACTGCTCCAACCTAAGAAAAATTAAGCATAAAAAATGCTTCAGTTAGATCCCAGGGTTGGGAAAAAAATGACATTTTTTATTTTTTCTAATAAAACTAACCTTGACCTTGGTTGGATATTTGCCTGGTTGGCAATAGGTGTACCACCTATCATGGTTTGGGATTTAGTGGCTTAGGCTAGTCGTCGGTGTTCTGGCTCTATCTACCTCTTCGGAAATACGGCTGTGAAAAAACTTTTTTTATTAAATATTTAAAAGCTGACTGGGTTATCAATACATGCTGGTATACATGTAAGTCCCAATCCCGCGGGAACTCCGGGATAAAAAGTAGCCTATATGTTATTCTGGGTCTTCAGCTACCTACATACCAAATTTCATCGTAATCGGCTTTGTAGTTTTTGCGTGAAAGAGTAACAAACATCCATACATCCATACATACAAACTTTCGCATTTATAATATTAATAGGATGCATACCAATTTATATAACTTCGATCCATTTGTGTGTTTATCGTATTCAACAGTCACTCATTAATTAATATGCCAAAAAAATAAATATTAAAAAAAATATTAGAAGTACAAGAAGAAGTATCTTCAAGCTCATATCCCCAATGAAGTAGGAAGAGGCATAATACGGGCACCCAGGATTAGATGAAGATGCTAAGTCCCTCGATATGACCGTTCACATCCAATCCCGAGCATACTTTTTTCTTACTAGAAAATTGGAAAACCCACATTTTCTTTCATTTTCCCGTCCTGGAAATAAAACCCGAAACTTAATGAAGTCAAGTCCAACACCTTGACCGCTCGGTCACAGAAAAAAAATTATTTCAAAATAAATTTTCGATTATTTAAAAAAATCTGTATCTATTATAACTCACGAAATGTTATCTCTACATAAGAGAGACCTATGTTACAAACAAAAAATAATGACAATACCTTTATTAAACACAAAACATTAACAATAAACATTAATATTAAGATAACACAGTACAATGACAAAGCTTATCTCCAGCAAAATTTCTACTAGCTGACTCGTGAAAAGAAGAGACATAAACATTGACAATCGTAGTCTCACTGTTTTTTTATTACAACGTATACTTATATACTTGTAAATTTAACATAATATACTTATAATTAATATTACATTTGATTATACTTTATGCAATTAATAACCACAGAAGCTTCAGCTATAAACAAATGAAACAATAATTATTAACTAATTTTCTAAACTATTACTGGTGTTAAACTGCGAAACTGTTCCTCTGGTTCCTTCATGTGGAAAGAATGACAGATGAAAGACTAACAAAGCAGATACCGAACATACATTAAGTAAGTACTTATTAAGCATATTAGATTGTATTTCATATACAAACTAGCTGCCTGTTCCGGCTTCGCTTGGACGGTAATTTTTAATTATAAAATTGAGATGTAAGCTATCCTATATCTCAAGTTGGATCAAAATGCACACGGTGTGCACATTTCTTTGAAATCGGTTAAGTAATTTAGGAGTCTATCGCGGACAAAGATCGTGACAGGAGATTTATATATCTATATATATCAATTGCCGTTCGTTAGTCTCGCTAAAACTCGAGAACGGCTGGACCGATTTGGCTCTTTTGGTTTTGAATTATTTGTAGAAATCCAGGGAAGGTTTAAAAGGTGAGAAATAAGGAAAAACTGCGAGGAAACTAGAAAAACCAACATTTAAAAGTTTCCCATATGAACGGAGCGGGTGGAACGAAGTTCGCCGCGACAGCTAGTATTAAGATAAAAATATAAAATAAAAAAATGTATTGGTTTGAGAGCAATTCTGTTTTGTATCCCTAGCTAAAATACCAATAGATATTGATATAAGATACTTCCTGAAAGCTCGGGGTAAAACTAAAATTGTAAATGGAAACACTGAGGGCCTCTCAATATCTCTATTATGTAGGCATTCGCGCAGAGTGCCGGCTGGTAATATTTGATTAACACTTCAAAGACTACCTTTAAATTTTTAATTTAATTCAGTTAGTTCTATTCAGTTTACTCAATATACGCACTGCTTTATCTACTACTACAATTATACCTACTACTCTGTATCTATTGTAGGCAATTATAGTTATTAAATGTTTTGGTTATAAATAATTAATCTAGTAATTTTATTATAAATATAAATAATTGGATTAGAAGTTAAAGCATATGTACCTTATTAAATATTATTTTTTTATAAATGTTAAAATATTTGCACACCAAAATATAACATCTCATATATATGTAACATCTCATTTACACACATATTTCCGCAAATAAATAATTTTCTTTCTTTCTTTCATATTTTCAAAAGCAGGTATGTTAAAACGTCACTTTCTGTATAGTAGTTTGCATTTGACTTTTCTTGTTTGTTTTGAATGCAAATGCTTATAATTAAAACAAGCTTCTGCTTTGAGTATGATTTATAACGTCTTGTGTTAGATACATTTTTATATTTTAAGAGCACCATTGTACAGTATATCGCTAAATCTTGTTCAATACTTTAGGGTTGCCTGGAAGAGATCGCTGACTTTCCAAAAAGGCCGCCTTTGTGTAAATACACCAAAATAACTTAAACTAAGAAGATTCTTAGTTTGATGTATTTGTAATTTATCTGTATTTGGTGCACAATAAAGAGCTATTGTATGTATAGTACTCTACAATTTAAATACGTTTTTTGTTTTAGAGTTTGAGTTAAATATATAAGTCATGTCTGCACAATTAACTGAAAAAATAAAAACAGAATGAAAACAGACTCATGATAAGTATAATACCTAAACATAATGAATCGTTAACTAATTCGAGAAAACCTTTTATACCTATGATTAAAACATATTATACGTCTTATTAATAGGCCACAGACTAACTAAAGGTACTAAAGACCAATACAAAGACCAATTAAAAGTACTGAATACCAGTACGACCTTCGGAGTGTTTATGTTTATTAAGAAAAATTACATAAGAATGCCTTTTTTGATATTTTCCATCCTCGGCGGTTGGTAAAACTTTCAAATATTCGTATTTTTAAATAACTAAACTCTTGCACTGTTTTACATATCACTTATAATTTATTTTGTAAATTTCCTACCGGTTTCGCTTATACAGCATCATCAGGCGGTAGGCAATTTACAAAGTAATAAGAAGTGATAAGTAAAACAGTACAAGTGGTACATTATTTAAAAGTATGAATAACAATGCCTTTGTAATTTGTAGTAGATTGCTGTGCGTTGCATAGAGCTGGTCAGCATTAGTACCACCACCTTATGTTTGTCAATTGGCAAAGTCAATGCTCAACATTGTCGTGGATGGGTTTGAACACATGACCTTATCATTCGGCAAAAAGATACACGTGCCAATGAAATCTAAGATGTCTTTAGACAATAATAATCTAACCAGCATAGCCTCTTTAGTTTCCGCTATTATATACTTTGTATTAGCAGTACATAATAATATAAAACAAGAAGCTTTCTTTCCTTATGTCCTTATTTTCAAAGCTTAAATCTTAAAACTACGCTAACGGATTTCAATCCGGTTTTATGACATGACAACGTTTTATAATTTGATGGAGCCGGCTTCACGCACCAAATAACATGACACATACGACGTTACCTCGCTGTGAGGCGTTCCATTTAAGGCTTGAAGAGCAAGCGAGAGCGTGGAACGAGCGACAAAGAGGCACAATTGGCCTCCGTTCTTATGACGTTGTCACGTTCAACTATCGTCAGTAAACCGATTTTACAAACAACCGCTTTTTTAATAGATAAAGTGCTTGAAGAGGAAGGTTTACATGTACATTTAGTACCCGTGTGAAGCCGGGGCGGGTCGCTAGTTTTTGCAATAAAAGTGATATCTGTAAAGAGATCACCGTTGTAGAAATAAAATACTTTTTTTTATAATCCAAAGAACTGGTTGGTTAGAAGGATTATTATCAAATTAATCTCTTGGTCGGTGATAATTCATTGAGAATAAAATTTGCACCGAGCGACAGCAACTATGATTAATTGGGAATGGTCCTCGAGGGTTTCCACGTAAATCATACTTACCCACTGGATAAACTGTATTTTCAATTAAATTCTAAGTATTTGATAGTAATTTTGGTATTATTAAAAATTAAAACTGAAGCATTTGAAGATTCACTTTTTTTATTTAATTGTAGCCATAACTTGAAAACGTTTTTATTCTCTTATATTTGAAATTCTCGTGACACAATGTTCGTTCCCATACTCCTCTTAAACGGCTAGACTAATTTTCATGAAATTTTGTGAGCATATTTAGTAGGTCTGAAAATCGACTAACATCTATTTTTTATAACCCTAAGTAATGAGGGTCAATCTTTTTCATAACCCTTAGTGATAAGGGTGACTCAACCCAATTTTTTCGTAGCAGAACAAGGTCTGCCGGGTCAGCTAGTTTTTTTATATAAAACTAGCTTTTGCACGCGTGGTAAATGGTCATCGGTTCGGCAGTTTTTGCGTGAATGAGTAATAAACCAACGTACAAACTTTTGCATTATGTAGAATATTAGATATAATGTTACTCGACTCAACAATTTTGAGCTTTTAGATAATTGTTTTTTTAATTACTTAATTGATATTTGCCTCTTCCACTTATATCCATAGCATCATAAAAATATGACATGCTCTGTGGCTCTGATGTTCAGTTCAGTAAACCTGCAAAAAAACTTCAACTATTTTACTAGGTGGTAGAGTTTAGCAGCGACTCGCCCGGATTGGTACCACCGCCTTACCTATTCCTACCGCCCTAACGTCATGACGTGTTCCGGTTCGGAGGGTAAGGTAGCCGGTAAACTTACTTTTACTCGCCTAACATCCCGGCATCAGGTTGGCAACGCACCATTACCACCTCTGGTGTCTCTAGGCGGCGTGAATTTCGTAACATCAGGAAATCCGTCTGCTTGTTTGCCTTCCAAAATCATTAAAAAAAAGAATTATATCTTCCCGACCCCGATTGTTTTTATAGGTTTATATATATATATACCCCGATTGTAGTACATCGTTGTATTACGGTGGCTTAGGCCATGTGTACATGTCTCCCGAGTATACCCTTCAGCTCGGAACTCAATAATGGTGAGCGCTAACGCCACCGTAAGAGTGGGATTGAAAGAAAATGTCGATGTTAAAAAGAGAAAAGGCGTTGTAACTACCCCAGCTCGACGGTTGAACTCTTTGCTGAGAGATTTTACTCGATCAGTCTCTAGAGCCGAGAGAGAGAATGAATTTTGAAATATTAAATCATACTAGATAAATATTTGTATAAATGAAATAAACAATTACATAATTTTTAAATAAATAAGCAATAATATAGTAATAAATATAGTGTAGTAAAATCCAACCTCTCCCTACGAATGTCTCTAGGACTAGTTTCTCGCGAGTTTGATCAGGAAATGAAATCCGGAAACCTCTTAGGTCAATTCCTACGCCTCGCTCGCAACACATTTTTCTTAAACCCTAAATTCCAGAATCTCTATATCAAGTTAAGTCTTACGCTATGCACGCTGTCACACTACGGTTACGTAAGATATTTCCGGATCTCTACTCTACTAATTTACTGATACCTAGGTTTTTTATTTCTTAATTAAGCCGTAACCAGAGATTAATGTAATAAGAGTAATTTGGCCATTTAGTCGTCTAGTGGTATTAATTAGAACCCATATGTTGTAGTAGATAACCCGTTAGTTCTGCAATGGTACAGTTCACTTCTTATCAAATATTAACCCTATCTCCCTAACTCTACCTTATTTTTATAATGTCTATAGCCTACCCTTGTTGTATTCACCCTATCAATATATAATACAATGGATAGCCTGGGAATTTGGATTTTATGAGTGAAACTAACTCGATAGAGTTGGTTGACATGTTTATTAGTTTGGAAGGGACTAGAAGGTTAAGGTTAAAACTTCTCTACCTATTTACGGTTAATAACACAGGAAAACGCCCGAAGGCGGGTATGTGCCCCACTACATCCGCACATTCCACTATGGGTAGTGCCCAAAAGAATCTCTACCCTCTAGGAAAAAGATAATTTAGATTAGTATATAATC
>NJDD01000531.1:0-16170 GCA_002245505.1 Calephelis nemesis
GCTATTGCCATTGAATTGTACAAGTGTATGCCATGTTCAGATATGGCTAATAAATTGAATTCCACGTTCGTATTAGTGGCGCCAATGTTCCGGTCATTCACGTGTTGCGTGGTCAAAATGACAAGAGGTAGCGAATAGCGATTGAGTTCTATTTCAAGGATTAAGTATTTACTAAACATTTTTCTGTGGGTAGCGCCGCAAATTCACGATACAGGCGAAAAAGTAACTGTTTCTTTAAATATTTTATTTATTTTCGCGATACTTAATTTTTTATTATATTTTATTGAATAATATTGAGTATGTTGTATAGTTTGTTTCAGAAACTTTAATTCCTAATTTAAACTTTTAAAAAATATGAAATAAATAGATTCTATACTTCTTATCGTCGGAGCTTGGTGGAATTCCATTCTTGATGTAATTTATTTAGAAACACTTATACTTTCCACAATAAATTTTATTTTATTATTTTACAACTTATTTTTTACTTGTTATATAGCCCTGATGATGCTTGTATAGCGAAACCGGTTGGCTAAATTATAAATATATAAAATAATAAAATATATTGTGGAAAGTACAAGTGTTTCTAAATAAATTACATCAAATATGAAATAACATTACCGCAACTCAATAATCGCTAGGATTTATTATAGAGTTCTGTTGCATTACCAATCTGAGTTTGGAATCATGAAGATCTCATGATGGTCTGCGGAGGTTGCTGCGCTGGAATTATTTTAGGTTGTGATTTAATCCCGATTCATAGTTATTAGCATTTCACTAGTATTCTAAGAGGCGGTCTCATTCTAAGCAAAGAAATTGCTTCTTTTTAATCATAATGCCGCTAGTAATTAAATTTACCATTAAAATGCGGAAAATAAAACCGACACTCGGCACAGCCAATCTTGTATAATAAATTGATGTGTGAATGCAAAAGCCATTGTTATATAATGATCTGACACAATGACAATACAAAAATGTTTGCATTGTTGTCAGTTTGTGCCGGAAGGAACTTTGTTCAGAATGTTGAACGAGTTATCTTCCGGGCTAAGACATTGTATGTATATTGAATTGACTGCGATGACTGAATTGAAACCTGAATTGTATACTATAATGCTCTTATTTTCTCTTTTTTAGTAACTTAGCATGCAACTTAGCAAAATGACTTATTTTGCAAATTATGAAAAAATCTTTTTATTAACGAACATAATATATAGACGATTAGTGGAATTACAAAATCAGTACAAGTTTGCCGATCTCTGATCATTTTTTTAATCTTACTATACCGATTTTAACAAAACAATGGTTAGGTATTAGCTTGATGTTATCTCTAGATATCCATCTTCTTACATATAATTACAAATCAGTACTTTTCTCATTGCACTTGAAAATGTTCTAATGCTTTATTGTGAATGACATTTAGTTGCGGAATATGTGTGTTGATAAGAAGTTACAAAAATTTTGAAGAAGGCAACATACCTATTCTAACACATTTTGGTGTACAAACATTTTAATATTTATATAAAAAACATTATTTAATGACTTTAACTTTCAAGACAATTATTTATATTAATAACCAGTTTCATTATTTATTACCAAACATTTTAAAACTATAATTAAATTTATTCTTATCTACCGTAAACTACCTGGCACAGCAGACGAAAGTTCATAAGTTAGAAATAAATATAGAAATAAATAATATAATAAAATGACGTTACATTGACAATGACAATATAGCATAAACAGAAAATTTAAGATCAGTTTGGCGAAACTTTCATATAAAAAATTAAAAAAAAAGTTTGCTATGTTTTTTATTCGCCTAAATCATATGACACTAGGTTGCCTTATATCTGAATGCCTTTAGACTTACTTTCAAATTATACGGGTTATACCTTTTCACCATGTTATGTCAAGTGACATGGTAAACTTCATATAAAATTCGGGTTTGCTATGTATCTATGGAAGTCCCGCCTCTTATTACGTAGTATTTATATACTCTTTGTTTAAGATTTCAATCAACTTTAAGAAAGAAGGGCGTTTTTTGGCTTAGCGAGTCTTATAAAATCTTAAAAGAAACTTACGAGGGATAACAGAAATTGGTTATAAGTAATATTACAGAAACTATTATATTAACTCATTAAAAATACCATTTTAAAATTCAATAAATAAAATTTTAATAAATTAGTTTATTTCAGCGTCATCTAGAATACAAAACCTATGCCCGAGATCAGTAACAGTCGCAAAACAGATTTATCTGCGATTGAAAAATAGTCATGTAATAGTAAGTCCCGCGAGTCGTGGGACGTTATAGGTAGTTATTGGCTAGGATTTTCTATATCATTTCATACACAATACATACACATACAATAATATACAAGTACCTATTACATCATATTTATAGCTAAATAGATGCTGCCCGGGGCTACAACCTCAAATTAAATATAACTCTTCCGTGCCAACACATTTCGATACTGGGATAAAAAGTAGCCTATATCACTTTTCCATAATGGTTGGTTGAGTGACTAGCGTACACGCCTAACTACATCGACTAACCGCGAGGCTCGGATTCGATTCCCGACGGGGGCGGGCATTTGTGTGATGAACATTTACATGTCTGCATTTCCGGGTCTGGGTGTTTATTAAACTTATTGTGATTATCTATTTAAGTACTTTTATGTATTAGTATCGTTGACTAACACCCATAACACGAGCATATAATTTGCTTACTTTGGGGTTAGATTCCATATGTGTAATTTGTCCAGAGATATTTACTTATTATTTATAACATTCCTCTATAATCTATAGGGACGTGAAAGAAGAGCAAACAACATACTTTCAAATTTGTTATTAGTATGAATATGACGTTTACTGTTTATTTGTTTAACAAAGACTTGGCAACACTTAACAGTAATGTCTTTAAGAGCATTGCAAATATTAAAAATTATTTCTTATCTGACAATAAGACTGAAGTCTAGCGAAACTAACTGCTATTGTTTGTGTTATTGAGGGTTTGATAATATGATGTATGGCAATAATCTTTATTATCTTCGATGACATCATGTACGAGTACTTGGCGACTTTTGTGCTACTGAAAGATATGAATTGAATAGCCTCTGGCCATGACTTTGCCCAATCCTATTAATATTATAAATGCAAAAGTTTGTATGTATGGATGTATGGATGTTTGTTACTCTTTCACGCAAAAACTACAAAGCCGATTACGATGAAATTTGGTATGTAGGTAGCTAAAGACCCAGAATAACATATAGGCTACTTTTTATCCCGGAGTTCCCGCGGGATTGGGACTTACGCGGGTGAAACCGCGGGGCGCAGCTAGTTGGTAATAAGATTTTGCTTTTCCTTTAAAGCAATTTTATCTTTAATGGTTTTAGTGAGATATCTTATGATAATTGCCTGCTAGATTTTTGCAGTTTTGCTTGAACGAATATTTAGACCAATAAACTTAAAAAAAATTGAGATTAGCAGCTCTAATTTAGCAGCTCATTTATTTATTATAAAGACTTATTTAAGATAGATTTTTTGTTTTAACGTTATCCGATACCCATGTTAAATACGATTTTATAATGTTATAATAAAATTAGGAAAATAGAAGAATTTGTTTGAGTTAAAAATATAACAATTAAAATATAACAATTGACTGGTTATGATGAAATATAGTTGAAATTACTAACAGCTAAACATGATTAATTTTTCTAATTTTTCAGTAATAAAAAGGCACACGAAAGATTGGCAAAACAGTTAAAAAAATTACAAAAATCCGGGAAAAACTAGGAATCGAACCGAAGCCTCGCGGTTGGTCGGTGTAATTAGGCGTTAGGCTAGCCACTCCACCAACATGGTGGTCAAAGTAGAGACTTGATATATGATGGAGGTGTTTAACTATAGTACAGGATATCTCCTTCTTGGGCTCCTCTACCGTAGGTTTACATACCACTACCAAATCTCTTGTGTATTATCCGAAGGTGCTGTCAAGAGTCTCCAAAAGCGGTTTGATTATATGAAAAGTGTAATGAATAGGCAGGGCTGTAGGAACCTCGACACTTGACACTCGACACTCTCTCCCTACAACGCAACGGATTTGGCGTGAACATATGGATATGCATATGCAAAGCAGTAAATAGTTATAAGTTAGAAGAGTAACACACCATTAACAATTCATATAGAAGCTTCAACACTTTCTTAGGCCATAACTAGAAATATGGTTGGGTAATAAACTAAGTGGCGAATTTTAGTTGTGTAGGTTACGGGAACGAAAGATTAACTTTCAAACGTATCCGCATGTGTCCGATTCCTCCTTTCCGGTAATTGAAGAGTAAAGGTTACTTAGCGTGTTAGTATTTTAAAGACAATATAAAATTAGCACTACACGCGAAGTTATGATACATAGAGCTTATGATTTTTTTTGTTTGCGAATATACATGTAAATGAACAACATGTAAAGTGGAAAAGTGTAAGTGTTATTTAAAAAATGCGATAATTATCACCTTTGTGGTCTAGCGGTCCAGTTGTTGGATTTGACTGCATGAGATCTCGGGTTCGATTCGGGGGTCGGACAACAAATCGAAAATTTGGTTTTTCCAATTTTCTGATTTATCTAATTTATCAGAAAATTGTTCGGGATTGGATATGTGCCCTGTTAGCGATAGGCTGTAACTTTTTGGGACTTGGTGTCTTCGACTAGTCGTAGGTGCCCTGGTTGTGCCTCTGCCTACCTCTTCGGGGATATAGGCGTGAAGATACTGAAGAATATATCAACACATTGCAATATCATTTCATGAATAAAAATAACACACATACGTATACAAATATCTTTACGTCAAGTCTCTTATGAGCTAGGCAGAGAGTATCGAGTGCCAAAAATCCTAGTCCTTGCAGACCTGCCTAGCTTCCTCCATATTCATAACTCTTTTCATACAAACATAAAGGTTCCGGTCTCCCCTGTGGCCTAGCGGTCCAGCGTCGGACTTGACTTCATGAAGTTCCAGGTTTGACTTCTGGGTCGGGCAATAACATAGAAAAATTTATATTTTTAATTTTCTATTAAAAAAAATTGTTCGGGATAGGATATGTGCCCGGTTGGCGATAGGCTTGCCACATATCACATTGTCGGAATTAGTGTCCTCGGCTAGTCGTGGGTGCCTTGGTTGTGCCACTGCCTACCTCTTCGGGGATATGGGCGTTAAGGTACTTTTATGAAGGTTCCGGAGACTCTTGACAGTAACTACCCTCGGATAAAACACGAGTGATCTGAGCATGGAATGTTAATAAACCTCTCCGGGTACCTTCATCCATCCGCATTCGCATTGTATTTATATCAGCTTTGTAAGATTAGAAGTGATTTAGTTAAAGAAACAACTGTAACTTTAAATAAAGTGGCAGAATGGTTACATGACCATAATCTTAAAATAAATCTTACAAAAACGAAATTAGTCGAATTTCAGGCACACTTTAGACAAACTATAAAATTACAAATATTTTGAAATACTTCTAAAGAGAATGTAGATTTTACAAATTTCTTAGAAGTCAAAATTGATAAATATTGCAATTGGAAATCACATATTGACTCTCTATACAATAAAATTGATAGGTTTGTATATGTATTGAGAAAAATAAGAGAAGTAGCAGGCTTGGATGCATTTCTCTTAGCTTATCATGGGTATTTTCTTCGGTTTTGCAATATGGTATTCCTATTTGGGGAAATTCTGTAGAACTAATTAGAATCTTCAGAGTTCAAAAAAAGCGTATAAGAGCAATATGTAATGTTAATCAGTTGCATTCATGCAAGCCACTTTTTAAGTCTCTTAAAATATTACCTTTACCTTGTTTATATATTTTGGCTGTATGTGTATTAGTAAAAAAACATCATCATTTGTTTCAAACAAATGCTGAGGTCTTAGGTTTATCACATCTAGAAATAGTGAGAAACTCCATATGCCTAACCAAAAACTCAATATTTGCAAAAATAATATATATTGCATGTCCATTCGTATATACAACCAGATTCCTGATAATCTTAAATCATTGCCATTGAAAAGATTTCGAAGGAAGGTATTTGATTTGTTGTTAGATAAAACATATTATAGTGTCAAGGATTTTCTTGTAGATAAGGATTTATAGTAAAATAACTAATAATTATTAACTAAATATAACGAAAGTGATGGTTGCCGAGGAATTTTTTTCGCCGTTTCTTCTCCTGTCTGGCTAGGTTTGGAAACGGTGGTAGTTTACGGTAGACAGGGTTAAATTTAATTATAGTTTTTAAATGTTTTGGTAATAAATAATTAAATTAGTTATAAATATAATTAATTGACTTAAAGCATATGTAATTAAATAATATTTTTATAAATGTTAAAATATTTGCACACCAAAATATGGTAGAATATATTGATATCCTTAAATATTACACACACACATATTCCGCAAATAAATAATTTTCTTTCTTTCTTTCTCAATCTTTCATCTGTCACTCTTTTCACATGAAACTGAAAAAAAAATCTTATGTATTCTAGCAAAATGAATAATAATCTTAAAATAACAAAAAAATCAATAAACCTCCGGTAAAACCTATAAGTAACGTATCCAAGAATCATCTTGAACACGTCAGTTATAAACAAAAATATCCACATCGAAATTAGCCTGTCCGTTCAATGTTATTATACTACATACAAAAACTAATGCAAACACACAAACATACACACACAGACACGTCAAAATTATGACACTCTTCGTTTTCCGTGGGGGGTTAATAAAACCCGTCATTTTGTGTAGGAGTTTGAAACAAACATCACAATTGCTTAGGAGCTATGATGTCACAGACAGACACACAGCTTGTTTACTGCAGGGGGCTAAAAATCTTTTTACTTTATTCTATAAAACTCGTTAGCATAAAAAATACGAGAATTTTAATGAAAATAGTGTTGGTGTAGTAGTGTTTCCCCGGTTTTGGTCCGGTAGACCGTCTGCCTTTCTGCCAGGTATAAGGCGTGTGAGTATAGGCTTAGAGTCACTTACATCGTGACATCCCACAAGGCGGTAGAATTTCGAAGCGACTTGCCCAGATTGGTACCACCGCCTTACCTATTCCTTCCACCATAACGTTGACGTGTTCCGGCTAAGGGCAAGGTAGCCTAAACTTACTTTAACTTGACGTAAACTTACTTTCGCTCAAGGTGTAACAAACATCCCGGCTCCAGGTTGGCAACGCACCATTACCACCTTTGGTGTCTCTCGGCGGCATGACTTTCTTACCATCAGGAAATCCGCCTGCTTGTTTGCTTTGCAATATCATAAAGAATATAAAATAATAAAAGTAAATGTACACAACATTTTTCAGATTTTTCCCGGCTAAAAAGATTCGGGTCTTATTCCAATATCTAAATCCAGCTACCTAATTATCTTAGACTAAAAGTGAAAACGATTTCTTTTCACGCTTTTTAACAATACTTCAAACACATCAATACTCCAATTAATAACAATTAAAATACTATTAACGAAACAACAATCAATGGTATAAAAATAGTTGCAGACAGCCTTATTCAAACAAAGGTCAAGAACATGTGACCTCTGCATTCGCAAATTTAGCATCAATTATAGAACGTAATGAATAAGTATTGATTGGTGAAAGCATTTAGATGTAATCAGGCAGGATTCATCACATAACTACATGGCATTTTGCCGACGGCAGACCACGATTTAGTGATCTACCGACATGGTGATAAGCATCATACAATTTTAGAATTTTTCTTGTAATTGTTTAACTCTCTTACGTAAGAGATTGTTGAAAATTGCCGTTGCTTCTTTTTATTTTTTTTAGTGTTTATAACGAGACAGTGTTGTCTGTCAGTCAATTTTTTTTTTATTGAAATATTATTTCGAAAAATATGAACTACAGATTTAAACAAACAACATATTATACCTACGTATGTAACAAAACAGACATAAGGTTTTTGAAGTGAAACTTCTTTATCGGGGTTGGAAAAAAATTTTGTTGTAAAATTTTGTTTGTTTTTTGTTGTAAAATTTTTTCGTTACGCGTTAAATTTTTCCGTTACGCGCCATCTTTGTTCTTATCTCTACCACGCGTGATTCGAAGTATACTTTCTCCAGCGGAGTAGGGATTGACAATAAACTTTATTTAACCAATTTCTGTAAAGTTTTATGTAGTAAATTATTTTTTGAAAAATAACGTCATAAAGAAGTTTCACTTCTTCACTTCTTACGAGTGTACGCTAGTACACGCACACATTTTTTTTAAAGTATCTTCAGACCCACATCCCCGAAGAGGTAGGCAAAGGCGCAACCAGGGCTTGCCTTGGGTTAAATTTCTATATTTTTTTAAAGAAAGAAAAAAATTCGCCCCAGGCAGACTTGAATCCTCAGTAGCTCAAATGGTTAGAGTATTCGTCGGCTTGAGCCAAAAGGTTACGGGTTCAAATCTTTAAAAAATATTCTTGATTATTTATTGGAAGTCAAAATCATAAGAAATTTGTGAAACTCGGTCTGTCACGAGTTAGGTGCCACTTGAAAAATAATACCAAAAAAGAAACAGGCAATCAATTTTGTTGCCTTATTTTGTCCTGCCATCATATCAACAATGGTTGCTTTTGTCGTGAACGAGAAGGGGACCGATGAACTTGTTTACGTTAATTTTTTAGGTACCTTACTAAGAGTAAGACATAGCTTTCTAAAGTCAGCCTGGTTGAGGATCGGTAACATCTGTGGTTTTTTTTTATGTTAGAGGATGGCAAACAAGCAGACGGATTTCCTGATGGTAAGAAATTCACGACGCCTAGAGACACCAAAGATGGTAATGGTGCGTTGCCAACCTGAGGTCAGGATGTTAGGCCTCGAGCAAAAGTAAGTTTACCGGCTACCTTACCCTCCGACCCGGAACACGTCATGACGTTATGGCGGCAGGAATAGGTAAGGCGGTGGTACCAATCCGGGCGAGTCGCTGCGAAACTCTACCACCTAGTCAGATGTCAAGGTGTTAGTGATTATAAGCCTGTGCTCGCCTTTTACGAGCTGCCTGGCAAAAAAGGCAGATGGTCTATTCTGCAAAAGGAGCCCGGACCAACACGGGGAAAAAAATGTGGTGTAGGTGTAAAGAGTAAGTATAAGAAAATTTACAGCTAACATATTGACATTAATTGTCTACTTTTGTGTTCATTGATGTTCTATGTCCATTTGTAGACACAATAATATCCTAAATTTTATATATAATTTATAAATAACATTTATGTAAATGTGAAAACCTGAGCACTATTAGAGTGAACACTGTTAGAAAGCGGAACAAACAAATAAACATACCCGCTTTCTTATTCATAAACTTATAGAAATCCTTCTAAGGAAGTAAGGATGTTGTAAACACGTGTGAAATATTACTAATATGTACATACAAGTGTATTAACTTTAGACACATATAGATTTCCTTTAGCATAAATATGCATGATTAGATAACTATTTACATGGTATCTAAGTAGGTGTAAGGACGAAAACTTGTAAATGGCTTGACTCGTTCGGCTAAACGATTTCTAATATTTCTTGAACTTCCAGAAAAAAAATGAATAAAAAATAAAAAAATTATCCTAAGGTAGGTTTTATACTTATATTAGCTGTCCCGAATTACGTTCCGCCTGATCCATTTGTTTTTTTTTTCTTAGAAGAGGCAAACGAGCAAGTCGGTCACCTGATGGAAAGTGATCACCGCCCACGGCCATCCGCAACACCAGGAGTATCACAGATGCGTTGCCGACCTTTAACCGTTGGGAAAACCTAAGTTAACTCTAAAGGTTTTTCCTGGTTTCCTCTCAGTTTTTCCTTTTTTTACCTTTTAAACCTTCCGTGGACTTCCACAATTAACTTAAGTCAAAAATTAGCCCAATCGGTTTAGCTGTTTTCGAATTTTAGTGAGACTAACGAATAGCAATAATTGTTTTTATATATTAGAAGAAGATTAATGTTCTTTTCATCGCAATGAAGAAAAGGCGAAGGATTACAATTCATACAACCTAGTATTGTTTTGTTGTTACACGAATAGGTATCTAATGATTATGTTACTGTCAATCAAGTTAAATTAGGTAAAACGGAAGTATTAGGGATACTCCTAAGCTAAGCTAAGCTAAGCTGATTGAGCAGGATTTAGCAACATTGAAAACATACAGGATTTCGATACTCTTTACGAATACTGTACTTCTACATTTTGACGGAACAAAAATAAATAATAATTGTAACCCAAACTGACTAGTTTTACTAAATATGTCTAAATAAAAAACTGAATCTATATATTCTCTCAGGTTTCTGGCCAAACTCTCAAACCTTTATTACAACATTTTTTTAGTTCTAAACTCAAAAAATAGTATTAAATTTAGACACCGAAATTATAGGTTAAAATACTATAATAATAATAAATAAATAAATAAGCCCTGGACAAGTCACACAAATTGAATCTTACCCCAAAGTAAGCAAATTACATGCTTGTGTTATGGGTGTTAGCCAACGATTCTAATATATAGAAATACCTAAATATATGCAAGAATAAATTTAATAAACACTCAGACCCGGAAATGCAGACACCTAAATGTTCATCACACAAATGCCTGCGTCCGTCGGGAATCGAACCCGAGTCTCGCGGTTGGTCGGCATAGTTAGACGTGTACACTAGTCACTCGACCAACGAGGCCAACTAAACAATTATATTGTTGTGCGATAAATGAAACCACGCGGACAAAACCGTGGGCGAGGTCTAATTTGTTTTAAAATGGGTACAATAAATTTTCTGTATCATCTAAAAGTAGTGTATCGTGTCCAAAACTGCCACTTTTATCGATATAAATGTGAAGAAAGCTATCGATGTCTATATCGATGATGTCTTTGTCGTAATTTTCAACACCTATAATTCTTTATATTTATATGGACTTTTGCTGTAAGGGATTACAATTGCTCCAATTTGAAACACCTAATAATAATAATAAATAAATAAATATCTTTGGGCAACTCATACAAATTGAATCTAACCCCAAAGTAAGCAAATTATATGCTTGTGTTATGGGTGTTAGTCAACGATACTAATACATAGAAATACTTAAATAGATACCAGAATAAATTTAATAAACACCCAGACCCGGAAATGCAGACATCTATACGTTCATCACACAAATGTCTACCCCCGTCGGGAATCGAACCCGAACCTCTCGATAAGTCGATGTAGTAAGGCCACTCGACCAACGAGTCGGTCAAATAATTATTTGTATTTAGGTTACGGATTATTTTTGCTCAAAGTAAAAATGCTTTCTGCCCTGAATCCATTTTGTCATCATAAGAAAGGCATTATGACGATGTCAACTTTTTAAATTTAAGTATTTTCACGCCCATATTAAAACTTAGGACCAGCCGAACTATCTGAACGAGACTATCCACTAAGTTCCATAATGTGACACGTGACAAACCTATCGCGGGTAATGTTGGTTATTAGAAAATTTAAAAAAACACATTTTCTATGGTTGTCGGACTTAAAAATTGAACCCAGGCCTCTTGAAGTCAAGTCCAATAACGCACCGCAGACCACAGAGGCGAGATGTTCTAAATCAAAAACACAAATTAAAGTAAGTAGATATTGCAGAAGAACGATCCATTGGCCTTACGTTCGAAAATCAATTATTATCACGTCTACACCTTTAAAAAGTATCTTCACGCCCATATCCCGAAGAGTAAGGCTGAGGCACAACCAGGGCACCCACGACTAGCCGAAGACACTAAGTCCCACAATGTGATAGGTGGCAAGCCTATCGCAAACCGGGCACATATCCAATCCCGAGCAACGTTTTTTTTTTCAGAAAATTTTTTGAAAAACCCGGGATTCGAACCCGGGACTTCTTGCAGTCAAGTCTAATAACTGAACCGCTAGACCAGAGAGGCGACTATAATTTTAATGCGAAGCAATTATCTACTTTTCGATTTCGAAACCATTTTGTACCTCTTAGTCATTAAACATTTTTGTAGAACAAGTATCTAATAGAAATATTTCCGAAAGGATTCGACTTTCAATAAACGAGCGTTTACATTCATGTAAACTGTTGACACCCCTTGTATTGCAGACTAGCTGTTGCCCACGGAATTGCCCGCGAGATCCCATTGGACCATTATTTTGAGATAAAAACTATCCTATGTGTTAACTACCCTCTATGTGTGTACCAAATTTCATGAAAACCGGTTAAGCAGTTTTTGCGTGAAGGAATAACAAACAAACAGCCAAACTTTAGCATTTATAATATTAATAGGGTAGGACAGATTACCGTGAGCGGTGTTCCCTGACCTCCAAGTAAAAAGATTTATTTGTCTCTTAAAAAAGGGTGTATGCGAATAGGTAGGCAGAGGCACAACCAAGGCACCCACGACTAGCCGAAGGGCGAAGACACTTAGTCTCACAATGTGATAGGTGGCAAGCCTATCGGCTACCGGGCACATATCCAATCCCGAGTAATTTTTTTTTATTAGAAAATTGGAAAAACTCAATTTTCTTTTTGTTGCCCGACTTGGGATTCGAACCCGGGACCTCAGGCAGTCAAGTCCAACAACTGAACCGCTAGACCACAGAGATCGAGAGGAGAGACACTATAACGCTGCAGTAACAGGAATGTGGTATGCACATTATCTTGGTATTCTCAGTCGGCATTTTCAAGCAATTATTAATTTTGGTCACCTTTAACAATGTAATTTAATAAACATGGATTTCGAAAAATATATCCGTCAACATTAATTGGCTGTAAAAATAAAAGTCTAAGTCCAAAGTACACTAAAAGTAAAAGTTATTTCAGGAAGTGCACAGATAAAACATAAAGACAGATGCAATAACGCTGCAGTGACAGGAATGTGACATGCAGATTATCTTGGTGTTCGTAGTCGTACAACGTTTGATGCGGAAGATATTACTTCTATCTTCCACTTTCATCTTAGATTACACGATTACCAGTGTCATCTAATTGCTCGCATTTGTCTTGAGTGAAGTTAATGCATGACTTGAACTCGAGTGACGCTTAAATGATAAATATCTCTTTAATATGTTAAGTAATGTAAGTTGACGTTTTAGTTCATCAAATTTGTTACTAATTAAAATGTGACAACAAGGGATAACATGACAATATTTGTCTTTTAGTTTCAAACATAGAACTAGTATTTGTAGTCTTTAATTATTGAGGACCCGATTTTAATGAAGCTTAGACTAGGAACCTTTAAGTATTACATATTTCTATCATTCCAGTTATACGCCACAATACAAATATTTGTATGTAAGGGCAAGATACACTTCTTTTGGATACATGTACTCTAGGGATATTTTTACGTTCTCATGATTTGAAAGATAGAAAGTAATAAACGAATCGCGCCCAGAAGGTAATTTCGTAGTTTAATAGTGCTGTAATAAATGGCACTGCTCTGTCAAAACCATTTTAGCTTTTGATTTACGGGAACGAAATCCCAATAAATTTTCCAGTTTACTGTGACGAAATCTACACGCGTTTGACTCACCTTCACACTGTCTTGGCACACTGGTGTGAAGGTAAAAAAAACGACAGTAGAGTGCCTATTTGACCTATCCGCAGATCCATGAACGTGCTCTGTATATGATTAAAAAATATTTGATTAGTATTAGAAGTAACTGTTCTCATTTATTTTTTAAGAAAGCCTTTCTGAAAAAGAGGGGTGTTATAAGTTTGACGTGTCTGTGTTAGTACATGTGTTTATGGCATCATTATTCCTGAAAGAGTGGTGACTAGGCATCGCAAATTTTTAATTTTAGGATTACAACTTTTTCCGATTTTCAAATATTCAAAAAACAACATTTTTATTTAAAATTTTATATAAACACATAAAAATGATAGTCAATCAACTAAGTAAATTAAAACATTTTTCATCGAAATGTTACTGTCAAAACGTAGATTTGCCAATTAATTAATTTTAAAAAGTATCATTCGCTTATTTTGAGGACAAACTATAATTAATTCGTGTGAGAAATATGAGTTACACGCTCATTAAAAATGCCTCCATGGAAGTAGATATTCATCAAAATTATTTATTATATTTACACCAGCTTAGAGGTTATGATCAAGTAAAAACGTTGACCTAAATTTCTCAAACATTCTTACATATGTATCTTTATACTATAAATAAAAGCTTATCTTGAAAACAAGTGATAGAAATCTTTTATAAAAATATTTTTAGGAAAAAATATTTTTTTTTGCAATCATTTGTCCTTAACAAAATTATACTTGTCAATTATCAAATTGACTTGAACCGATATGTTCGTTTAATGAAAGTATATTATAGACATATTTTTCTTGCTTAACTATTGCAGTCCATGTAGCCATAAGACCTCATATTCCGTTTTTACCATCCAGTTAAACAGTAACCGGAGGACCGACACTGCGTCTACCAAGCTGTAGCCTTCATAATTTGGGTATCTACGTCATATTTATTGTATCTATTCTCGTTTATGGATATTGGAAAGGATAATAATTTTTAATAATGTTAGAATGCAAATAAGCAAAACTTTTTTGGTAATATTATGAAACACGTAACGGCGATACGAAGAGATAAAGCGGTGGTACCAATCCGGGCTTACCGTCACTGTAACACTAGTTTCATTTCTTTTACATTAAATAAAAAAATCTGGCAGGTACTCAGTTGGCGCAGTATTTTAAAAGAGCCTAGAACCACAAGAGGTAGAAAATTGGAAATATAATTTTTAAATAACACCATCTACCATGTTTGCCAAGGGGGTTGATTATGTATCTCAGTGGCTAACTCAAAATAAAAAAATGTACATGAAATAGCTGTTAAATGACGTCATTTGTGTTTATCTCTATTGTATTTCTGTTGGTCACTGGAGATACCAAATATAAAACACGTCATTTGACAGTTTGATGTACACTTTTCCATTTTGAATTGGCCACTGAGATACATAATCAGCGTCCTGGGGCCCTACCATGAGCGCTTAAAGCAGTATTATTTCCATCTTGCTAAATGTCTGCATTTAAAAGCAACTTTATGTTATACGTCATAAGGTTGTCTTTCTCGACTGACAATTAATATTGTTGAAATAGTATTGTTTTAAGAGCTTATGGTAACCCCCCTGGACCGCTAGGAATGTGGGTGATGCTGCAAGTGAAAGAGAGAAATAGTTATACGGGTAATACTACACTGGATTGTAGCGAAGGACGCGTATAAAACTGACACTACTGAATGTTGTGGTCCACTGTATCAATCAAACAGCCGCGAAAACCGCAGCGCGCCCTTACATGTACCTTGTCCGTAGCTTATGTTCTATAACCATAATATCCAACACCTGTGGCTGTTTTATTATTCCTATTTATAGACCTAGATTTATATAGAAGTTGCTCAAGGCTTCGTCCACATATTTAATTTCAGTTTTTTCGCGGGAAGTCATTAGTATATTGGAATGTGAATTTCTAGTCTTTTTCTGTGCTAAAATTCTTTGAATATCCACTCAACAGATATCAAGAGAAAATGGAACACGACATAACATACACATTTTTGCGTTAATAAAATTGGTAGGAATCTCTTCCTACAAATAAACAGAAATGTAGACGGATATCTGTATGGCTAGGATAGTTGCTAAATTTGCACAATTGGCTAAAGATAGCGAAGTACCTACAACACCTTTGGTGTCTATTAGCTACGGTCGTCTCTTACCATTAGAAAAACCATGAGCTGTTTTGCTGTCTTTCGACTTCCAGTAATTTAGATTACTGAACAAGGTGAACATGGTAATTCTGTTAGGTTAGATAGCAAAATGATAGTATCCACGAGGGATTCACAGCTTTGTCTATTTCTGCCGTCTTGACGACACTGGAAGCGCTCGGCATCATCAAATTTGGTTTGGATGCAGGTAATAATTTTACATGTGCAAGAGGTTTACTATGTGCAAGCAAAGAATAAACATTAACGTTAATGAACAATAAAATTTAGTCAATAAATCATTTTTTCATGGAATAAGACAGTAAACAAGCACCCGGCTCTCCTGATGGAAAGCGACAACCGTGACTTTTAAGGCATCGCTGTCTTATATATACATATAAGGCCTCTAGCTCTGCCCAGTTCCAGCTTAGAGGGAAGAGCACCCTACCCCACATACAAAAA
>NJDD01000531.1:46850-90283 GCA_002245505.1 Calephelis nemesis
GTTGTTGATTTTAGAATGTTTCATATCGGATCCGACAGACTGCGCTACTGTCTAAGCATTAATGTCAAGCGATACGAAGTTTGCTGGGTCAGCTAGTATTGATATATAAAGAAAAATACATCATCATCTATACTTATAAAATAGCATGTCCTGGATGACTAGTGATCCAAGCCAAAACAGTCAAAGTTGCAGCCATGAAATAGGGGTTTAATTAGGGGTTGAAAGTTCGTATGGAAGAACGTCACTTTTAGGTTAAATACATGAAATTTTACTTTTGGGCGTATTCAAGCTTTTCTGGAAATTCTACCGCTAGGGGGCTGAAGTAGGGCTTGAAAGTTCGTATGAATGTCCTTATTAATGTGGTATAAAAAGAAAACTTTAATTACAATAATATTCTAAATTAATCAGTAAGCATATTAACTGCCACGCGAGGAAAGTGACAAAGGAAGCAAGGACACAGGGAACAAGCACACGGCGTCTCTGATGGTAAAAGTTGGCAGGGGCTATGGACACCATAGTTGTATGTGCGTCCCGGTCCTGTGCCGAGTGTTAGGCCTATTGTCTGAGTTACCGGCTACCCTACCCTACAGACCGGAACATAACACTGACATCATGGCGACAGGAATAGGTATAGCGATAGCTCCCTATCTGGGCAAACTGCTACACAGCACTCTACCAGTAGTGGACTTATCGGTAATGGTCTATGTAATAAATACTCGCCTTTTACGAGCTGCCTGGCAGTCAGATAGTCTATTCTACACAGAGGCTGGTCTAACAAATGGAAAATACACTGGCAACTTGACCAGTTTCTTATTAGGATGATGCATAACTTTTCAAAAATTGGAAAACGATTTTAAGCCACAGATAGTTGACTTTATTTCAGTAGGGATAGAAATAGAAACATTTTAATTTACACAGACCACACATAAGGAAACTCTAACGGGTCTGTATATAAGTACTAACATCTGCCACCGGATCGGAACAAATCGGAAAAGAAAGTTGGTTGGACTTAATCAGGCGGCTTGTCGCAAAACTGTACCTCCTAGAAAGGGAAATGAGGAAAGGTTGAAACCTTTTGTAATATTTTTGAACATAATCGCACAATCGCTTGCATACTTAGAGATTGAACAAGAGTAAAACGAAAGGGACCAGAAAATCTGTAATGAGTATATTTTTATAAGATGTTGGCAGTACTGAAGTCTTAAAAGAGAGAAAATTAGGATCAATCCTAGACTGAGACAAGTGAATCAGAGCAGTGGTTCTCTAATTTTTAATATAGGTTATTGAATATCTACCACAAAGATCAAACACTTTCATTACAAATTTCTATAAAAATTAAAATAAAAACTTTAAATATTTACTTAAAACCAATCCCGAGTACCTTTTTTTTTATTAGGTTGCCCGACCCAGGATTCGAACCCGGGACCTCATGCCGTCAAGTTCAATAACTGAACCGCTAGACCACAGAGGCGATTTTTGAGGCGATTCGAAGCTATATTACTAAATAGTTCCATAAAAATCCGTTCAGTAGTTTTTGCGTGAAAGAGTAACAAATGTACACCTTACAAACTTTCGCATTTATAATATTTATATGATGATTTGTGCTTTAATCAGTTAAACTCTACCAGGGAATAAGAAACACCAGACGTTTCAAATGACAAACAGAAGTGTGCACTTCAGTTATCAACAACAATGTTAACTGTTTGTTTACACTTTTTCCGATTACATCATTGTTTTCGTACATCCGAAAGTAATAAACAGTGAATAGGTTTGATCATTGCGCAATTTTATCATTACGAAAGATTTCACCAAGTTCTGTTGGAGGACGCCCCGCTGAGAGTCGGCGAGGTGATCTTCAACACTTAGAGCAGCTGTTGGTAGATTATTTATTATTTTCAAAATTTACGAAGACATTTTAAACGAGTAATACAAAGTTACAGACAAAGACTGTTTATGCTAGCATTGTTTAGCTTAATAGTCATTTTATGTTTGTGGCTGTTAAAAGGAACAAAGTCTGGTTTATAAAATACGCCGGCACACGCTGTTACTACTAAATTATTACTACAGTCAGGTACGTAAATGTAAATAGCTAATTATATCTATATATCTAGAAATCGCTCCTGAGGTCTATTGGTCCAGCGTAAGGTCCTTGACTTCTTAAGATTCTTCTAAGGGTTCAATCCCCGGGTCGGGGAACAAAAAAAAAAGAAAATGACTATTTTCAATTTTCTAATAAAAACTACGTTGCCCGGGATTGAATTTGTGCCTGATTGGCGATAGTTTTATCACCAATCACATTGTGGAACTTAGTGTCTTCGGCTAGACGTGGGTCACCTGGTTGTGTCTCTGCCTACCTCTTAGGGGATACTTAAGGATTCTTTTAGAACAGCGCAATTGTCCAAACTCAGGCAACGTTTTTTTAAAATGTAACACTTTGTGAGTTGCCCGACCCGGCGTTGAACCCGCCCTTGAATTGTCTGAAATTTGGTATACAGGTCGATTGTGACCTGGATTAACATAAAGCCTTCTTTTAATCCCGATTGCACAACAGGTTCCTGCGAAAACGCGGGCAAAGCCGCAGGTAACAGCTAGTGTATTCATATATTAAGCCATGCATATCTTTTGTCCTGACTGTATTTAAGTCGACTACGAATAGTAAACATTAGTATGCACAAGAAAATTTATTATAAGTAAACATGTAAACATAGATCAGAATTTATATTTTATAGGAAGTAGGTAATAAAATAACCGACTCGGGAATGTGCGCTTGCAAAAATCTTTATTGTCCTTTGCTCATGTACATTTATAATGAATCTTGTGCCCATAACTTTTATTCGAACGTGAGATACGATTGAAGCTTAGTATATTTTTTAAGATATTCTTTTGCAGGATGTTTGAATTGCATTATAATAAAAAACAAGAATTTATAAGCTTGTGTTAAGACGGTTACTGATTTTTTTTATACATCCATCCATCTACATCAATTTGTAGTTAAAACTTCATTCCAACACTTTTTATATAATATTTTATGTTTCATTTTTTTTTCAAACTAGGTTTATAATAACTATCTTTAAGTTTTAAAATTAATCCAAAATGAAATGAAAACAAAAAATGAATCTATCTATCTATCTAGTTTCCCCCGTGTTGGTCCGGGCTCCTTTGTAGAATAGAACTTCTGCCTTCCTGCGCCAGGCAGCTCGTAAAAGGCGAGCATAGGCTTACCGTCACTATCACCGTGACATTTGACTAGGTGGTAGAGTTTCGCAGCGACTCAACCGGATTGGTACCACCGCCTTACCTATTCCTGCCGCCATAACGTCATGACGTGTTCCGGTTCGGAGGGTAAGGTAGCCGGTAAACTTACTTTTGCTCGAGGCTTAACATCCCAGTCTCTGGTTGGTAACGCACCATTACCACCTTTGGTGTCTCTAGGCGGCGTGAATTTCTTACCATCAGGAAATCCGTCTGCTTGTTTGCCATCCAATGTCATAAAAAAATATATATCAAAATGTTACACACTACAAGTTAGGTTTTTCAATTTTTAATCATAATCTATCGTTTAACAAGGCAAAATTTGTTTATAATATTAAACTAAACATTAATTATAACAGCAACTTCGCAAAATCAATGTTTTCATGCCTAATATTTGAAACTACGGAACACACACCAGTATTTCTTGGTTTTTTTATTGTGTTCAACGTAGCTTCTTTCACTGAACTCACATATTTAATTGATTTACTGGTTTGATTGATTTTTATTGAAAAGAAATTCACGAATTGTAACTTTTACATGCCTCTACGACCGCCTTAAATATCTGAATGCTCCTACCGTACTGTGTAGTACTATTATATATTCTGTGGTATGACGTACTACATTTTTAAAGATTTTTAATTAATTATAGCATCGAGGAATATATGGTTAATAAGTTATGGATCACCATTCCGATCTGCTAAGAAAAATATAGTTATTTGCTTCATACTAGCATAGATTAACAGCAAAGATTGTAAACTTTATTAGTTTCTTGGTATGCGTTGTTTAAGCTATCGTAACTTTAAAATTGGCTATCTGTAATGGAACAAAGAAAAAACTCAGTGTTGTTTTCGGAAGTGTGTTACTACTGGCTCGATAAGTTATAAATTTATGAGTTATAATGTACACTTAGTTTTAGATACATTTTCCGTGTATCAAAAATATACGTAAGCGATTTTCATAAAACATTTTTTCTGAAAAAAGTCGTAGCGTTTAAAGCTGAACGTTACCTTTGCTCAAGTCCGATTCGGAGGGTAAGGTAGCCGGTTAACTTACATTTGCTCGAGGCCTAACACCCTTGCATCAGGTTGGCAACGCACCATTACCACCTTTGGTGTGTCTAGACGGTGCGAATTTCATACCACCGGGAAATCCGTCTGCTTGTTTTCCTTTCAGTATCATAAAAAAAACACCCTCATGCTTAAACATATTATAAAATTATAAAAGAGCATTTTAATTTTTTCCTTTTATTGGTTTTTTAGTTTTCTTCGTTTAAGCTAAACGGGTGGAACAAAGTTCACCGAAACAGCTAGTCTAGTAATTCAAAGGTGACGAAATCGTGTAAGAATTAGATCGTGAGTAATATTTCATGAAGGTTTTTAGATAAGAAATCACAAAAAGCGGTGTCTCAACGAGCTATACGCGGAAAGTTTTGCAAGTATTGAGAGTGAGGTACAGACATTGTTTGAGATGCCACAGGTCGTATTCCTTTCTTCAGATTAAAGGTGAAGGACAGGCATGGAATGTAGCATACCAGTTAAATAAAAATCTTGTTTATTATTTCTGTAATTCAGTAACATGATACCATCGGTGTTTCCTTTGACAGTGATATTTATTTGCGAAATTAAATGCAAAAATGCAGCAAAAACTGTAGGTTCGAAGCAAATACCATATCCAGTTTTATGTTTAATTAAAACCTGGTTTAAGTAAAGAAAGATTAATTGCAATTACGAACGAACATTTTAATTGTATCGTGTGGTTTATATCGTGTTCCTGTCGTATCAAAAGAATATAATTTTTAGTTATGAAATTAAATCAAATTTATTTATTTGCGGAATGTTTGTGTTTGAAAATGATTACAATATACTTATTCGTACCAACATATTATTCTATCACATTGTAATGTGCAAATATGTAGGTAACCAACTTAACTATAAAATTTTTATTAATTGTTATTAAAGTATGTTTATTAAAAGGCTGTCATTTGTTAATTTAAAAAGATTTTAATTTGACCAAATTTTAGTCTGTCTACCATAAACTATCTTCTTCTTCTTTCATAAATATGGCTTTCGATAGATTTTCACGACTATTTTGCCAATGTCAAGTAACAAGTTAGTAAATTCTTATACAGTCATAAGTCACTATGTACAAAGTCATGTCAGGTCAAGGCCTTGAGTAAAGCAGTGGCTCCATTACTCAAGCTCATCTAGTGAGATTTGACGGCAACGAGGAAATAGACGATACACTAATTTCTTCATGATTATTTCATTTGTGCACTTTCACTGAACAAAATTATCTAATTCCCACCTAAATTAACCAATTTCACTCAATATAAACACGAA
Source organism: Calephelis nemesis (assembly GCA_002245505.1). Lineage (NCBI taxonomy): Eukaryota > Metazoa > Arthropoda > Insecta > Lepidoptera > Riodinidae > Calephelis > Calephelis nemesis. Next base: position 52,442 of record NJDD01000531.1, read on the forward strand.
ATTCAATAATAATGAGAAAATTACGACCACCTTCATTCATGATGGATACAAAACTCTACCCATAAACTATCACCGTATTTGCAATAGTTTTGCTTATGCGATTAGTCTAGTTAGGGTCCATCCATAAATTACGTCACGCGAATTTTAGAACTTTTCGAACCCTCCCCCCCTCCTTGTCACAGGTTGTCACATTTTTTGAACCCCGTCCCCCCTAATGTGACGTCACACATTTTGCAAACTTATTGTAGATTAATGGCTGGTATTTTATTAAACACTGAATTCCAACCTGTTTACATAAAGTACATAGGTATTTCCAGCTTTGCATTAAAAGTGAGAAAGTAATAGAATGTTTTGCATGTTTAATGTTGTTTCCATTATGATGAGTGTTGGTATTAAACTAATGGCCAACGTTGAAGTAATTGAAGTTAGTTAGTTCACATATAAATTTCGTATTCTAGTTTTTTATAATGTGACGTCACAAGGCTGTCGATTCCCCCCCTGCCCCTATGTCACAGAATGTCACATTAAGATGATACCCTCCCCCCCATTAACGTGTGACGTAATTTATGGATGGCCTCTTAAGTATTTGGTGACGTTTTGGTAAACTACTCACACTGCGATTCTTAACGTAGGTAGTCATTGTCAAGGATTTGAGACGAAGGAAACATTTACAAATTCAGTCAATTTTTTACTCATAATATAATAATTAATTTAAGGTAGGTATACAAATGCGGTCTAATCACTTCTTTCTGCCCGACATCCTTAGCGCGAGGAAGTCAATTTATGAATTCAAAACTAAGGTAGGGGCTTCATAGAATAAATGTATCTATACGTATGCCACGTAGTAATATAACATGTACCTACTTCTAAAATAATATATTAAATAAAAAGACATACATATAAACATAACACGTAACATAATCAAATTAGTCGCTTCTGTGGTCTAGCGGTCCGGGTGTTGGACTTGACTGCATGAGGTCCCGGGTTCGAATCCCGGGTCAGCCAACAAAAAAGAGAATTGGGTTTTTCCAATTTTCTAATAAAAAAAAATGTTGGTCGGGATTGGAAATGTGCCCGGTTGGCGATAGGCTTGCCACCTATCACATTGTGGGACATAGTGTCTTCGGCTAGTCGTGGGTGCCTTGGTTGTGCCTCTGCCTACCTCTTCGGGGATATGAGCGTGAAGATACTTTTAATCAAATGTGAAGGCGTTAACAAATTTCGGATCTACTGTTATTCTTAAAATATTGTTAGATCCATCTTATTAAGTCAATCCAAATCGCAATTTCTTTGATCACAGAACAAGGATAAAGTGGTCAATTTTATCAAAAGCTTTTATCAAATCGGTTTATATAGTACTTCATTCGAACTTCGCTTTTGCCATCTTTACTCTACTAAAAACAATAAAATCTACTAAATCTATATACATCAAAATGAAACCCGTTTTCCTTCAATGGCTTCAATGGCGTGAATGGCTAGGCCGATTTCATTAATTCTTTTTTTTGTTGTATTTGTCATTATTAGGAGAAGGTTCTTATGAAAAAAAAATTAAGAAAATCTCTCAGAAATATTGAAAAATATACATTTAATTTTGCATACTTTAAAAAACGCGCGTAACGAATGTCAATGTCATTAACAGCCATAGACTATATTGAAAGAGCATCGTTTGTTCGGAAACGTGGTTACTTAATTAAATTCGAGCATCATTTGTTCGGAAATGTAATAACATTGTATTTTTTCCCATACAAACTGAACGGGCGGTACGAAGTTCGCCGGGACAGCTAGTTTAGTATATATTAATGACTTTGCTTTGGTGGTGGATATGCTGTTCAGAAAACTTTATGTTGGGGATCTGGGCAATATCATCCCAAATGTATTTGTAAGACAACATTTCGGCATTCACGACGTTGAGATCATTTTTACGTATCTTTTAGACCTTGGTTTAAATTTACATGAATGTAATTGTTTCTTAAACGGTCGCCAGTTTATTTAATTCCCCTTTTGATACGAAAACAAATTAATGATAAACCCAAGTTCATTCTGGTACTTTCTATTTCCGCAAGAACTAAATAGGCACCAACAAATCGTTCCATTGTATGTACCAAAAAAGTCATACAGAACACTTTGAGCACGAACTGAGAATGTAATAAAATATGCAATATTTCCTTGATAAGGATTTGATAAACATCGCCAAGGTCTAAGGCATTTGCATTAAAAGGATTCAGAGGTCAAATGACAATAGCTTGTGGTTTATCTACTGACATTCATATCAAGGTCAAAAGAATGATAAAAATATCCTAAGTAACATTAATACATGCCAACTATTTACTACGTAACTGTAAATAGGCGAAGTTGGTTTAATTTTGAAGTGAAAACTTCTTTAGCGGCGTTGCGCACTTTTGTTGGAATGGGTAAAAACTTCTAAATTCGTGTCAGGACACGTGACCTGATCGAAAATTCGTAAGACGGCGCAGGGCGGTTTGTTTTGTCGCGTTTGTGTAGGATAGCGCAAAAAATTAATATTGTATTCTACCACATAAATTATAGTACTTTCATACTGAAAATTAAAGCAATTCGTGCAAAATTATTCCCTAACCATTCCAAAATATTAAAAATGCACAACGTTGATATTCAAGTTTTCACTTCTGTCGGTGCTCCCGGAGTGCAACCCGTCGCTTTTTGATTGACACAATTACCAGAGTCAGTGTGGTAGATAATGGTAGGTATCTATCACCGATGCCGTAAACTTAACGTTCGCTATCCTAGTGTTCTGGATTAACGATTAGTCATTTTTTACCGGGAAAAAGGAGAAAGATTCCACATTAGCAATTTACGACAAAAATATTCCAAACCGCAACGTAGATGGACGGCGACTTCCGTCTCAAAATGCGATATCTAGTTTCTTAATCTTTTCATCGTTTAATATTTCTTACGTACCTAATAGTAGTAAGCTAGAGAAATTACATTTCGTCTGTAGTCTGTATACACCAAAGGTGGTAATAGTGCATTGCCAACTTAATGTTTGCCTGTTAAAACTTAATTGAGTAAGTTTACCGGCTGTCTTACATTCTTAAATGAAATATGTCAGTGCTGAGCACTGACGTTAGCGCGATGGGAAAGTTAAGGCGGTGGTTTCAATCCAAGCGAGACAATACTGAACTTCAAACTGCTTGATAGAAAAAATAGTTGACCTATGCTATTTTAAGGAGCTTTAGGAAAGTAATATTTAAATAATTGACATGATTTTTTTTCTTTTTTTCTATGCTATAGGAAGGCAAACAAGCAGACGGATTTCCTGATGGTAAGAAATTAATGCCGCCTAGAGACACCAAAGGTGGTAATGGTGCGTTGCCAACCTGAGGTCGAGATGTTATGCCTCGAGCAAAAATAAGTTTACCGGCTACCTTACCCTCCGAACCGGAACACGTCATGACGTTATGGCGGCAGGAATAGGTAAGGCGGTGGTACCAATCTGGGCGAGTCGCTGCCAAACTCTACCACCTAATCGGATGTCACGGTGTTAGTAATGGTAAGCCTATGCTCGCCTTTTACGAGCTGCCCGGCAGGAAGGCAGATGGTATATTCTACAAAGGAGCCCAGACCAATACGGGGAAACACTCTTTTGCTTAAACGTATTATAAAATTGTTGAGAGGTAGTCGTACAATTGAATATTAAACAAAATAGGTTGTTTTCGACTCAAAAATATTTTTTGGGATTTCTCATTTCTTTTTTAACTCGTATGTTTGATCACTACTACCAAATAGAACAGACAATTTATTTTAGTTAGATTTTCACAAATTAAAAGATACAACTCTAAATATTCATATTTTTAAATGAAGAAACACTTGTACTGTTTTACGTATCACTAATACTTTATTATTTTTTAAATAGCCTACCGGTTTCGCTTTTTACAGCATCATCAGGGCTAGAACTTAAATTACTCAATTAATTATTGAAATTATTAGTAATTTAAGTTCTAACCCTGATGATGCTGTAAAAAGCGAAACCGGTAAGCTATTTATAAAATAATAAAGTATAAGTGATACGTAAAACAGTACAAGTGTTTCTTCATTTAAAAATATGAATATTTGGAAGTTTTACCAAGCGCCGACGATGGAAAATATCAAATATACAACTCCAACTTAATTTAAATATCAATGTTACGAGACTGCATAGTGCATATACTATATTCCATTAGAGGAAAAATCAGTGGTTACATTAAAAAGTAGTGCGGTGGAAGTCGCGAGCATAAGCTAGTTATATATGATTGTTTATAAAAAGTATTTGTGTCACCCTCACCTACATTCTCGTGTCTACATGCAACATCGAGCTTAATACCGTGCAAAACTCTGTATTGAAAGATAACGGTGCAATCAACTAGAACAAGCGTAGCTAAAGAAAATGGGCCTACTTAATGCCGAATGTTATTTTAATCTGATATAGGTAACATTGTACGTCCAACACGAGACTTTATGATAAATTTATGGAATAAGGTTTTATTTTAAACCCAAATCTATTGGAATGAGCAAGAGTGTTGGACTTTCCTGCACGAGGTCCCGGGTTTGAATCCCGGGTCAGGCAACAAAAAGAAAATTTGGTTTTTCCAATTTTCTGAATAAAAAAAAATGTTGCTCGGGATTGGATATGTGCCCGGTTGGCGATAGGTTTGCCACCTATCACATTGTGGGACTAAGTGTCTTCGGGTAGTCGTGGGTGCCCAGGTTGTGCCTCTGCCTAACTCTTCGTTGATATGGGCGTGAAGACACTTACTTACTTTTCTTGTAAGTTCGTAAGTCTATCTGATTCGGAAACTTACAGTAGTACTATTTCAATTATACGCTTCGGCTATATTCGTTAAGCTTCGGAAATCTGAATGTATTTCATAGTATAACACATGATTAATCATTTCGCTTAAATTAAGATTAGGTCAGCTAATCTATATACATAAAAATCAATTGCTGTTCGTTGGTCTCGCTAAAACTCGAGAACGGCTGGACCGATTTGACTCCTTTTGGTTTTGAACTATTTGTAGAAGTCCAGGGAAGGTTTAAAAGGTAAGAAATAAGGAAAAATTGCGAGGAAACTTGGGAAACCAATATGTAATATTTTCCCATACAAACGGAGCGGGTGAAACGAAGTTCGTCGGGACAGCTAGTTTAAAAATAAAAGTATAAAGTGTAAAAAGAGTAAGAAGTGTAAAACTGAAGCGCATAATGTTAATAGTAGTACTGTACTATATTGCTTAAGAATGCGTTCGATAATTAATGTATAGAGTTATATAGCGCTTAAGGTCCAGTATTATGTTTCTCTGTCACCAATACAGGCCTTGTTAAAGTTTTCATAGGTACATTTAACTCAGTATTTTATAGAATAACTAGCTGCGCCCCGCGGTTTCACCCGCGTAAGTCCCAATCCCGCGGGAACTCCGGGATAAAAAGTAGCCTATATGTTATTCTTGGTCTTCAGCTACCTACATACCAAATTTCATCGTAATCAGCTTTGTAGTTTTTGCGTGAAAGAGTAACAAACATCCATACATCCATACATACATACTTTCGCATTTATAATATTAATAGGATATATAGGACGCTAGTGATTTTTAGCGCTATAACTGATTTTTTTTGTTGTCAACACTAGTGTGTTGCCAACCTCGCCGTTTTTACAACTTCACCGGGCTTTGCTATAACTGATGACCGCATGGGTTTAGTTTTCATCATCATCATCATCAGCCGGTCACCAGCCGCTTGTAACCAGCGACTACCCGCGACTTTGATCAGATCATCAGTCCACCGGGTGGGAGGTCCTCCTTTTTTGGAAGTCGCTTCACCGACAATCAACGTACGTTGATTTTTTTAATGATATTGGAAGGCAAACAGGCAGACGGATTTCCAGATGGTAAGAAATTTACACCGCCTAGAGAAACCAAAGGTAGAAATGGTGCGATGCCAACCTGAGGCCGGGATGTAAGGCTTAAACAAAAGTAAATTTACCGGCTACCTTACCCTCCAAACCGGAACACGTCATGACGTTATGGTGGCAGGAATAGGTAAGGCGGTGGTACCAATCCGGGCGAGTCGCTGCGAAACTCTACCACCTAGTCAGATGGCACGGTGTTAGTGACGGTAAGGCTATGCTCGCTTCTTACGAGCTGCCTGGCAGGAAGGCAGATGGTCTATTCAGCAAATGAGCCCGGATCAACACGGGGCAATATAAAGAATTAGAATAAGAATAGGAGAATTAGTCGAGAAAGAATATCGATACTGACAAGAGCCAGAATACTTCATATGCGCACATACTTCATAGGTGTTGGCCTGTTTTAAAAAAGGTAGCAGTTTCTAGCCATTGCAACCTTTCTTGGTCTACAGCTAAAAGCCCTTATACAACTTAATAAATCAATTTTGTTATTGAAAAAGAATATTTTATTCAGTATTAGAGGACCGCTCGGGCTTCGCACGGGTATAAAATATAAAACTTCCTTTTCAATCATTTCATCTATCAAAAAAGTCGCATCAAAATCTGTTTCTTAGTTTTAAATATTTAGGCACACAAAGGACACAGGGATAGAGAAGCGACTATACTACTGATACTGATTTGTTCTAGGGATTAAGGCCCTATACTCAGTCAGCCAGAAGAGCCTATCACCGCGCTCCCCCGTTCCATGATTACTGTGAACCATGGCGCTCTAAAGTAAACGTCTTAACACTATTTTTGACACTATAAAAGTAATTTGAAAAAAAGTATAAAAAACTGAAACACCTATCTTTTAGGTATGGTACTTATCTATGTTTATGTTAAATCTGGTGTCGATATTTTCACAATTGAAGTAGACAGAAAGCAAAAGCTTTCAAAAAAGGGTTAACTTTTTGATTTTTTTTATCGAGCAAAGTGAAATGAATCGTGCTTTGGAAACACTAGTCTAGTAAAACATATTCATGTTAATCTTGTGTATTTTTGTTAGCAAGATCCATGATTGCTTTGGATGGAAAAAATAGTAAACTGCTGACGTATTTTAGCGTATATGGCCCCTTAACATATGCAAATGAAAATTCCTTCAACGTTAGTATGTTTCTATAGATAATTCAAAGTGATATTTAATTTCCGTGGCCGAGAATCACCAACAGCTGGTAAAGAGATTTAATTTGTATTTAGAGCAGTGTGGGCTATCCCTCAAAGGCTAGTTATTGTGCGGCTGTAACCGCTCGAGGCAGACACGGATGGATGAAAGAGAAACTCATGACCATCGCTACCGTTTTATAGAAAATTGCATTTCCTTGGTGAAAGTATTTAATGATGGGTGTAGGATTTGCACCTGTTTAAGGTTTTAAGTTGTGATTCAAAATTACTTGCTCACTTACCGCCTCTATATGACCGCCTCGTTGGTCGAGTGGCTAGGGTACACGCCTAACTACACAGACCAACCGCGAGGCTCGGGTTCGATTCAAGACGAGGGCAGGCATTTGTGTGATGAACATTTAGATGTCTGTATTTCCGGGTCTGGGTGTTTATTAGATATATACTGGTATCTATTTAAGTATTTCTATGTATTAGAATCGTTGACTAACACCCATAACATAAGTATATAATTTGCTTACTTTGGGGTTAGATTCAATTTGTGTAACTTGTCCAGGGATATTTATTATGTTGCTGTGCTGTGTGTGTGACCCTAAATACTTAGCACCCTACGTCCCTAAGGCCCTAAATGCCTACCAGCCTGAGCCCTAACATAATGTTTAATATATACTTAAATAGATAAGTGGGGGATGTCTGCACCAATAGACCTACGGTAGCAGACGGAACCCTACGGATTTGCTTACTTTGGGGTTAGGTTTAATTTGTGTGACTTGTCCAGGGATATTTATTCATTTATTATGACTTACGATTATTATTGTTATATCATAATCACTACATAGTAGAAAACAACGTCGCTTATTCTATCCCTATACCCTTTCGTATGATTAAATTTTTAAAACTACGCAACGGATTTTCATGCTTTTTTTAATAAAGAAGTTGAAGAAAAGAAATAACTGAAAAGAATTGAAATTGAATATAAAAAGAATTGAAAAGCAAGGTTTATTTGTAGGTATATTTTATACCGGTGTGAAGCTGTGGCGAGCGGCTAGTAACTAATGTAAAACACGGGTAATTTATTGATTTACATTTATCTGTACGCTTTATTAACTTAATATGCTATGCAAATGACGAACATTTTTTACCAACCAGCCTTTATGTCAACAGAAAAAAGTAGTAGGTGTTTGAGATAAGATTAAAACTGGAACAACATAATATTGTATCAGTTTCAAATGTAAATAAATTTAAATCACTGATTGGAAGCTTTACTCTCTAGAAACAGCGACTTACGCTTCTTAAAGAATAGCTTTATTTGAGATTGCTGTATGTGGAAAGGAGAGTTATTCTAGAGACGCGTAGTCTGAAATTCCTGAGAAAATTTGCACAAATAAAGATTAGAAAGATTACTGGAGCTACAATTAAATATTAGAAGTAATTGTGGATATTTTTTTATACAAATTGTACGAAATGTTAGAAGCACATTGAGAGTGTCCCATCACTAAATAAATAAATGTCCCTGGACAAATTTCACAAATTTCTTTAACCACTAAGATTAAAATAATTTAATTAATTAATAAAATAATTTAATTAAAATATAATTTAATTAATTAAATAAAATAATTAACTTAATTAAATAATTTAAGTAATAAAATAATTAAATTAATTAATTAATAATAATTTTATTAATTATTTAATGAGTAAGATTTTGTTAATTATAGAAAACTATACATAGAAAAAATAATTAAACAGATATGTACTAGTTCAAATTTAATAAAAACCTGGAAATATAGACAGTCAACTAAATAAGAAGGGAGTAGGTCATGGGTGCGTTACTGTTAGTGATATATTATACTAACGTGAATCTGTAAAAATAATTTCAATTCCAATTTCCAAGCCATTTTAGTAAATACAGTTATTTTAATGTAGCATTTTTTGCATAGATCCTCGTAAAGTTATTTTGATCTCACAGTATCAATTGGATAATCGAGACGAATTTGTTTTCCATCTCTTTCAAGGCTGAAGGTATTTATATATTGCGCATTGCACAAGATATAACAAATATGATAAGCGAAAAAATTTACAAATGATGGTTTTATCGTTCAAAGCAATCTCTGTCAGACAACCATTGTAATCGTACCAAATTTCACTTCGATGGGTTCACTTGAGATTTAAATATTTTATAAGTATTTTTTAAAATCTTTATCTATTTCGAAAGTACATATGTGTCTATAGGCAAATGAATTCCAGAAAAAAGTAATTAATTGCAATATGTGACAGGGACTCATTATACAGTAAACAAAACATTTTTTTAATTGTTTTGTTATAGTGAGCATTTAAATAATCAATTACATGTGTAGGGCTTTCTCTAATTGTTGGGTATGTATCTTGCTTTAAATCTAATCATGAAGAAGACGTAGGAGTTTATAAGAAGATAGCATTAACTCGTTAATAAAATAATTACGTTGTCGCCGCGAGCGTACTGTTAGAATTCTTGGCTTATACAAAAAAGTAGTTTATAAAGCAAACCTTCGTACACCTTTTTAATTAAAAATGTTTCACACACCACTAAATTTCAAATCTGACTTCACTTTTACTTATCTATTGACGAAAATTCGCGGGTGCTGTTGAAAAACGTTATATTATTAATTTAGCAGTCAGTAGAGGCCAACCGACAAGCAGAAACCAGGTTCCGTCTTTGGACAACAATCTGATAATATCTGTATATAAAAGGCCAAATATATTACTATCATTGTCATACATTACATTTGTTGAAATATATTATGTCAAATACCTCAATATACATACTAAACGCCCCTACACAATTTATAAATGAAAACAGTTTTTTTATGATGATGACAAGCAGACGGATTTCCTGATGTTAAGAAATTCACGCCGCCTAGAGACACCAAAGGTAGTAATGGTGCGTTGCCAAACTGACGCCGGGACGTTAGGCCTCGAGCAAAAGTAAGTTTACCGGCTACCTTACCCTCCAACCCGGAACTCATCAACGACAAGCATTGGACGTTACGGTGGCAGGAATAGGTAAGGCGATGGTACCAATCCGGGTGAGTCGCTGCGAAACTCTACCACCTAGTCATATGTCACGGTGTTAGTGACGGGCAGGAAGGCAGATGGTCTATTCTGCAAAGGTGCTCGAACCAACAAGGGGTAAAATTATGTCAAACAATGTCAAAATAATATGTCAAACACCTCAGTAGACATACAAAACGCTCCTACACAATTTAAAAATGAAAACAGTGTGTAATCATTTCATATAACAATATGATAGGAAAACCTCGTCTGTCATTGTTTGCTACTACTGAACAATCTCTCTAAGTTTAAGAGCTTATTAAGAGCTTTTAAGTTCTGTTTCAACATGAATTACTAACGTGCATACTCTGCAGTATGTTAATTAGTGTATGAATGTACAAACACGGAAATTGTGTATTGGTTTGTAGTGTAACATGATTATGCATAGTTCAAGAGATAAACAACTTTGATTGGAATGACACTTATATTTTAGTCTCTGTAAGTATTCATTGAAGATCAAGAAGCTCGTAACACAGTTTTGATCTTACTGCAACAGCAAGTTCGATGGACTCCATTACATATTATATATGCATATTTACATTACATATAGATTACATAGAGAATAGTCTCTTTTATAAGTGGTGGGTTTTTTGATTATTTTGACCGAATGGTACCTCTTTTTCATTTGTTTCAATTATAAGTCTACTATAACGGTCGCAAAATTGCAGTTGAAAGTTAATTAAAATTTGCTATATATTTCTTATTAAATTACAAGTATTGGTATTGGTAAAAGAGTTCTGTGTAATAACTTACGCGGGTAAGGATCCTTCTTACCTATTCCTAACGTTATAATGAAAGTTTCATGTTCCGGTACAAAGAATAGGGTAGGTTATTTGCTCGATAAGCCTATTATTCTTGGCCAAGGGACAGATACGCACCTGTAAAATCTATGGTATTCGTTTGTTGGCCACAGTTGTCTCTTACCTATGCATCACACGATAACATCTTAACAAAATTAGCTATTGTTTTGAACCGCCAAGCAATTACTCCAATTTTAGTCAAAATAATAAGAAGACGTAAGCTTAATTTATTGGATATTTATATGGGCATATAATACCTCTTGCGTCTACTTCTTGCCGTAGTATTAAGTCTCAATTTTGTATAGAAAAGTCAACTTCATGACTCATCAAACGATAACTGACATCTTTGGTTACCGCTGTAAGTCCCACAATATTACCAGTAGTAAACCCATCGCCAACCGTGCATCTATCAATCCTAGAAACGTTGATTTTATTAGAAAATTTAAAAAAAAAAAACTTTTTGTAGCCTGACCAGGAAATCGAACGTGGGACCTCACGAAGTACGTCCAAAATCAAACCACTAGACCACAGAGGTGATGCAAGTCAGTTGTATTATGCAGCTCGATCGGTATTACGGAATCATATGTTTCCAAACATCACTTAATAGTCTTTAATGAAGACGACAAAATTAGAAGCGAAAGTAAGATTAATATAAACTATATGTCATAACCCAGTGTGGTATATGTGGGTACGTAGGTACCATTGCTTAACACGTATGATGGATCGGTTCGCGAGGCGCCTTCCACCATTATAAATATCGCAGCATTTGTAACATCGTAACATCTATACAAAAATATTACTTGTACCAATATGAATGCTTACAAATCACCTATAATCGTTTGCTTAATGTATTCATTTAAATAGTACACGCTTCATTTATGACTTGGTTATTTAATGTTCGGATACTTGTACTACAATACAATGAAGTCTTCATGGTTTTGGTGTCGATCAGTTAAAGTGAAAAAACAATATACGGAAAGCGGATTTTGGTTTCTAAAAGTATCTTCACGCTCATATCCCCGAAGAGGTAAGCAGAGGCACAACCAGGGCACCTACGACTAGTCGAAGATACTAAGTCCCACAATGTGATAGGTGGCAAGCCTATCGCCAACAGGGCACGTATCCTATCCCGAGCAACATTTTTTTTATTAGAAAATTGGAAAAAACCCAATTTTCTTTTTGTTGCCCGAACCGGGATTCGAACCCGAGACCTCATGCAGTCAAGTCCAACAACTGAACCGCTAGACCACAGAGGCGATCTACTAGGATTATTACTAGGGTTTAGGGTTAGGATTATTAAAACGAAATAGTTTTCAATATAGGTAAAAGAAAGGTTACTCAAGGTGTCACAGAAACTTAGTTTTTTCACTTAGTTGGCAAGTTAGTCAAATGGTATTTAATTACTTTACATCAAAAAACCTAAACATAATAACATAATTTACTTATAAACTTTACATTTTTGCAAAATAAAAAAAGGAAGTTAAAAGAAATCAGATTCTTCTTAAAATCCTTACCAAAAATGATGATGCTGTACCTACGTTGTATAATTGCTATCTACCACCACTACCATCTACTACCACCACCACCACTCACCAAAGGAGTATGGTGACCAAAATGCTTAAGCTAGACAGGTTTGCCCGGATCGTGACATTTGGCACTCGAGACTCTCTGCCGACTCCGTAAGGGATTTGGCGTGAAGATATGTATGTACGTAAAATGCGTCTTAGTGATCTGGTGACATAAACCAGTGCATAAATATGAACGAGTGTTGCTAATCCACGAGTTAATGCAATTTTTTTACTTTGCGGTTTTGACAAAAAAAAAAATCTGTTTAGGATAAAAATTTGTTTGTCTTACCTCGTTTGATATCGTCACCTATAGACGTTTCAGTTTACTAGTTGCACATAAAACCAAATTCTTTTATATTATATTACAATATGAAATTACCTGCACAAAAAAACAAGATAAAAAATTCGATACGGAACCAGCTCATCATTGCTATTAAATACGAAAAAAAAATTGAAAATAGATTATGATTATTGCGAATCATTATCTTTTACTCATGATTTTTTTGGATATTGTCCTTTTATTATTATTAAATATTGAACTATCCAGTAGGAGTTCGTTGATATATTTCACTGTCTAGGAAGTCTATCTCTATACTCAAATTCATTAAAATCGCTATAGCCGTTACAACTTGAAAATAGAACAAGCACTGGCAGTAGTACTAATAGAGTTGGTATTACATTTTTTATTTCAAAACATGAGTTTTGAAATATAAGATGAATCGCCTCTGTGGTCTAGCGGTCCGGGTGTTGGACTTGACTGCATGAGGTCTCGGGTTTGAATCCCGGGTCGGCCAACAAAAGGAAAATTGGATTTTTCCAATTTTCTAATAAAAAAAAAGTTGGTCGGGATTGGAAATGTGCCCGGTTGGCGATAGGCTTGCCACCTATCACATTATGGGACTTAGTATCTTCGGCTAGTCGTGGGTGCCCTGGTTGTGCCTCTGCCTACCTCTTCGGGGATATGGGCGTGAAGATACTTTTTTTATGTTTTGTAAAAATATTATCATTACATACAAAAACAAAGCAGGAGCCGAGTTTCTGCTCCATTTATATCTTTACGATGTTTCTTTTTACTATTTCACTTGACCTTTCGCATTGAAGTGTTAATATAAATAAAACTTTGTTTGTATCACTGGCTTCTGAGGCTCGTAAATACTGTAATAAAAATAATTCAATACACCTACACGTGTCCATACAAGGTAATTGTACTGGTGGTATATTGCTTCTTTTTGTTCGTCGCATCATATATGAAACACAAAACCATATTGGTGTATATGTTTGTTTAAAGGTATTACACCTAAACAAAGGAAGATTAATCGTGCTTTCTCTTGACGCGTGATCTACGTTCCTTTTTATGGGGTCTCGTCATTTATTAACCGTCGCATTTAACGATTTGAAAGAAAGTGCAGCGGTGCATCTGCATTTAATGTTATTACTTTTTAAATGTTCGAATGTGTTCAAAAGATTGATTGTGTGTGGAGGCGGCGATAAACGCTCATCGTTTTTTCATTTTGATTTTTCATGTTGGTAATATAATTTAAAAATGGAACGATATATTTTATCATTAGTTCTGAACTAGAATTACGTTTTCCCAGCAGATTATTTTATTTAGCAGATTATTTTTCATGTTGATAATATAATTTAAAAATGGAACGATATATTTTATCTTTAGTTCTGAACTAGAATTACGTTTTCCCAGCAGATTATTTTATTTAGCAGATTATTTTTCATGTTGGTAATATAATTTAAAAATGGAACGATATATTTTATCATTAGTTCTGAACTAGAATTACGTTTTCCCAGCAGATTATACCTACCAACTCACAGGTATTATAGAAAGTTAAAAACAGTTATTTTAAGACAATTGATTACAATATGTTATTGCACAATTCTTTAATATAGATTTGAAAGTTAAAGTTATATATAGAAAACCAGGGACGGCGTATGGGTATGGTTGGGCAACATCCCAAGGCGCCAAGATATAAAGGGGCGTCAGATCTTGTACGCTTTATATTATTTACCTTTTAGTATGGTTTTGAACAGCATGTAGGGGGTGCCATATAAATTACGCTCAGGGCGCTAGTATTACTAAAACCGCTACTGTAGAAGCGAAGGTAAGCGTAGCTGAATGATCAAAGCCCTGGTACTAAACAAAAATTGGAACTAAACTGGGAACCATGTTAGTAACATTTTAAACGAGCTGATCTTCGTATAGCTTGACATTACTAAAAATTTGTATATGAGAACACTTAAAGTATTGTTTTTCTTGTGTGCGCTACAATTTTCCTGGTTTTTTATGTGACATTTCTCCTGACAATAACACAACAAAAAAGAATGCAACGATCACGCGAAATGGCGATTTATTTTTATATTATATACAAAATAGATCGATATGTTTTAGCATAAGTTCTGATCTACAATTACGTTTTCCCTGCAGATTACAGAAAACCGAGTGACCAACTCGCAGTTTACATAGAAAGTAAAAAAAATATAGATTAAGAAAGGAGGTGGGAATTTTTAGCTAGTTAAATTTAGTCAGACTCCGCGAATCCATAGAGCTTGTAGGTTCGCACAATATAGCCACTTGATATCTACGACAACGAGTAACCAATTATTAATAATTATTTATTACTAAATAGGAAGTTAGGATCAAGTAGCATTTCCACGAAACAGGTTCATTCATTAGTTATATAGTTATATAAAAAAAACTATGAAGTAATCTGTCATCATTCTGTGTATTGATTATCATGTCGCCTCTGTGGTCTAGCGGTCCAGGTGTTGGACTTAACTTCTTGAAGTCCCGGGTTCGATTCCCGGGTCGGGCAACATAAAGAGAATTCAGTTTTTCCAATTTTCTAATATGAATATGTTGCTCGGGATTGGATATGTGCCTGGTTGGCGATAGGCTTGTCACCTATCACATTGTGGAACTTAGTGTCTTCGGCTAGTCGTGGGTGTCCTGGTTGTGCCTCTGTCTTCCTCTTCGGGATATGGGCAAGAAGATACTTTTTTTATGTTTATTAAAAAGTGGGTAGTATGGCTTGAGACATGTTTTTAAGGAAGCAAAAAGTTAGTAATCTTTCTAAAAAACCATAAATAAATGACATGAATAACAAAAATGAAATGACTACGCGAACATTAAATAAATAAATATCCCTGGACAAGTTACACAAATTGAATCTAACCCCAAAGTAAACTATGTGCTTGTGTTATGGGTGTTGGTCAACGATACTAATACATAGAAATACTTAAATAGATAACAGAATAAATTTAATAAACACCCAGACCCGGAAATGCAGACATCTAAATGTTCATCACATAAATGCCTGCCCCCGTTGGGAATCGAACCCAAGCCTCGCGGTTCGTCGATGCAGTTAGGCGAGTACCTACGCTAGCCACTCGACCAATGAGGCGGTCATTTAATATTGTTAAGTAATTTTGTATCCTACGACAAAGTATTGCGAAACTATGTACCTAGAAGGTATTTACATAATATGTGAACACAATACATGTAGAAAACATCCCATTAGGGACGTGAAAGTAAAAAACATCGCGAAAGTAACTCAGCTCATATCTAAATAAAACTTTTCATTTGATCTAGATGATTCAATTTATAATAACAATAGATAGATAAGGGAATTGTCGTTGCTTCGGTAATTACAAAACGAGCGGTAGTTAGTCGAGATCAAACCGGTAAAGAACTCTACAAAGAGCTTTCTAAGAAAGGTACCAGTACAATTGGCTGACTTTATTATTGAAAGCAGAGATCGTATCTACTTCTAGTTATTAGCGTGTGATTTAGTGGCCTGTTCCAGCGCTACGTCGGTGCTTTACGGACCACCCCTTATTTACCGATAGAATATTGGCGCCGTGGACTCGTTTTAAAGAAATTACTCGTTTATTTGCCCTGTTGCAACGGTGTTATTATTCATTTATCTAGACAAATGAAATCTGTGTAGTTTTCGATATACAGTTTACAAGTAAAAGAGGATTTTTTACATACACACAAACATACATACATTTATACATACATACATATATACATACATACACACAGACATACATACATACATAAATACATGTCTTCACGCAAAGTCCCTTATGTGGTAGGAAGAGAGTATCGAATGCCAGACCTCACGATGCTGATAAGCCTGTCTGAGATTTGTCAGCATCGTAAGGTTTGGCACTACTGAATAAAATATTCTTTTAAAAAAAAATGCATACATTTCTTTATGCCAAGTCCCTTACGGGGTAGGCAGAGAGTATCGAGTGCCAGACCTCACGATCCTGACAAACCTGTCTGGCTTCCTTCACATTCATTACCCTTTTCATACAAACACGCCGGTTTCGGAGACTCTTGACACCACCCTCGGATAATATCCGATTGATCTGATCGTGGACCTTGGTTTCCCCGGGTACCTACATCCATCCACATTCGCATTGTATATCTGCTTTGTCAATCTTTCATCTGTCATTCTTTTCACATGACCGAACCAGCGCAGCAGGCCCTTTCGCATTTTAACACCAACACTTCTTTCAAGCTGACTCTTTCTCGGATCTCACTGTTACAATTCAGCGAGGATTTTTTTGTATTTCAAATACGATTATATTAATACTATTTACTTTCAAATTCAATAAAACTTAGAACCAACTGTTTGATTTGATAGCTTGCATTAGTTTTATTCCACCCGGGGAATTTAATTTCAATTGACATTACTAACAATTTGAATATGGGAAAAATTAAAATGTTGCTGTTTTCCGTGCAATTTTCCCGGTTCGATAGTTTCATAAGAACCTTCTGACAATAACTAACACAACAAAAGAAGAATTAGCAATTGGTCCTTTGGCGAGAGTGTGACACAATGACCAACGCAAGTAGGGTTTCATATAAAACTAAAATTGAACATTACAAAATTGTTATTATTATATAAATTATATTTGTCAATTTTATCGCCTCTGTGGTCTAGCGGTTCAGTTGTTGGACTTGACTGCTTGAGGTCCCGAATTCGAATCCCGGGTCGGGCAACAAAAAGAAAATTGGATTTAATAATTTTTTAATAAAAAAAAACGTTGCTCGGGATTGGAAATGTGCCCGGTTGGCGATAGCCTTGTCACCTATCACATTGTGAGACTTAGTGTCTTCGACTAGTCGTTGTCTTTTTTTTCATGTTTTTTTTGCCCTGATTGTGCCTCTACCTGCCTCTTCGGGGATATAGGCGTGAAGATACTTTTTTTTGACAATAGTAATATACGAAAATCGGAGATGTAAGAATAGTCAAGGTATCTCCATGCTACGGAGGAGGACAATGCGTGCAAATTTATTAGTCGTGGCAATCCAATCATCAAGGCAGTGTTAAATCGCTAAAATAAAAAAAATCAACAAACTCCCGCCCCAAATTGACATGTACTGTAGCTAAGAAGTAAGAACTATCCCGATCACGTCAGCTTTCACACACACACACACACACACAGACAAGTCAAACTTGTTTTTTGTCCGGACGGAAAAAAATACCCCTTTTTTAGCCCGGAGTTAAAAAGTATACGAATCGAATAAAAAATAAAAACATTTTAAATTTACAAAAAATGAGTTAGATGACAGTTCTGTCACCAGAGCCTGAGTATTAAGATAGAGTTTTGGCGCCATCGAGAGAAAAGATGGTCGAAGTTTTTTCATAATTATTGAATTTCGTATTAATATTGAGTGAAATTAGTCAATTTTGGTGGCATTTTGTATAATTTTGTTCAGTGAAAGTGTACAAATGAAATAATCATGAAGAAATTAGCGTATCGTGTATTTCCTCGTTGCCGCCAAATCTCATTACAGAGCTTGTGTAATGAGCCACCGCTTTACCCAAGAGCCTGACATGACTTCCTGACGACTTATGACTGATGACTAAGTATAACTAATTGAAAATGATATAAAATTCGATGCGAATTTCCACTTGACGAATGGCAAAATACTAACGTGAAGGCCAAAACTTAAAGAAAGAAAGAAAGAGTACTTATTAAGATGTTCAATTCGTTGTGATAATGTATATAATATCGGATTTCCAAATTAAAATTAAAATTAAAATAAAACATTGAGAGAACTAAGAGAGTTAAGAGAAAAAAATATTTCGCTGTTGAATTTTTAAAATTATTATTTTACTGGTGCTAATCTGAGTCAACTGTTACCTTCTCGATGCTTCCTTTTTATTATTTTCAGCCATGGAGACACCTTGCCTATTCCTGCCTTCATTAAGATAGTGTTTTGTTCATATCAGGAGGGTAATATAGCTAGAAGATGCGACGCCGACATGACAGCGACAGCGTACCCATAATATCTGTGGTTGTTAAAGGTCTTATCAGGAGATCCGTGTGATTGTCGGCTCATTCCACGATAATTGCCAATTGATAAGTATACATCCAAGTTAGAATATCACTTGTTAGACGCACTAATTCTGCTATAGGACGCTAATTCTAATTGAAGGCAGGTTTTTTTATGATATTATAAGTCGAACAAGCAGACGGATTTTCTGATGGTAAGTGATTCACACCGATTGCATACACCAAAGGAGGTAATAGTGTTTTGCCAACCTGAAGCTGGGATGTTAAGCCTCGTGAAACAAATTAAGTTTACCGGCTTACTATCACTAACACCGTGACATCTGACTAGGTGTCAGGGTTTCGTAGCGACTCGCCCGGATTGGTAGCACCGCCTTAGCTATTCCTGCCACCATAACGTCATGACGTGTTCCGATTCGGAGGGTAAGGTAGCCGGTTAACTTACTTTTACTCGAGGCCTAATATCCCGGCCTCAGGTTGGCAAAGCATCATTACCACCTTTGGTGTCTCTAGGCTGTGTTAATTTCTTACCATCAGGAAATCCGTCTGCTTGTCTGCCTTCCTATAACATAAAAAAACCTTATCCTTTGAACCGGAACATGTTAACGGCAAGAACTGAAATTATGGGCGCAGAAATAGATAACGCGGTGCTGCGTAAGCTCTGCCACCATACTAGGTGATGATACTTCATCAGGAGGTCCTAAAGGAAGGACCCTAAAGGTCGGCAACGCATCTGTGATACTCCTGTTGTTGCGAATGTCCGTGGGCAGAGGTGATCACTTTCCATCAGGTGACCCACTTGCTCGTTTGCCTCCTCTTCTATAAAAAAAAGGAGTGCCTTGTGATTGTCGGCGTATTCCACGAAAATTGCCAACTTATAAGTATGTATTAGACATAGAATATCACTTGTAAGACGGACTAATTCTGCTCTAGGACGCTAATTCTTGTAGGCAGGTGTCAAATAACATGTTCATACGATATCAACATTGCATAACTTAAGCAGTAACTAACACAGTAAAGTTCTTACGCTCCAATTAAACTTGAGACCGGTTGTTTTAATTCTTATTTTGTTAAGATTTAAGCTTAAGTGGTACTATACACATGCAAAAACAATTAACGTTTGTAATGATAATCGTTAATTATAATTTGACTAGCAGTTTCATGTAGCTTCGCCTGCGTAACTTGGCTTTTACTGTACCGATTTTGATGAAACAAAGCCTATGTCACTCAGGGATAATGTAGCATTCTAAGGATGAAAGAATTTTTGAAATCGGTCCAGTAGTTTCGGAGCCTACTGATTTCAAACAAACAAACAAAAAATCAAACATTTTCTCTTTGTAATATTAGTATAGACAAGAACGCGTAAATAATTTACTTATAAACGAGCACATTCAAGTTACATTGATTTACTTCTTAGGTTTAAAGTGAATTTGCAGCAAACTGATTACCTGATGGTATTCCCTTGGACATACACACATACATACGCAAAGTCCCCTACGGATTAGGCAGAAAGTATCGACTGCCAAATTTCACGGTAATGTCAGACCTGCATGGCTTCCTCCTTTTCATACAAACAAGCCGGTTTTCTTTCATTCTTGTACAAGTAACATAAATTTATCCAACCCCAAAAGTAATAAAATTTAATAAATGTGTTATGGGTATTAGACAACGATACTGATAAGAAGAAATATTTAGTCAGATACCAGTATAAATTGTATAGTCACCCAGGCCCGAATCCGAGCCTTGCGGTTGTTGTAGAGTTAGGGGTGTATGCTAACCCTGAGGCCAACGAGGCTGTTTAAATAAACGTCGCCAAAAGATAACAAAAGCGGTCATGTTGCGTCGCCAGCGTGTGATCATGTTAAGCCTTTTGCGTGATTGGCAAGACCAAAAAATGGTAGAGGCGAACTTGACATTCTTGACTTGACGTTGCCAAAACTCAACCACTTTGTATTCATCATGGTGATTGTGGAAAACGGAGTGATGGTCGCCTTTTTAAAGGTGTTTATCAGACGAACAAATTTGCCTCGCTGTATTCTTTTAAGGAGTTAAAACTAATATGAACAAAATTGAGACACAGTTGTATTATTGTAAAAAAAAAATTATGTCATCAATAATGTAACATAATTTAATATTATGAAACATTTTTTTTTCATATGACATGTGAAATTTCAATTATTTATTTCACGTCTAAAAGTTAAAAAAAAAGAGTCTTCATGCCTATATCTACAAAGAGCTAGGCAGAGGCACAACCAGGGCACCCACGACTGGCCTAAGAAACTAAATCCCACAATGTGATAGGTGACAAACTTATCGCCAACCGGACACATTCCCAATCCCAAACAAATTTTTTTCGTAGAAAATTAGAAAAGCCAATTTTCTTTTTGTTGCCCAACCCGGAATTCGAACCTGAGACCTCATGCAGTCAAATCCAACACCTGAACCGCTAGACAGAGGCGATTAACACATTAAGAACATTTAAAATATAATCTACTTTATATAATACTTTGTCTTAAAAAAGAATAATTTGCACATCATACATAGCTTAGGTAGTAAGCCAAACCAAAAACCGGTTTGTTTAAATTTTTATTTTGTTAAGTTAGGCATAAGTAAACAAGTTCACCTGTATTGTGAATAGGTTCATTGAGTTCAGTGTACCGCTGACGTAATAGAAAGCTCTAAGTTATGTTATTGCCGATCTGGACCGGCTTTTGTTAAATAAAATAAATAAAAAATGAGTATTGATTGCATTGCGTAGGAAATATTTGTCAGGATATTTCGTAAGTTTTAAGTTTTTTTAAGTTAAGCAATATTTTTTACGAAATCAATGTTTGGGATAAAAAAGAATTATTTACTGACAAATAGACATATTTTTGATCGCCGACAGAAAAGAGAACATAACTTTGACTTCTCTCTTTTATCCCTCTTTCTATGTGTGTGTCAGTAGCATCATAATGAATGGACCGAATTCGATGCGGTTTTTTTAATATGGTCTCCTCTACCTCTGTGGTCTAGCGGGTTATATGTTAGACTTGACTGCATGTCCCGGGTCCGAATCCCGGTTCGGGCAATAAAAAGAATATTTTGTTTTTCCAATTTACTAATAAAAAAAAATTTGCTTGGGATTGGATATGTGACCAGTTAGTGATAGGCTTGCCACCGATCACATTATGGGACTAAGTGTCTTCGGCTAATCGTCTTTGCCCTAGTTGTGCCTCTGCTTACCTGCTTACCCATCTGTGATATGTGTGTGAAGATACTTTACTTAATTTTTTTGTATAAAACTTGATGTGATCGAGATGGTTCTCAGTTACATTTAACATTACTGACTGGTTTACTAAAATCAAATTTACTAAATTTTTTGTAGTGATGTGATTATACTCCTGCTATTTTAACATTAGTGTTCACTACTGTTGATTTCTGGTCCAGGGGTTAGGGTAAACTTTAATGCATAATTGTTTAGCTTCTGACCGAAAACATACAGGCGATGTGTTTTTCTTATTTTTTGAAAATCCGTCTGTCGGCTTGTCGACCAATACGAAAAGTAAGAAATTACAGTTCGATTATTGACACCAAAGATGAAAATTGTGTTGCCGTTACGATTTACTAGTTGCCAAATCAGTTAATTACATGACGTAGTAAATATTTGTCAGGATAATTTATAACTTTAAATTTTTTAAGTTTTTTAACATTTTGTTAACATTTTGTACAAATTAAATTTATTCTGGTATCTATTTAAGTATTTCTATGTATTAGTATCGTTGACTAACACCCATAACACAAGCATATAATTTGCTTACTTTGTGTTAGATTCAATTAGTGCGACTTGTCCAGAGATATTTATTTGTTTATTTGAAAACTCAAGTTAAAATTTCATGAGATATACGGCACTAACTGCGCAGAGACAGCTAATGAGGAACATTTATCATTAACGAAATCAAAGGCACTATCATTAAAAATGGCACACCATTAAGTATCTTTGGTTTGTAAACGAGCGGTAAGTGTTTTCGTCACCAGTATCTATAAATAGTATTAATGAGTTCAAAGTTTACTTAGCATGGAGGTTTAAAAGGTGTTGCCAAAGTACGAGCCAGTAACTTATGTAATTGTTGGCATTTACGTAGGGCTTTGCCGGAATTGTCTAAGAGCCGGTGGGAGACCGACATTCACCGATCTGATACCAGATGAGATCATTCCGGTGTTTGTGGACGGATTTTCAAAATTGTTTTTTTAATTGAAAGCCTGTACTCCCGCGGTGGTCCCATTATAATTTGGTCCAGGTCTACATTAGCATTCACGAAAAACCCACATATGTTCCACATAAGTCGGTTTCTTGCAGTTTTACTACATTTAAATTATATCAAATGTAATTTATAAACAAATATGTCTATAATTACTTTCCGTTCTAAAAGTGCTCATTTCTATTTTTAATTAAATTATGTATGCTTTAAGTATGATTTTTTGCAGGCAAGTATATATATGACTGATTTTGTATTAAAATAATCTAAAATTTCATATAACTATACACAAAATTGGGTAGGCACGCCTATTGTGGCATATTCTGTGTGTTAAAAACTAACAGTGAAATAAAATTCATTTTGTTATCAAAAAATCGAATAAAATTAATTTAATTAAAAACAGCCATGAGCACTTTCAGATAGGCAAATAATTATAGGCATATTTGCTTATGAATTATATTCGATAAAAAATATGTCTCATCTGGTTATTAGATCGGTGAAGGTCGATCTCCCACGGTCTCCTGTACTAGAATGACTTAAGTTAGAAAATCAATTGTGCAAGGGAAAAATCACAGTTGAATAATGAAACAATCACTGGTCTGACATTTCATTTACATTTTAATTTATTATGTTGATTGGTTGAGTAGGTTGTGGCATTCGACGGCGCTCAGCTTTGAGCCCCTAAAGACAACTAGCTTAACAAACAGTTTGCTCCTCTGCGTCTGTGTGACATACCCTTGTATGTAAGCCTCGTAAGTACATTTTTTTATGTGAAAGGTCAGCAAACAAGCACACGGATCACATCATCAGCCAGAGGACGTCCACTGCTGGACATAGGCCTGCCCTAAAGAACGCCACAAGTCACGGTCACCAGCCGCTTGTATCCAGCAACTCCTCACGACTTTGACCAGATGATCAGTCCACCGGGTGGGGGTCGTCCAATACTACATCCTCCGGTGCGGGGATGCTACTCGAAAACTTTTCTTCCTTAGCGGTTGTCGGTTCTGCGAGCAATGTGGCCTGCCAATTGTCACTTCAGATTGCTGACTCTCTGGATTATGTCAGTTACTCTCGTTCTCTTGCGGATCACCGAATTGCGGATCATACCTCGCAGATAAACACCGAGCGTAGGTCTCCATAGCACGCTGAGCGACTCTGAGTTGCTAGTAAGAGACCCACGTCCTAAAGACACTATAGTTGTTTATTGTGCGTTGCTGTCTTGTGAGCGGGTGCAAGTCTAAGGGCTACCCTTCCCTCCGGACCGCCAACCGGTAATGACAACCAACCCGGACCCGGACCAACACGTCAAATTTGTTAATAACACCTCGGCTTTTATTAAGGTAAAGTTCGGAAATGGTTTTGCTCAAATGGTATTAATTCACCTTTTTTCCTGCTGACATTATGTCGGCTCACCAATGTAGGCCCTGAGGCTACATTACATTTTGTTTATCTTAAGCCTATATTAAAGAACGAGTGGTTTTCATCACGGATGGCAGTTGTTTGTACCAATAGAAAAATATTAACTGCAGTTGCTCGTTTTCATTAGTTAAATCTAAGCATTTTTTTTTAAATATGAGTAACGCTTTGTCAATTTTGCATATAATCGGATTAGGTTTCGTTTATTAAAGGAACCGGGCATTAGCTGATTGGTTATATGGAAGACTGAGAAGCCTTCTATACAACCTGATGGAAAGCTTAGTTAGAGTCTAAGGTGGAGACACTTTCAGCTATAAAAAACCCATTAACGCTTCCTGGAAAAACCAAAGCCAAAACCAGCCGTTGGCAGACTTGTATTCTGAATTTCTGGGCCTCATGTATTATTTTATTTATTAGTGTATTTATTTATGTATTAGTATGATTGACCAATCACAATCCTATAACTGTTGGGGTTAGATTTTTGATTTGTTCAAAGAAATTACAAAAGAAGGTAGAAACGTTCCCATGTTATGATTCAGGTTAATGACATTCGGTGACTTCATGGTGCAAAGTCGCCTGGAAGCGCTGCCGACATTCTACAAGTTGGCTTTTACGGACAGCCAGCTCCATACCTGATTAAACGTACGCTACACCATATATGAAGACAGGAATGCTAAAATGTCACAAAATCACTACACGTTTCTTTGGGCATCGTTAAGGGTTCATGTATGCTAAAATACGTCAGCAATATAATGTTTCTTTCATACAAAGCAATCATGTATCTTGGTGACAAAAATACACAAGATTAACATTAATATGCTTTATAAGACTAGTGTTTCCAAAACACGATTCTTTTCACTTTGCTCCATAAAAAAAAACTAAAAAGTTAACCCTTTTTTGAAAGCAAAACCCAACTGTCTACTTCAATTATGAAAATATCGATACCAGATTTAACATAAACATAGATAAATACTATACCTAAAAGATAAGTGTTTCAGTTTTTATTTTAAAATATCGATACCAGATTTAACATAAACATAGATAAATACTATACCTAAATAATAAGTGTTTCAGTTTTTATACTTTTTTTTTCAAATTACTATTATAGTGTCAAAATTGTGCCTTGTCGCTTAAGACGTTTACTTTAGAGCGCAATATTTCATAGTAGTCATGGAACGGGGGAGTGCGGCGATCTGCTCTTCTGGCTGACTAAGTGTGGGGCCTTAATAAGAAAAATGTATGTGAATCATCAGAGTGGTATTGTATTATTATGGTAATGGATGTATTTAAACAAACGTGTAGTATTTTTAATCAGTTTTATTTTAATTAAAAACCAAATATTTCTCAAGTCAAATACTAATAATTATATTTTCCCCGTGTTGGTCTGGGCTCCTTTGCAGAATAGACCATCTGCCTTCCTGCCAGCCAGCTCGTAAAAGGCTACCCTACTCTGCGAACCGAACTATAACGCTGTCATTGCGGCGGCGGTAGGAAAAGATGCGGACAACACTATTCTTACAGAGATCTTGTTGGTAATGACCCATGCTACCTATCCGTAAGAGCTGCCTGATGGGGAAGCAGATCGAATAATATTATATTGTTACACTATCCTACTCAGAGGACTCGAGGAGTGAGGAGAATAAAAGGGAACAGTTGGACAAATAAACAAACATATTTTAGCATTTTGTAAAGAACCTAGGTTATGTGGTTGCAATAATTATAAATTAAAAAGAAAATAATTAAAAAGCTGTTTATTTTTAAAAAAAATAGTTGCATTATTTGATTAAGTTGTTGAGACCAACCTACTAAGTATTTAATAAATACTTTTGTCAGGTTGTGTCTGTAAGTTTATTATCTAAAAATAAGTGATTCAATTTAAATATTAAAATATATGAATTTTAATAAAATATTTGCTCACCACACATGCTTACCGAAAATAAATACATTTCATTTCATAATAATATTTATTTATAATATTAGCCTCGTGATCGTCTCTATGGTCGAGCGGTAAGGGTGTTTGACTTAACTGCATGAGGTTTCGGGTTCGAATCCCGGGTCGGCCAACAAAAAGAAAATTAGATTTTTCCAATTTTCTAATAAAAAAAAATGTTCGTCGGGATTGAAAATGTGCCCAATTGGCGATAGGCATTATGGGATTTAGTGTCTTCGGCTAGTCGTGGGTGCCCTGGTAGTGCCTCTGCCTACCTCTTCGGGGATAGGGGCGTGAAGATATTTTTTTTTTAATATTAGCCGTTTTGATAGATTTTCATTATTTTTTGTGGCTTGAGACAACGAACAAGCATATGACTCTCCCAATGATAAAAGAATACCGTGGCCTTAAGACACTGTAAATGTTAATGGCAAATTACTGCAGTGTGGCAGTATTGTTAGACTTATTGTTATTAAATTAACTAGCTAGCCTACCTATCTCTACCCTAAGGTGGTGGATCTCTACGTTAGTAAGTAGCTCGTTTAACCTATACTTGCCTCTTACGAGCTCCCAGGCAGAAATACAGTTGGTCTATTCTATCCAAAGGAACAACATCGTGATAAAATTAAGAAAGGAAATTCCTGAAATGCATTACATTGACAGACATGTCTATGGTCGATATTTACCTCTTATACCAGACCCTATAACTTTTCCAAAGTTTATCTTTATTATTAACCGACTTTAAAAAGGAGGAGGTTATACATTGAACGTCTATTTTTATTAAATATATATCGATCGATTCCTCCGTCATTTCTATACCGATTTTAAAAATTATGTTTTTATTTAAAAGAGCGTACTTCTAAGGTGGTCCCATTGCTACTAAGTCTAGATCTGATCATGAAATCCCAGATAAATCGAAGACAGTACTATTTTTTGTGTAGATAATGATTTGCGACGACGACGTAGACAATTTTCTTATTGTAATCGAAATCGGTTTTTTAAATTTTTACTGCGATTAAAACTATATTACTTAAGAATAATTTAGAAACTTATTATTACTTAAGATTAATTTATTACTTAAGAATAATTTAGCCATCTAAATGACAGGGGAAATAGAGATAAATATGATACAGGTTTATTAGATTAGGTATCAATTGATTGGGTATCAATTCAAAGGTCCAGGCTCCGTTGCATAATAGACCTTCCTGCCAAGCAGCTCATAAAAGGTGAGCATAGGCTTACCGTCAATAACAACGTGACATCCTAGTAGGTGGTAAAGTTTCGCAGCGACTCCCCGGATTGGTCCCACCGCTTTACTTATTCAATGTCCAATGCTTGTCGTAGATGTTCATTTCGAAGGGTACTTAAGGTAACTGGTAGCTTTACTTTTGCTCGAGTCCTAACCTCCCGGCCTCAGGTTGGCGACGCACCATTACCACTTTTGGTCTCTGCGGCGTGAATTTCTTACCATTAGGAAATCCGTCTGCTTTTCTGCCTTCCATTATCGTAAAAAATCTTTCTTCCACCTGCTATACCATTAGGCAGCTCGTAAGAGACAAGCATAGGTTACATGGGTCATTATCAACAACTTGTCCGGTCACTAGGTTAAAAAGTAGACTTAGACACCAGGCACAGGATAGTGAGGCACGTCACTACAATTACCTACTATCATTTTTGTCTCTTACTATCAAAAGAGGTGTGTTATATCTCATAAAAATAATAATGCATAATGCATATATATATTTCCACTAAATTAGGCTGTATCAGACGAGCCTTTAAAAATAGACCTCATAAAATAATTTCTATGTATAAAATAAAAGAAATCATTTTCATAAGCTGTTACAAAAGCGTGTGGTCAAAACAACAATTTCGCTGTCCACTGCATTAAATTTATCGCCTCAAATCATCTCAGGGCGTGCATAATAAGCTCAGAACTATTTTATTCTCTTAACCCATAATGTGATGGGTTGGCTTGTGACGTTGCAATATGCACGCTTTAAAATTATATGAAACCCTTTTCATTTTAAAATGTGTTTGTCATGATGAATATGTGAAGTGGATGTCTTTTTATGTTGGAGCCACAATAATACTACAATTATTAAGCCATTTATACACTTTCACACGTTTTTTAATATTTTTGGCATTGTGGTTTCCTTGATTAAAACATCTTTAGGGCCAGAATGAAAAAGTCTCATCTTATATATAAAATTCTCATGTCACAATGTTCGTTCCCGTATTCCTCCGAAACGGCTTGACCGATTCTCGTGAAATTTTGTGAGCATATTGTGTAGGCCTGAGAACCGGCCAACATCTATTTTTCAAACCCCTATGTGACAAGGGTGGCTCATCCCAATTTCTTTTACGAAATCACACTAAAAATGTAGCAGACCAACGTCTGCCGTCTGCGTAAGTTAGGTAGTTAGAATCTAAAAAAACGATTATAATACTAAATGTTTGTTATGTCATGATAAAATATATAAACTCAGAACAATATTTTGAGGTCGGTTGAGAATGATCTCATTTTTCTCATTATGTTGGTATTCCGATCCAGTTTCGTACAAAATTGAAAAAAATATCACGACTTTTTACTTACATCCTTACAATGTGTTATTAAGTTAACGGTGTTTAATTTTAAGAAATTCTACTTTCAAACAACCGCTCTCAAGTCCGTGGACACAATGGTATGTTATTTCTTCACCTTAGGGCAAAGACTAGTGTCTCCCTCATAGTGAACATTTTAAACTTTATATATCTATATATTACTACGTGATGCCAAAACTTTGGACCCTTTTTTACGAATATTGCACCAACGGAGGAGCATAAAATTTGGCATACTTATAGTTTATGTGTAGGTGAGTGCGCTAAAATTTTTAAATAATAAGGATTATAAAGTAGCTACATTAAATAAATAAATAAAACATTACCCACACTACGGTGCATTTGACACACACTAACAAATATATTGATGATAACGATAAAAGATCACAGATGGCGCACTAAAAAGTTTGGAACAAAGCTGTTGGTCTGGAGAAATGAAGATGGCGTTCGTTGACCACGTTGTAATTTATTTTCTGACCTCCAATTTTTCTAAGTGAATTTTATTTGTTTGATGTGAAATGGTAGCAGTCTTTTAGTCTATTTGTTTTATCGGTCATTATTTCATCGTTTTTTGCTTTCTTTCTTTAAGTTTTGGCCTTCACGTTAGTATTTTGCCATTCGTCAAGTAGAAATTTGCATCAAATTTTATATCAATTTTAATCAACTATAATTAGTCTTCAGTCATAAGTCGTCAGTAAGTCATGTCAGGCTCTTGGGTAAAGCGGCGGCCTCATTACACAAGGCTCATGTAAGGAGATTTGTTGGCAACGAGGAAATACACGATACGCTAATTTCTTCATGATTATTTCATTTGTGTACTTTCACTGAACAAAATTGTACAAAATGCCACCAAAATTGACTAATTTCACTCAATATTAACACTAAATTCAATAATTATGAAAAAACTTCTACCATCTTTTTTCTCTATGGCGCCAAAACTCCTATTTTATCGTTACTAGTATTATCTATTTACTAAATGTGAGTTTTGTTTTGGGTTCTATCATTCGAAACGGTATTTATATGATTAGCTTAAATTGAGAATGCCTTAATTTTGCTACATTTAAATGTTCTCTAAATAACTAGTTTGTTAGTATAACTAGTAGTACTACTCGGTTTATACTATATTACTCTAAATAAACAATGTACTATATTACTATTTAAATTATGCGCTCGGCTTAACACTTTTTACTCTTTTTACACTTTATACTTTTATTTCAAAATTGGCTGACCTAACCTAAATTTAAGCGAAATTATTAATTAGGTATAACAACAACTCTATATAGATATCTTTAAACTACATTCGGATTTCCGAAGCTTGACGAATATAGCCGAAGCGCAAAATTGAAATAGTACTACTGTACTACTTTGAATAAAATATGTCATTGACAAATAGCATAAATGTAAAGCCTTTTATCTACATTACATAGATATCTTTAAACTACATTCGGATTTCCGAAGCTTGACGAATATAGCCGAAGTGCATAATTTTAATAATACTACTTAGAATAAAATATATCATTGACAAATAGTACAAATGTAAAATCTTCTAGTTTCTGTTTTGATGTTTTAAAGAGCAATAAAAACACTTTCAAGACAAAGCAGTGCTGCATAAAATTTTATGAGTTTTGTTATATTTGCATAAGTGAAATGATACAGGATGTTAGCTCGCTGTGGACGTATTTTTACAAATGATTATGTAAACCTTGACACCATTCAATTGGGCTGCCCGAGCTCGTCAATGCGGACACACAAAATCATTTTAGGCCTTTCCCACATGTAAGTTTAATGACAGTGTTACAGCGATAACTTTAATATCGCTGGATTTCTTTACGCGATTGGACCTAATTTGTAAGTAAATAATGTTATGATTGCAAATGTATATTAACTGAATACTAAAACAGAATAATATACACATATCTGTAAATCAATATAATTTTATTTACAGATCACCTCTGCGGTCTAGCGGTCCAAGAATTAAACTTGACTTCATGAGGTCCCGGGTTCGAATCCTGGGTTGGGCAACAAAAAGAAAATGTGGTATATCCAATTTTCTAATTAAAACAATGTTGCTCGGGATGGGTTTTGTGCACGGTTGGCGATCGGCTTGCCGCCTATCATATTGTGGGACTTAGTGTCTTCGGCTGGTCGTAGGTGCCCTGGTTGTGCCTTTTCCTAACTCTTCGAGGATATGGGCGTGAAGATACGTTTTTTGTGGAAAGCAGCATATTACAGTACGATCATGCGTTTTTGTGCGGATTGTTTATGTGGAAGGAAGACCTTATTCACTTGTTTGCAATACATTTTTGATGACGTTTGCAAGACAAACAATAAAAATTGTTCTGTCGTCAAGTACTTCCTCAGTTCAAGGAAAGTTACACTTCGTGGCGGTTTTTAACTGCATGACGTTTATGAAAGCAAACATATCTTTAACATACATGTATGGTTTAAGTTCACAAAGGGAAATCTAGTTTAGATTTAGGATTAATTTTTCGCTTAAATTTCGATATTAAAATTTCCATCGTCGGCACTTGATGCAATTCTGTTTTACTTTTTAAAAAGTTTTTATTCTTTTCTACCGGTATTCGTCGGTCGAAGGTCGAAGTGGAAACGTTTATATAAACGCTGTTATAATTCGCTTACTTTGGGGTTAAAACTCAATTTGAGTTAGTTGTCCAGGGATGTTAACATATTTATTTTTAAAATCTTACATTTTTAGTTTGACGGTAACTAGGTGGGGGAGGTCTAAGGTGACTCACTAGGATGAGCATCCACCCATTTCCTGTTTGGGCTGCCATAACATTAGTTATCAAATTCTGTAGAAGAGTAGCTTAGGTGAAAAACTTTATAGACACACTGAACGCGGGTATTCGTGTCTTGCCTTTAGTTTTAGGTTCTGTGTTCTTCATACAATTAAGAATAAAATAGAAAATATTTTATTTAACGTTGATATTACAAGAGTCACATGTGACGCGCCTAAATACTCTTAAAACTAAAAACTACCACCGGATAGGATCGCGGCCTCACACTGAGAAGCAAGATAATTTAAAAATATGCTTACTATAATTAATGTACATTATATTTACTTAAGAGATTGTTATTTAGTAATAGTAGAATTAAAATTAAAATATTTTTTCATTTACTAATTAGAAGGTCTCTCAGATAATAGGAAAGCTAAAGGAGCTGTCCAAAATAGTCTGAAAAAATGGTTATTAACAGTCGAATTAGTAAAATGTATCAATTTTAACATTGTAAAGACTTTAGGTACTGATATGAAAACAAGGATTGAACCTCCAGTTGGCAACCAACAATTACATTTCTGTTACATTATACAGATATCTTTATAGACAAATCAAAAGATTTTTCATTAAAAAAAATCTTACGAAACATGACATTTGTAATAAAATTTTGTCATATTGCTTTCTATTATCTGAATTAGATTAAATATACGTTAATAGCATTTTTTTTGCGCACTTAACTTAAGCTTAAGTTATCGCTGTTTTCTTTCAACAATAGCAATAAAAAGAGACAAAACACGTAAAGTGCTGTCAGATTAGTCTTTACATGATATTTCTACAGACATACACTTTTAATATTTTCTACCTAAAATGATGACGTTAAAAACGTCACAAGTTGACAAGTCCAGACTAACTTGACAACTATAAAATTATTCATTTTCTTTTTTTTTTAGTTGAAAAAGACAGCATCTACAATTAAAATAAGTTTAGTTAGAGCTCAGCAGAATGACGACCATTATCTTTATTTAATACGTGATGCCAAAAATTTGGACCCCTTTTTATGGAAATTGCGTTGACGCAAGAGCATAAAATTTGGCACACTGATAGGTTATGTGTAGGATAAGTGCAGAACGCTAATGTTTTCTTAATTATAATGCTTATAAAGTACATTAAATCAATAAATAAAACATTACCTAGTGTGGGTACCATGTATTTGACACACACAAACAAATATATTATTATTATATAAGAATTACAGATACGCACTAAAAAGTTTGGAAACATAGTAGTTAGTCTTGAGAAATGAAAATTTTAGTTCTAGTTCTTATCAACAAGATATGAAAATTTATTATGGTCGAATTTCGACCAACGGGCGACCACTAGTTTGTGTTAACATTTATAATGAATAAATATATCTATGTTAGTCTCCACGCATTGCTGACCCGATCACCTTAAATTAAATTTAACATTATAAAGTCGTGGTTAAAAGGTAATAAAAGTCACTTTTGTTAGAATTTAAAGCAAGCATTAAAGCGTATCAAGAGCAATAACGATCAATCATTACATTAACCGCTCAAGTGGCGCTAGCGTGCTCTCGTTTTGGTGCTTGCTCCCCGCTGGGTCATCTCTAGTAAATCGATATTATTGCAGTATACTGTCCCGCTGCTACTGTATATCAAACTAGTGCGCAACCTGCCATAGAGTTTTGGCGCCAACGAGAGAAAAGTTGGTCGAAGTTTTTTCATAATTATTGAATTTCGTGTTAATATTGAGCGAAATTAGTCAATTTTGGTGGCATTTTGTTCAGTGAAAGTGCACAAATGAAATAATCATGAAGAAATTAGCGTAGCGTAATTTTATAGCAGCCCAAACAGGAAAGGGGTGGATGCTGATCCGGGTGAGTCACCTCAGATCTCTACCACCTTGTTATCGTCAAATTAATAATCTAAGTTTTTAAAAATAAATGAATTAATATCCCTGGACTCTTATTTAAACTCAAATTGAGTTTAACTCCAAAGTAAGCGAGTTATACCTATCATGTATTTCCTCGTTGCCGCCAAATCTCCTTACATGAGCTTGTGTAATGAGGCCGCCGCTTTACCCAAGAGCCTGACATGACATACTGACGACTTATGACTGATGACTTATTATAATTGATCAAAGTTGATATAAAATTTGATGCAAATTTCTACTTGACGAATGGCAAAATACTAACGTGAAGGCCAAAACTTAAAGAAAGAAGAAGAACCTGCCATACTTGTGATTGGTTCAAACTAAGGTAAGCAGAATATTTAAGTGGAGTTCAATACTGACTATTGCTCGGAAACTTACACGGCCCGAATAAAGTTCAAAGCTTAGCATGTGATTTACCACTGTTTAAATAGATTAAGGTGGAATAATACCAGGTTACAAGTAATATAATCATTAAGAACGACGGAATAATCTTATGTATAAAATATATAGTGAATTTGTAAAAACCTCGCGGTTAGCAACATATTAACCAATTAAAAAAAAATCTCGTGTCACGATGTTAGTTACCGTAAAAGGAGTACGAAATGGTTTTACCGATTTTTCCTGAATTTTACATGCATATTCATATAAGAATCGGGTGCTATCTACTTTTCATACCCTTAAGTGATAAGGGTAACTCACCCCAATTTTTTACTTAAATCACACGAAATAAAATAGTAGAACAACGTCTGCTGGCTCGGCTAGTTAAATAACAAAATAATATTATTAACTGAATAATAACATAACTAAACCATATAATTTGCTTACTTTGGGGTTAAAATCAATTTGTGTAACTTGTCCAGTCATGTTAATTTATTGTTATTATACAAGAATAGTTAGCCGTTTAATAAAGGTAGATACAGGCCTTTGTGTTGTAAGTAAAAATGTTAAGTAAGAAATTAGTATAAATATATATATTTTATTATGTTATAGGAAGGCAAACAAGCAGGCGGATTTCCTGATGGTAAGAAATTCACGCCGCCTAGAGACACCAAAGATGTTAATGATGCGATGCCAACCTGAGGTCAAGATGTTAGGCCTCGAGCAAAAGTAAGTTTACCGGCTACCTTACCCTCCGGACCGGAACACGTCATGACGTTATGGCGGCAGGAATAGGTAAGGCGGTGGTACCAATCCGAGCGAGTCGCTGCGAAACTCTACCACCTAGTCAGATGTCACGGTGTTAGCGACGATAAGCCTTTGCTCGCCTTTTACGAGCTGCCTGGCAAGAAAGGCAGATGGTTTATTATATAGCGTATAGCGTATAGCGTATCAAATGCAATATTTATTTATCAATTATTACAATCCTCAACTGATGCTAGATTGTTCTCGAATCTGTGTAGTAAATCTTCTATGTATGGATGTTTGTTACTCTTTCACGCAAAAACTACAAAGCCGATTACGATGAAATTTGGTATGTAGGTAGCTGAAGACCCAGAATAATATAGGCTACTTTTTATCCCGAAGTTCCCGCGGGATTGGGACTTACGCGGGTGAAACCGCAGGGCGCAGCTAGTCTGTCATACTTATACACAACCTGAGTGGTGGATTCTATTTTATTCTTTCACCATTACAATTTACACTTATATTTAATATAACCTCTACTGACATAAAGCTGTTAAATAGCTAAAATATGTTAAGATTATTTAACAATACGTATTCTTAAATAAAGTCAATAAAGTAACAATAAAGTAACATTCGTAACAGTGAGATCCGAGAAAGAGTGGGATTGAAAGAAAGTGTTGGTGTTAAAATGCGAAAGGGCATGCTCCGCTGGTTCGGTCATGTGGAAAGAATGACAGATGAAAGATTGACAAAGCAGATATACAATGCGAATGTGGATGGATATAGGTACCCAGGGCGACCAAGGCTGACATTTCATGATCAGGTCAATCGGATATTATCCGAGGGTGGTGTCAAGAGTCTCCGAAACCGACGTGTTTGTATGAAAAGGGTAATGAATGTGAAGGAAGCAAGACAGGTTTGTCAGGATCGTGAGGTCTGGCACTCGATACTCTCTGCCTACCCGTAAGGGACTTAGTGTGAAGATATGCATGTGTGTAAGTTTATATTTAATGAATCGAAAAAATTATCCAATTGCACTTTCCTGTTAATAGGTGATTTGTAGTTTCATGGTTTAAATAATTATTTTATTACAAATTAAAAATATTTGTGTAAACTAGTATATAATTCTATAACTCCTTTTCAAATGCAAGAAATTTAAATATACAAAATTATAATTTATAATTTATCTATAATTTTCCCCGTGTTGATCCGGGCTGCTTTGCAGAATAGACCATCTGTCTTCTCGTAAAAGGCGAGCTTACCGTCACTAACACTGTGACATCTGACTAGGTGGTAGAGTTTCGCAGCGACTCACCCGGATTGGTACCACCGCCTTACCTATTCCTGCCGCCATAACGTTATGACGTGTTCCGGTTCGGAGGGTAAGGTAGCCGGTAAACTTACTTTTGCTCGAAGCCTAACATCCCGACCTCCAGTTGACAACGCACCATTACCACCTTTGGTGTCTCTAGGCGGCGTGAATTTCTTACCATCAGTAAATAAGTCTGCTTGTTTGCCTTGTTATATCATAAAAAATATATATATTTGTCTCTTCTAAATGAATCCCCATCTCGCGTGGCCATCCCATCACTCTGAACGCATGGACCAAATTTGCTTATTCTTTTTTTGTTGTGCTAGTTACTATTATAAGAGGGTTCTCACGAAAAGAAAAACTGGGGAAATTTCACGGAAAATGGGAAAACAAAGCTTTAATTTATACAGCGATACGAAGTTAGCCGAATCGACTAGCTAAAAATAAAAATTACTTTAACCAAAATCTGTTTCCTATACCCAACTATTTTTTTTATTAAATTTTATCAAATTAATATTTGTGCGCCAAAATGAACGAAACTATGACATCATTATTACTCGTATTTTAGCATTAGTCCCAGTTGTTCCTTAAGCGAGGCAACCCAGGGTTCGCTTTCTTACTTTTTGTTATCCATTTTGCATGTTCTTCGCCATCCTTACGAATCACTTCCATTAACACACATGTCTTGTTACACGACATCTAGAAGTGTTTCTTCGATCGGCCTCTTTTATCGACACCTAACGGTTTAACAGCGTTTAGACATTTATCAACAAAATAGAGGAAGATATGTACAAATAAAAGTTGTTTAAACAATATGAGACAAATCACTACGTAGTATAAAACAAAGTCGCTTCCTCAATCCCTATGTCCCTTTGTATGCTTAAATCTTTAAAACTATGCAAACAGATTTTGATGCGTGTTTTTTCAATAGATAAAGTGATTAAAGAAGAAAGTTTTTAGGTATATTCTACACACGTGCGAAGCCGGGGCGTGCGATAGTATTTCTATAAATAAACTATTTTCTCTTTCTTTCTTATAAGACATTCGTTAAACCTATTTCATGTTTCTCGATCTTAAACGATCATAATTCCTAGCGAATATCGTTGTAACATTACAAAACTCTTATTTATTCTCTTGTTCGAACAAGAGATTAGTTAGTTAAGTATCATTTATTATAAGGCAAAGCCAGCTGAAAACTATGGACATTGACGGCGCAGTAACTGGGCCATAAACATTGAGTTATTGAAAAGCTTTACTACGATTAAATGAATATTATTTAGCAAACAACAAAATTTCTCGAAATGGCAAAATAATTTACTCTGCTATCTAGTATTGTAGCCATTAGATACCGTGCCATTAGTAGTGAGTATTTGACAAAAGTGAAGTTGATAGAATTATTCGTGACTTACTGTGCAAATATTTAATGTTTCTTAAAGAAGTTGTGAATTTTTTTAACTCTTTTTGTTGCATCAGTTAATGCAGTTTTTATCAATTTTTTATGACATTGGAAGGCAAGCAAGCAGACGGATTCACTGATGGTAAGAAATTAACGCTGCCTTGAGACACCAAAAGTGGTAATGGTGCATCGCCAACCTGAGGCCAGGTGGTAGACCTCGGGCAAAAGTAAGTTTACAGGCTATCTTATCGTCCAAACCGGAACACGTCAACGGCAACACAGATATTATGG
>NJDD01000531.1:97035-108589 GCA_002245505.1 Calephelis nemesis
CCTATGACATTGTGGGACTTAGTGTCTTCGGCTAGTCGTGGGTGCCCTGGTTGAGCCTCTGCCTACCCCTTCGGGGATAGGGGCGTGAAGATACTTTTTGCTTTTCTTTTTCTGCCTAAGAACTTGACATAAAGGACATTATAATAATCATCACGTTGGTCGAGTGCTAGAAATATAAGTACGTATATTTAAAAAAAATATATATATTGGAAGCCAAACAAGCAGACGGAATTCCTGATGGTAAGAAATTCACGCCGCCTAGAGACACCAAAGGTGGTAGTGGTGCGTTGCCAACCTGAGGCCGGGATGTTAGCCCTCGAGCAAAAGTTTTGCTAGTTTTCACTTTAGAAACCTAAACATAAAGAGATTTTTAAAAAGCCTAAATAAATGTAAATAAAGGTCAAGCTTTTTAGTTTTATCAACAGAAATGTTTAAACGGCGAATGACAAATATTTAAAAGATAAATAGCTTAAAAATAAGGATGTTTTCTATTTCAATACAGATAAGGTGATTAGATATCATAAAAACATTTTGATAATCTAAATAAAATCAATTTTAAATAACGATAAAAATAATTTATTAAAATCATTAAAAGATTTCACACTCACCATGTTTTCGAATTTATCTGACTTAAAATACTTTCCTGTATGATAAAAACTCATTTAAATGATAAAATATCTTTATATTAATACGTGATGCCAACACTTTAGAACGTTTGTACGAAATTGCGCGGAGGCAGGAGCATAAAACTTGGCACACTTATAGTTTATGTATAGGAGAAGTGCAGATCGCTTATGTTTTCCAATAATAATGCTTATGAAGTACATACAGTCAATAGATAAAACATTACCCACACTACCATGCATTTGACACACACAAAAAATATATTGATGATAACGATAAAAGATCACAGATGGCGCACTAAAAAATTTGGAAAAACATTGATCGTGAGAAATAAAGATGGCGTTCTTATCAACAAGATATAAAAATTTATTATGGGCGAATTTCAACCAATGGGCGACCACTAATTTGAATGAATTTGCGTGTATGTAACCCCCGTGTTGGTCCGGCGATGCACCTTAAGTACCTACTTGTCGTATGTTTAAAAAAAAAGTATCTTCACGCCCATATCCCTGAAGAGGTAGGCAGAGGCACAACCAGGGCACATACGACTAACCGAAGATACTAAGTCCCATAATGTGATAGGTGGCAAGCCTATCGCCAACCGGGCACGTTTCCAATCCCGACCAACATTTTTTTTATTAGAAAATTGGAAAAATCCATTTTGTTGACCGACCCGGGATTCGAACCCCGAGACCTCATGCAGTCAAGTTCAACACCCGGACCGCTCGACCACAGAGACGATCAAAAATAGTGTGTTTCAAAAGTAAATTATTTTTATTTCATTTCGAAAACATCTACGATCGAAAGAACTGAATGTTTCTAGCAACACGTTAAAGCTACGTCTACACAAGTACGAATATAAATTTGCGTGTAATTGAACCGCGAGCGGTACGCAATCATATGATTGACACAAACATGCAGGTTAGCAGTGTTAATGGGACGCACTTGTTACTGTTCTTCAAGAGACTCTGATTTAGGGCCAACGTGAAAACCTCTCGTTGCGAACACGAGGGTTGTCAGAATTTTAATTGAGGATGATTTATTTCTACTAAACATAAAACATGGTAATATACACATATTGGTAAATAACGAAACATAGAAAAGTTAATTGACTAAGTTTTCCAGATCAAAGTGGAAGGTGGAGAAATAAGAGCAGAATAGAATGATATGAGCTTCTGACTTAATATAAACACGAATAATAAGCCGGCTGGAAGCTGGATCGACGAGGGTGCTTACGAAGTATCTGTACATTTTAGATATGCCAAGTTTTATAGTCGATTTTATTCTTCAGACGTCCAATTTAAATTTTAATTGCTATGTATATTTCTGTGTCGTCGTGTCTAGATATAAAGAAACGTCGAGGACTCTCTGTTTTGTTGGTATTTAAAACGTTACTTGTATTTTATACTTAATTATTGTTGTAGATACAATATTTGCAATTTAACCGGTGACATTTATTATTTGCCTTTAATAAAATTGTTTCCAATATTTTGTAAATTCATAATTATTTTAACTATTTTATTGTTGACAGTTTATAAAGATAGTACCTAATCGATTTCAGATTTCAAATGAGTTTTTTAGCTTAAGTTTAATTTGATCATAATTGGTGCAACATTTTTTTCCTTGATCGAAATATACAATGAGACATTTAAAAGGTACTTTCCTTTATATGTATATTACATATTTTGTATTTGTTTAGCACTTATATATTTTGTATTTAAATATACCTACAGTAACTAGGCTTCTATAATTTTCTGTAATAGATACATATTTCTGGCAACCCTGGCCGATAGAAAATGACTTGCACAATCTAGTCAACTTATTGCATGCCAAAGTAGACATATTTTTACTCATCAATTTATTTATATTGTAAAAATATGATAAATGGACTTTGCGACAAGATACAAAGCTAAAGGGATGTATTGTTAAGTTTGCTAGTCTGTATAAAAAGTAAAAATATCTGCTGCTGCTGATCACCTCTGTGGACTAGCGGTTCAGGTGTTAGACTTGACTACATGAGGTCCCGGGTTCGAATCCCGGGTTGGGCAACAAAAAGAAAATTTGGGTTATCCAATTTTCTATTAAAAAAAATGTTGCTCGGGATTGGATATGTGCCCGGTTGGCGATAGGCTTGCCACTTATTACATTGTGGGACTTAGCGTCTCCGGCTAGTCATGGGTGCCCTGGTTGTACTTCTGCCTAAATCTTCGGGGATACGGGCGTGAACATACTTTTTTTTAAATATCTGCTATGCCTAACAATTACTGCTCATCATAGTCTTAGAAAATGGCATGTCTGTTCATGTTTTTCTACAGTATTTTTTAGTTGAGAACATGCAAATGTTTTAAAAACAATATTGAATAAATGAACTTAATCCACTCGTTATTATGCTTGTAAGACGTGAACATATAGGTTAAACTAGCTTCCGCCCGCGACTCCGTCCGCGCGGATGTCGGTCTTCGCGTGATAAATTAATTTTTTTTACGTATTTTTCCAGGATAAAAAGTATCCCATTTTATGCCCAGGATAATAAGGTACAATTATACCAAGTTTCATCGAAATCGAACCGTTAGTTTTCACGTGATGCCTGAACATACAGACAGACAGACAGACAAACATTTTTTAATCACATATTTGGGTTTGGTATCGATCCAGTTATTTACTTCCCCCTGCTATTTATTTTTTCAATATTTTCAATGTACTGAATTGACCCTTCTACAGATTTATTATATGTATAGATGGGTCAGTATCAATAAAACCACTGGTTTTAGAAAGATTGATCTTGCCCAGGAAGAGATTCATCTCCTATCTGTTCTTGCAGTTAAGATGATAATGTCATGTTCCAGCCAATAGGATAAGGTAGACGGTAGACAAGCAGCAACTAAAACTAAACTAAAGCAAAAAATAACATCTACGGAGTTTCCAGGTCACATTTATAAATACCTCTGGACAAATCACACAAATTGAATCTAACCCCAAAGTAAGCAAATTATATACTTGTATTATGGGTGTTAGTCAACGATACTATTACATAGAAATACTTAAATAGATACCATAACAAATTTTAATATCATATATCGTTAAAGGTGGGCCTCTTAAATAAGCTCAGAGTCGCTGAGCGTACTATGGAGATAGCTATGCTCGGTGTTTCGGATCAGCAAGAGAACGAGAGTAACCGACATAGTTCAGAGATTTAGCAAGCTGAAGTGGCAATGGGCAGGCCACATTGCTCGCAGAACCGACAACCGCTGGGGAAGAAAGGTTCTCGAGTGGCGGCCCCGCACCGGAGGACGTAGTGTTGGACGACCTCCCACCCGGTGGACTGATGATCTGGTCAAAGTCGCTGGTTACAAGCGGCTGGTGACCGTGACTTATGGCGCTCTTTGGGGAAGGCCTATGTCTAGCAGTGGACGTCCTCTGGCTGATGATTATGATGATGATGATATCAAAATTAAAGCCGTATTGACCTCATCTCTAGGAAATCGGTTAAAATATACCAGGCTTAGCCCAAATATGCCGCATTTCATATTGTGCTTACATAAATAACTAGCTGTCGCTCGCGGCGTCTCCCGGGTGGTTAATAGTCCCATAGGAACAATTTTTCGGGATAAAATTTATCCCATGTGCTAATCAAAGTTACCCTCTATGTGTGTGCCAAATTTCATGAAAAAATAAAAAAACTTTCGCATTTATAATATTAATAATAGGATAGGATAGCATTAGATAATCCGTAAAGTATAAACTAGAAATGTAATAGTACGTTAATGTGTATGCATATGTAAATACCTTTGCAGGACAGTAACGTAGCTAAGTCCACATTAGCATTTAGCTTGGAGCTTGCATAATAGTTCGATTCGACAGCCGTTGGGTTATGTCCACATATGCATTAGGTACCACACCCTGGCCAATTACTGTGACACCCTTAATGCTTGTACTTTCCCTGCAAGAAGTTGTTTAGGTACCACAGAGTATAGAAAAGTTGAAGCTGTTATTTTTTAATGTAAAAAAATAAACAAGGGTATTTCCATATATCAAGAAATAGACGTTACCTTATACGAAAGATGGTTTCTGGTTCGTTGACAAACGGATATATTTAGTATGTTAAGTTTCTTGCCAAATTGTTTTTTTTATGATATTGGAAGGCGAACTAGCAGACGGATTTCCTGGTGGTAAGAAATTCACGCCGCCTGGAGACACCAAGGGTAATGGTGCGTTGCCAACCTAAGGCCCTGATGTTAGGCCTTGACCAAAAGTAAGTTTACCGGCTACCTTACCTTCCGAACCGGAATACGTAAAGACGTTAAGGCGGCAGGAATAGGTAAGGCGGTGGTACCAATCACCTGGATTGTCGATAGTCGCTGTGAAACTCTACCACCTAGTCAGATGTCACGGTGTTAGTGACGGTAAGCCTATGCTCGCCTTTTATGAGCTGCCTGGCAGGAAGGCAGATGATCTATTCTACCAAGAAGCCCGGACCAACACGGGACTCTGGTTGTATGTCTGCCAAACCTCTTCGGGGACTCTTCTGTAAAGATACGTACTTGCTTTTTCGATCAGTCTTAATGGATTCTCGAGAGAATCAGGAAGTCGCATGAAACGACAAGTGAGAAATCACTCTGCAACTTTGTATGTTTTTTTTCACATTAACCTGATTTCATTTCACCTTATCTCCATTTCTATCTTACTCCATGGAGGGATACCTATACGATTTTAAATTGCAAACGAGATGGTAATTAGCGAAAACAACCGCTAAAAGTTACAGGTAAATGCCACTGAGAGACCCGTATGGAAATTAGGGACAAAATATGTCTCCACTTTTACTTTCGTTGGTAAAACTACAATTGCGTAATATTGGTAAGTTCAAGATAATGTTTTCTTAAATAATGTGTGTAATATATATTTATTCAGTAATGTTTAAAGTTTTTACATTGATAACGACAATAACTGTCTCGTATAGCCACAGTATGATAGTGAATCTTTATCAAACATTCGTCGCCTATGGTTTAGTGGTTCGGTATTGGGGTTGACAACGTGAGGTCTCGGGTGCACCTCCCTGTTTGGACATCTCAAAATGTGTTTTGTTTTTAC
Organism: Calephelis nemesis; assembly: GCA_002245505.1. NCBI lineage: Eukaryota > Metazoa > Arthropoda > Insecta > Lepidoptera > Riodinidae > Calephelis > Calephelis nemesis. The sequence continues at coordinate 102,748 of NJDD01000531.1, forward strand.
TTTCTTATACACTCAATTTGATTTGGACAATTCAAAATGTGTGTTTTTTTAACTTTCTAATACGAATAACGTTGTCCGGGATAGGATTAAAGTAGCAAGTTGTCAACATATTTTCGACATATCAGATTGATGGACTAAGTATTCACCTTTGACTATTCATAGGTGCCTTGAACGTACTCCTGCCTTACTACGCCGGGTTACGGGTTTGTGACTTTCCAGCGAGTTGAGTGTTATTCCGGGAATACCTATAAAGAAACTTAACAATTTTTACACAGGGCCTTCTACAGTCAATTTTCTCAGTCAGGCGCCTCAGTTTCGGTCTAGCGAAAGGCTTTCAAATGAAAAAAAAACAGTAATCATAACTAGGACAAGACATCGTCTGTCGGCTTACCTAGTTTGCATATTATAAATCCATAGTGTAAATTTCTATTACTGTTAGAAACAATCGGCCAAACATATATCTAGAGCAAGTCCCATGAGCTACTTATGCAATGTGAAATATTGCGAATCATAAACTAGCGACCGTTGTAATACGGACCGAGATGAGCCTGCTGATACAGATAATCTAATAAGTCAGATCTGAAGGCAAACGTCGATCGGAGTTATATCTCAGGGTTGAGATGCCAGAGGTTAATTAAAAATAACAACTTTTAAAGGATAGTTTAGCGAGGTAAATAATTTTCCATAAAAAACGGGTTGCGACGGGATGCGAGAAGTGGAAACTTGAATATTAACGTTGTGCGTTTTTTAATATTTTGGAATGGTTAGGGAATAACTGCACTAATTGCGTTAATTATCAGTGTGAAAGTACTATCATTTATGTGGTAGTATACAATATTCATTTATTTCGCTACCAAACACAAACATGACAACACGAACATTCGCGCAAGCGCCCTGCGCCATCTTACGAGTTTTTGCCTTACAAAACTTCAGGTCACGTGTCCTGACGCGAGTTTAAATGTTTTGACCCTTTCCAAAAAAGTAGGAAACGATACTAAACTCCAATAAATCTGGTATACTACACTCCTATAGCAGTAACAAATAAAGATTTTTTTACTGACCAAGTTGCTTACACTTTTATTCTTTTAGACAAAGCCGGAAAACTTTGTGCAGTATGCGGCCAGAAAATTACCAATTTCTGCTGGAAGCGCGAAACAATAATAAATTGGCAAAGAATGATTATTGTTCGTTAATTCATTTGTTTAAGATTCAACTATTCATCTATACTATAATTATAAAGAGACGAAATGTTTGATTTTGTGTTAGTTTGTTTGTTTGAAATGAATAGGCTCCGAAACTGATGGACCGATTTCAAAAATTCTTTCAGCATTAGAATGCGACATTATCCCTGAGTGACATAGGCTTTGTTTCGTATGAAGTTATGAACAGGGAATACATTATTTACTTTACGTGCATGTCACTGCAGCAAAACGGTAGAAGTCTTATATTTTGATAAAGAGCTAAAGTTTGTGAAGTTAGGACTTGTAAAGTTAAAGAATATTTAATGAAAAACTTAGCCATACATAATTTTAAAGTATTTTGACTATGCAATCCAAATAGTTCGGATTTCGCGAAGTTTTACATGTAAGTAAGTACAAATGTTTAATGGGATAGTTTTGCAATAATTATCTAAATGTCAATTTAAATATAAGTATTTTGTTAACCAGGAGGCGATTATTAAACAATTTGAATAATTATAATAATACTTACAGATAACAGAACTGAAGTTATTTAAAAAAACTGCCTGTTTTTTATGGAAACTGAATTAAAACAATGTGACAGAAATATAATAAATTAAAAACTTATTTACTAAAATTCCTGTGCTGTATTATCATAGCCTATATGTCAGAAATTGCTAGATTCATTCATCTTACATAACTCGTTTTAGTACATTTTGAAAGGTTCGATATTGCTTTGCACGTAATTCTCCAAATACGTAAAGAAGGGCAAAGATAAGCAAAGCTTGTGAGTAAAAAGTGCCTTGTTTCTTCATGCTTTTGCAACATGTCGGCGCTATGTTCTTTATTTCTCAATACAAAAAAAGTCCAGAGTATGTAAGGACTATAAAAGTAAAACAAGATAAGACAGTAATCGTAAATTTAGAGTTTCATGTTCGGAGGTAAAAATTGCAGCACAAAGGGACCATGGGGAAGAAAAATATACGTTGGTCCTTAGTAATCTCGAATTGAAAGTTTTAGTTTATTTTAGAAAAGTCTGCGACTTTAGGGAAAAAAATACTGCGACATCTGACTAGGTGGTAGAGTTTGGCAGTGACTCACCCGGATTGGTACCACCGCCTTACCTATTCCTGCCATAACGTCATAACGTGTTCCGGTTTGGAGAGTAAGGTAGCCGGTAAACTTACTTTTGCTCGAGGCCTAACATCCCGTCCTCGGGCTGGCAATGCGTCATTACCACCTTTTTTGTCTCTAGGCGGCGTGAATTTCTTACCATCAGGAAATCCGTCTGCTTGTTTGCCTTCCAATATCATAAAAAAATATTGCTTTAAATTTATATTTATATGTTTGATAAAATACTGGAAAGCCTTTCAAAATGCATTATTTCTAGATAAATGAAAATGCATTATTTCTTCTGTGGTCTAGCGGTCCAGGTATTGGATTTGACTGCATGAGGTCCCACGTTCGATTTCCGAGTAGAAACACAAAAAGGAAATTTGGTTTTTCCAATTTTCTAATAAAAAAAGAAAATTTGCTCGGGCACATATCTAATATATGTGCCCGGTTGGCGATAGGCTTGCCACCTATCGCATTGTGGGACTCAGTGACAAGTGTTTTCGGCTAGTCGTTGGTATCCTGGTTGTGCCTCTGCCCACCTTTAGGGGGATATGCTCGTGAAGATATTTTTTTTAAATACAATCTGGAAGTTATAAAGCAAGAGTAAATAGGCTGCTTCTAGCTTTGTATTCGTCTTTGACTTTAGCATATCGATCCACTATGTAAGATGTGAGCCTTTCATAGCTTATTCCGTTACCGTACATAATTTCCATATAAATTTGTTTTCGTTCCCGTGTTTGTCCAGGCTCCTTTGCAGAATAGACTTCCTGCCAGGCAGCTAAAGGCGAGCATAGGCTTACCGTTACTAACACCGTGACATCCTACTAGATGGTAGAGTTTGTGAGTGGTGAGAGGATTGGTATCTCTGCCCTACCTATTCCTGCAGTCATAACGTCCAATGCTTGCAATGTTCCGGTTTTGAAGTTAAGGTAGCCGGTAAACTTACTTTTGCTCAAGGCCTTACATCCCGCATTCAGGTCGGCAACGCGCCATTACCATTTTTGGTGTGTATAAGCGGCGTGAATTTCTTACCTAACTAATTTTTCCGTCTGCTTGTTTGATCTCGCTTAGCTTGTTTATCATAAAAAAAATATCGTGTCAAAATATTTTGCTAAATGATAAAGATTATTTTTATTGAAACCAGACACAGTTTTTTTTTTATTATGTTATTAATCTTTATATATATAATTCTTCTGTGAGTGTGTATGTTACTGAACTCCTTCTAGACGGCTGGACCGATGTTGATGAAAGTTTTTGTGCGTGTTCAAAGGGAATTCGAGAATGGTTTAGATTCACAATTTCGTCTCCTGGAAAATGTTTTTTTAATTAATTTTTTAATAATAAGTCGTCGTTGATTTTAGAATGTTTCACATCGGATCCGACAGACTGCGCTACTGTCGAAGCATTAATGTCAAGCGATACTAAGTTTGCTGGGTCAGCTAGTATACTAATAAATTTCAAAACTCCTGTCGTAACTTACTACACTAACTTAATCTTTCCTAAGTAATAAATGAGTCCATATACAAATGCTTGGATTCCTTGTATTGACAAAAAACAAATGAATTTCGAGTTCATTATCATAAATCTTCAGTTCGTAGATACTAGACGTTTTATAACTTTAACAGGGCGTGAAAAATCGATTTACTTTGATAGGTCTCAATTATAGCAAAATGTGTTTTTGCATTGCTGTACCTCGTGCATAATATGTGCCATTTTTCATTTGTCTGAGGTCAGATGGACACTGACATTGATGGCACCGCTTTGTCAGTGCCAGCCTTCGATGAAGTTAGATGACGCTGTCAGTTCACGCGTATGTTATCCTGGGAGCGCAGACGAGCGATTCTTTTACATTCGTCTATATAATCTCTTCATTCATATATTTAAGAGCTCTTGTCGGTAGAACAAATTCCCCGTATTTTTTCGATGCCTCTGTAAAAAATAAACAATCTGCCTACCAGACAACTCAGAAACGTGCACAGATTACATGGCTCATTACCAACAAGACTGTTATAGATAAAGAGCTGTGCAGCAATTTGGTCGGGTAGGGATCCACCACCTTACTTATTCCTGCCGGCTGCCGCCCGACAACATTAATTTTGGTCAAGAGGGTAGCATAGCCGGTTGATTTGTACAATAGGCCCAACATAACGGAAACAGAACAGCAACGCACCTGTAACATTAATGGTGTCTGTAGGTTACAGTTGTGTCTTACCGTCACAAGAGCCATATGCGTGGTCGCTGTTTTATAATGTAAAAACCATATTTTAATCATTCGTGTTTTTTGGATAGGTTACCCACGAAAAAATCAACCAGTCTCAAGCAGTTCATAAATCGTCTCCTTTCTTTACTTCTATTTTTAGTGTTTTTTAAGTACGTATGTCTAATATCATACATCCTCTTTTGTCTTATGTAGTTTCTCTCTTTTTGTGGCTGTGGTTATCATTTATCCGTTGCAGTTTCTTTTTATTTAAAATTAGTTCCATCCAGCTTATACCTTTAATACATTTCAAATGCATGAAAAAAAATTCTTTGGCTTTGTTGGCTAGCGGTTCAGTTGTTGGACTTGACTGCATGAGGTCCCGGGTTCGAATCCCGGGTCGGGCAACAAAAAGAAAATTGGGTTTTTCCAATTTTCTGATGAAAAAAATGTTGCTCGGGATTGGAAATGTGCCCGGTTGGCGATAGGCTTACCACCTATCACATTGTGGGACTTAGTATCTTCGGCTAGTCGTGGGTGCCCTGGTTGTGCCTCTGCCCAACCTTTCGGGGATATGGGCGTGAAGACACTTTTTAAGTATCTTGTAAATAAACCTCTTTGTCTTTTACTTACTAGACTTTAGACTTTTACAGCGCGATACTCCAAATGTATCTTGTCACTTTGATATTATGTCTCGTCGTTTTATTAATATCTAAGATCAAAGTATAGCAAATGCCAGCCTTTTGTTAAACTTGTGCTAAAACTTAAAAACTATCGACTAACAATTTACGCCCGTCTGCGTTACACAACTCGGTTCCTGATATGTTTTATCATTGCACGTCCTCTGACATCGTATTGAAGCCGATGAATAGCTTGTTAAGAATCGCAATCCTTGTTCTGTCTTCAATTTCCTATTCAACTAATAATAATGCCTTTTAAAATGTTCATTTTATCACACTTGACAAACATAGTGAGTGGAACTGCTAACAATCATTGCATTTATATCTTTATTTTTTTCAAATTATGGTAATGTCTAGAATTTATCGATCAGTAATTAAACTAGAAGTATAATAAGCTAGGTGTTGCCTGTGAATTAAAGTTGAATTCTCCCGCGTACCTGTTGAGTTTTTGAAATAAAATGTTACCTATATTTTACTTATCCATGGCCTCATTTATATGCCGAAAATCGTTATACTACTTAGTAGGGACAAACCTTTTTTAAGACTTGCATATTAATGACTAGCAGTTTCACGCAGTTTTGCCTGCATAACTAAGCTTCTACTGCACCGACTTTGATGAAACACAACATCTATGTCACTCAGAGATAATGTAGCATTCTAAAGGTGAAAGA
>NJDD01000532.1:0-35912 GCA_002245505.1 Calephelis nemesis
TTGTACCAAAGTCGGACTCGCCCATGAAGGGTTATGTCGCAGTAAGTAAGCAAATGTAAAAGTTCTTGAAGTTCATATACTAGTAGTAATTACAGTTTATGATTTACAACCTTTTAAGTAAAAAAACTACTGACTATTGTAGATCTGGTTCAAACCAATTTTCGGTGGAAATTTACATGATAGTGAAATACACTTAATTAGCAAGTCTCAACAGTATGGTTCTTATAGTTTAGGAGGAAAGTGGCAGTGACATACGGACGGGCAGGTAGACATGACAAATCTATAAAGGTTCAGTTTATTGACCTTTGGCTGTGAAATCCTGAAAACGTCAGCTTGCTCTAAGTTGGTGCAAAGGTCGTCAGTTGATGAAGTGAACTATGAAGCCCGTAAACGTTAAATATGTCAGCTGATGGGTTTTCCACTAGTATAAATCCAGCTCACATGACGTTCCTATTTATTCAAAATAGCATGTAAACTGTAGTTAAGAGAAGATAAGAGAGAGAAAAAGAAGAGAAGAGAGAGTTTTTATCTATTTTCCCCTTCCTCCTTCATTACATCACTAGATTAAAGTCAAATTTTCAACCGCTGGAAAACGACGGATGTCCTTAGATTCCTAATGAGACGTGTATACATATTTTGGATGTATAGAATTTAATACACCCAAAGTAGATCATGTGCCTCTCTAACAGGCAGCTCGTAAAAGGCGAGTACATGTTACATTATAGGTCATTAACCATAAGACCACTGGTGGTAGAGTGCTGTACATCAACTTATTCAGTATAAAGACTACCTAACGTTCCCAACTCCTACTACCGCCATCAGACCATAAATAAAGTTGGAGCTTGGGAAATAATTCAACTTGGTCACTAACCAATGGTCAAGTTCTTCAACGTTCAACGTTCGACAATGTTAGCGAAAAACGTAACAAGTTGCATTATTTCCCAAGCTCCAACTCTACTAGTGGTTTGGTCCACGATATTTTTTTAATTACACTAGCTATTAAAAAAATATGACTAGTGGTCCAGTGCTTTTTAATTCATATTTAAAAATACATAGGTAGATATTTAATTGTTTACAGATGTTAGTAATATTAAATAAAAAATATACTTACATTGAAATCGGTTACTGCAATTACTACAATCACCCCCCCGTGTTGGTCCGGGCTCCTTTGTAGAATAGACCATCTGCCTTCCTGTGCCAGGCAGCTCGTAAAAGGCGAGCATAAGCTTGCCGTCACTAACACCGTGACATCTGACTAGGTGGTAGAGTTTCGCAGCGACTCACCCGGATTGGTACCACCGCCTTACCTATTCCTGCCGCCATAACGTCATGACGTGTTCCGGTTCGGAGGGTAAGGTAGCCGGTAAACTTACTTTTGCTCGAGGCCTAACATCCCAGCTTGTAGTTGGCAACGCACCATTACCACCTTTGGTGTCTCTAGGCGGCGGGAATTTCTTACCATCAGGAAATCCGTCTGTTGGTTTGCCTTCCAATGTCATAAAAAAAAATCAATACAAAAAAAATCTATATTTTTTCTTGCAGCAGTTTTATAATTTCCTATGCATTGAACTCGGTTTTGTGCTATTTTTGAATTTTTCTAAATCTTTTCATGCAGTATTTTATAATTTCATAGTTTAAAACATAGTTCCTGCAATCATTAATTAATGTGTCACAGCTTATTTTATTTATTGTAATATTCATAAGTTTTGACGCCATTGATTTTCTGAACTGGAACGCCTTTCGAATCCATAGAACGTTTACTTAAATATTGTCAATTGATAAATGAGAATATAGAGTTGATTGGTACGTAAAGGCACGTACACGCCTAACTACATCGACCAACCGCGAGGCTCGGGTTCGATTCCCGACGGGGGCAGACGCTTGTGTGATGAACATTTAGATGTCTGCATTTCCGGATCTAGATGTTTATTAAATTTATTCTGATATCTATTTGAGTATTAATATGTATTAGAATCGTTGGCTAACACCCATAACACAAGCACATAATTTGTTTACTTTGGGGTTAGATTCAATTTGTGTAACTTGACCTGGGATATTTATTTATTTATTATTTAATATGAATAACCGTAGTAGTTTGATTTCCTCTCACTTGAAAACGTCTCAGATGATAGTATACAAGATATTTTGAATAAATAAAAACGTCAGCTGGCTCTATCTTGGTGGAAAACCTGTCAGCTGGCATATTCAGCACTCCCACGCGACACATTTCACTGCATCAGCTGACGACCTTTTCTAGTGGGACGAAATCACTGAAAGATTTTTTTTGCATGTGCATATGGCCAACTGTCGTATGGATCCACCACGATACGGCCAGAACACTTTTTTAAACTTTAAATTATTGAGTTAATTCACTTTTTAAACTTTAAAATATTGAGTTAATTCACAAATGATCAATCCGGAGGATTGAGAAGCTGTCGCTAAACTTCACACCGACGAAGTGGAATCTGGCGTTCACCATCATTCTTAATACAACTCTCGTAAGCATTTTATGAGTAATCGCTTGAGATAAAATGGCTGACAAAACATATTATCAGGCTCACCTACTCTATGGAAGTCAAAAGCAAATTAACGAAGATTTCTGAATAAACATGACATAAGAATAACAGGTTAGATAGAGGTCTGATTACAGGAAGTGCATTGTACGAGTATATTATACAATATAGGTATATATACGTAATATTTAAATTTAAATATTCTTGTTATATATTTGTTGTTGTGTATTTGTTATGCTAGGTACCTAAAATGAGGTTTAAATGTGTTTGCAAATGTTTAGTGAATGTTTTTTTTCTATGCACCCATTTAGTTATTCTTTCAAATAAAGTTAGGTTGACTGGTAGAGGATGCCATGTAGCATTAAGTCCACCTATGTACACCATAGTGCATGAATTTTAAATAAATAAATAACAAATAAATAATAAATAAATTAATATCTTCACGTCAACTCCCTTGCGAAACAGGCAGAGAGTATCTGGTGACAATTGTCACGATTTGTGCAGATCTGCCTAACTCCCCCTACGTTGATTAGTCTCGCACTCCTTTCATACCAGATTGCAAAACTGCCCCTGAGAAAATATCCTGAACATCGCTCCGTTCACCCATTTCTGCATTGTTTTTTCGTTTTTTCAAGCTTACATCTGTTATTCCTTACACATGACCAACGGAGCATGACCTTTTCCATTTTCACACTATTACTATCTTTCAATTGCACCCTTTTGTTGATCTCACAGTTGCGAATGATAACCCCACATATTTTTTCGTAACGTCCTTATTTCGACCTCTGTATATAACATTGAATAATGCACTAAAGTAAAATCCTTTATAACCTCATGTCAGCAGGCAAAGGATTTGAGGTGAGCGCCCAATCTTTCTCAATCTATAATTCTCAGTGTCGCGTTCCTTTTTTATGTTTGTTACGCCATCACTCTGCCAATTTCAGATTGATTTTGACAAGTCTCTTTTCTATAATGTAGGTCATGATTCTGAGGCAATCTTATTTGATCTAGAGCCGAGTAGTTGTTTTTAAAAGTTAGATATCAATATTACATGTTTTACTTTACCTACTACATTGTTACTGCTTAGTAGTAAAGTATTGCCCAGTTTCTCTCTTATGCGAATCTGTAATGATTTTCATTTAGAGTTGGGTTTAAATTCTGCAGATAATGTTACAAAATATGCAAAAAATGCAACCAACTTTACTAAAGAGTTGGTGCCACCTCTTCCTGAGAATTTTTTGAATAAGGTAAAGCACGTCAATGGCTCGATTCGCAAATTTAAAGAAATTTTTGTTTTATCAAGTTTTTCCTGAAGTCAATAAATACATTTCCACTTTTCCGTGCGACTTTTTTTAGTGCAATTTTTTGTAGAGGTAAGCTCGCTTTTTGTATACTTTTACAAAATGCACTCATTTTCTTACTGATGTGATGTACTGTAAGTACCAAATATATGCAAAAAAGAAAAACAGGTACTTACTTCATTAAAAATATCATGAGTTAGTATATTATATTATACACTATCAAAATTTTATTTGTAAGTACAAGTATTTACCTAATTGTATTAGCATTGCTGCTTATCACCATTACATATATGTATACAAACACAATTTGCTTAATTTTTTTTTATGTTATAGGAAGGCAAGGAAGCAAACGGATTTCCTGATGGTAAGAAATTCACGCCGCCTAGAGACACCAAAGAAGGTAATGGTGCGTTGCCAAACTGAGGTCAGGGTGTTTACCAGCTACCTTACCCTCCGAACCAGAACACGTCATGACGTTATGGCGGCAGGAATAGGTAAGGCGGTGGTACCAATCCGGGCGAGTCGTTGCGAAACTCTACCACGTAGTCAGATGTCACGGTGTTAGTGATGATAAGCCTATTGGTCCGGGCTCCGTTGCAAAATAGACCATCTGCCTTCCTGCCAGGCAGCTCGTAAAATATATATATATATATAAAGCATAGGCTTACCGTCACTAACACCGTGACATCTGACTAGGTGGTAGAGTTTCGCAGCGACTCGCCCTGATTGTAACCACCGTCTTATTCCTGCCACCAAAACGTCCAATGCTTGACGTCGACGTGTTCAGGTTCGGAGGGTAAGGTAGCCGGTAAACTTACTTTGTCCGAGGCCTAACATCCTGGCCTCAGGTTGGCAGCGCACCGTTACCACCTTTGGTGTATCTAGGTGGCGTGAATTTCTTGCCATCAAGAAATCCGTCTGCTTCTTTGCCTTCCGATGTCATGAATTAAAAGATGACTTTACTAGGTGGTAGAGTTTCACAGCGACTCACCCGGATTGGTTCCACCGCCTTACCTATTCCTGCCGCCATAACGTCATGACGTGTTCCGGTTCGGAGGGTAAGGTAGCCGGTAAACTTACGTTTGCTCGAGGCCTAACATCCCGGCCTCTGGTTGGCAACGCGCTATTACCACCTTTGGTGTCCCTAGGCGGCTGGAATTTCTTACCATCAGGAAATCCGTCTGCTTGTTTGCCTTCCAATGTCATAAAAAAACCATAATCTCGTTCCCTTAATGTAATTGCTAATGTCGTTCTCCCTTTTGAGGGGCAGAGTAGACGGGTAAACTTATTAATTCATATAATATTAGGTTCGAAACGCACGACCGTATTGCTGGACACTTACTTGTCTACCGTGGTACTTGGTGTGATTGACAAAAAGTCGCTCATTTTTCCCGAGGTCAGGCTTCTTCATTTATCTTACTTGGCTGGCAGCGGTTACATATTTTTCTAAAAGCCTAACACGAACAAGAGGTAAAAAGCCACTCATCCATGTTTCTGTGTATAACGTCATCACAGTATGGATAGCATACCTATAGTCCATAAAATATCCTCATACTTATGTTACAAAGTTTGTGTGTCTATCTATTATACTTCACAAATAATCGAATCGATTATCTACCCTTTTAGTGAATTTTTATGTGAAAAAAAAATTCAAAATCAGGTTTATTTTTTTCAAAAATCAACACCCAATGGACTAACTAATGGAGGATAAAAGTTTGTATAAAAAAAATATATTTGACGCTGACAAAGTCGCGGGTAATAGATAGTAATATTACAAATGTGAAAATCTGTTTGCCTGTTACGCTTTCACGGCGAAACCACTGGATGGATTTTGATTAAATTTGATAAGCATATAGTTAAAGATCCAAGTTCAAACATAGACTTCTTTTTTCAAAACCCTATGGACTCTCGTAGCCTTGTATGAATATCATAGTGAAGTCAACTGAAGCTTATGTCCGAATAACTATTTTAAGTTGACGAAGTCGCGGGTAAATCTCTAGCTAACTATAATTGCATCCGTCCTTTACAAAACTCTATTCAATATTGTTCTCTACATAATTATTGTCGAAGCGGTCGTTAAATTAATCATTGGCTATATCTTACGCATAATGATTTGATACAATAAGTTACAGGTAGAGGTGAGAGAAGCAGTGGTAGGGTTGTTTATGTCGAATCAGCGCAGTAAGCGCACGCGCATATCGGCGAGCGTTTTCGTCTTAAACTTTGCGTCAATGTAAAGTTTTGACCACGAATTTTCGCAGTGATTAACGCAGTGTTTTGCAACGTGTTACACAGTTTCATGTAAGGTATGTCATGTTAATTTCATTTATTCTCATTTTTATTAAATTATTTATTGATAATAACTTAATTAATTATTAATTAAGTTATTAATTAATTTAAGTTAATTATTAATTAACTTAATTAATAATGGATATAATTAAATAAAATATTAAATATTAATTTATTTATTATTTATATTATTAAATTAATTTTAAAATTAATTAATAATTTGTATTAATTAGGTTATTATTTGTTTCAATGACTTTTCTGCCTTAGGGTTTTTACCTCACAATACCTTAAAATACTTAATTTACCAGGTACTTTTTATTTAGTTTAGTAGATAATTGTTACCATGTTTAAAAAAATATTCATGCTCCTGTAACTTTTTTTTAATTAGCGAAGAAATATTTTTCTAATGTGGGGTAATTTTTTTCTGACTACTTTTACCAAAATTTTCAAATGTGTAATGTATGTGTTTCAAATATAAAGCTTAACGTATGTCGTAAAAATTGCAATTGTGGATAACGGTGTCAAAATTTTCAAAATTTTGGAAAAATGTTTCTTTATCGTAGTCTGTCAAAATCTGGCAAAATAGGTATTAATTCATCTCAGATCATAATCAATTCCAAGTATTTACGCTGACGGTTAAAGTTTTATCAAAATAGACTCATTAGATTTTAGAATTTTTCCTTGTGTTGATGCCGGATACATTTAAAAAATAGACCCTCTATTGTCCTTGCTCTCCTATGAAACAGCTCGCTAGAGTTGTCGGGTTTTTGTCATTGTAAACATGATGTAGGTACCTTTAATTTCTATTATATAACTAGCTTTGGTGTCTAATACGAGTAGGTGACAAGAATTTTATACATATTTTCGAAATAACAGAAGTACTTTTCCACAATGCACTTTATGTTACACTTAAGCCAAACAAAGATAGTCAGTAACTAATAACCAAATATTGTACGTTAATTTAATCGCAATAAAATTGCAAAAACCGACTCCAACTATTTCATTGGGCACCAAGTCGAGAGTTGATAATTATTTTTTCGAAAGAAAACAAATGTTTCCGAAAAGGCCCCACATACATTTTATCAACATCCCACTAGTAGCTTTTGAGTTACACTTAATAGTGTATAATTATTTACTTTTTTATGATGATTTAAACGAACAGACGATTTCCTGATGGTAAGAAATTCACGCCTTCTAGAGACAACAAAGGTGGTAACGGTGCGTTGCCAACCTAAAGCCGGGATGTTAGGCCTTGACCAAAAGTAAGTTTACCGGCTGCCTTACCCTTCGAAACGGAACAAATCAATGGCAAACATTGGACGTTATGGTGGCAGGAATAGGTAAGGCGGTGGTACCCATCCGGGCGAGTCGCCGCGAAACTCTACCACCTAGTAGGATGTCACGGTGCTACTTACGGTAAGCCTATGCTCGCCTTCTACGAGCTGCCTGGCAGGAACACTTATCTTGACGATGATAATTTCACTCTTAGGCATAACTTAAAAACCACTTATGGATCTTGGTATAACTAATATGGGAACACTTCGGAATCATGACCTGTTTTCAGACCTTAGATCAAAAGCCCTGATGATGCTATTACAATTGAAATTGTTTGGCTCGAGTGTTTAGTGTGAAGTGTTATGTTGAAAAAACCAAGTATTATTTAGAAAGTATGTACCTATACAATAGAATTCCACCAAGTGCCGACGATGAAGAGTTTTCGATTAGATTTTTTTATTATCATGCGATTTGGATGTTTGATATCAAATTTCCTGTGTAGGTATCGTATGTATTCTTAGATTGAGATCTCCGTTTTTAAATTCGAGTGCATTACACATTTTTTTAAGAATCCTATGATTTAAACGATGTACTGTATAGAGGTCAAGGGTCTAGCAAGTCTGAATGTCCTAAAGTACCGATTCCCAAACTCAAAATTGTTATCGCTAAGTACTTTATAATGTTTAACGTCTTTGGTAAAAAAGTATTCCCATAAATTTCCTCAGCTTTACATTGTTCTCTTTGCTTTTCAAGATATGGAGCTTAAAGAGCTTAGTATACTTACAGCTTCATTTCGTAAAGTGCGTTTTTAACGGCGTTGCTATACATTAGTATAAAAGAAAGTCGTTTTTGTTCCACTATTTATAACTCAAGAATGGCTCGACCGAATTGGCTGAAAGTGGATGAAATGGAAGCTTGGAACTACGGAAGGACATAGAATACTTTCTATCTCATTCGACTGCAAGGAAACTAGGAAAAGCAACATTTTATTTTTTCCCATACAAACTGAACTGGTGGAACGGAACTAGGTGTTCGCCGGAACACCTAGTTTATAACCTTTTTATGTTTGCTGATTGATGATCACCCTCAAAAAAATTGCCAATCAAGTTAACAAATCACAGTTTAAAACATAAAATCGGGAAAGATGGGTGACTGTATTGTAAATGATTTAGGGACAATAATTGGGGGCCCGATATCAATTAGCAACAGTAATAATTGGTAGCGGTTAGATGGTGTTGGCTTACTGTCCACTCGCACTGGCCCGTTGGCTTGTTCGTACAAATAATAAGCCACGAGGATACCGTGTTGGTTCGGGCTCCTTTGCAGAATAGACCATCTGCCTTTCTGCCAGGCAGCTTGTAAAAGGCGAGCATAGGCTTACCGTCACTAAACCATGACATCCTACTAGGTGGTAGAGCGACTCGCCCGGATCAGTACCACCGCCATAACGTTAGCGCTAGCTGTGGACGTGTTTCGGTTCGGAAGATAAGCTAGCCGTTAAACTTACTTTTGCTCGGGGCTTAACGTCTGGGCCTCAGGTAGGCAACTTACCATTACTACCTTTGTTGTCTCTAGGTGGCGTGAATTTCTTATTTCCATTAGGAAATTCGTCTGTTTGTTTGCTTTTCAATATCATAAAAAGGGCAGTGGGGCTTCTACACAATATCTTGAGGCTTGGGCGACATGGTTCTTCGCTTTGCACTACGGATCTTTGACATAAGAATTTTTTTAAACTGCTACAATATTCTTGGTAGCCGGCGTCGCATCAACTCAACTAATTCTTTGAAGTGCAGATGCCCATAGGCAGTGGTGGCTCTATCTATCCCATTAATCTGTATGTTTTTTCTTAAATAAAAAAATTTTTTTCACGCCAATGCCCCCAAAGATTTAGGCAGAGGCATTACCAGGGCACCCATGACTTGTCGAAGTGGGACTTAGCCCACAACGTGATAGATGGCAAGCCTACCGCCAACCGGGCACATGTCCAATCCCAAGCAACATTTTTTTATTAGAAAATTGGAACCACCAACCACTTTTTTTCTTGCCCGACCCGGGAATCGAACTCGGGATCTCATAAAGTCAAGTCCAATGCATAGACCGCTAGATTACAGAGGCTCTTAAAAATTACATTTGTGGTATTTGGTACAGGTTCGTTACCTAAACCTAAAATTTCACTACGTGTCATCAAATACGATCAAGTGAGAATTAAAAAATGAAAAGAAGTAGTGACGCTTGGACCAAGTTACGCGTATGATACTTTTTAAAGATTGTTTTGAAAAAGATATATAGTTATGTATTATTGCTAGATTTCCTGACAAGCTTCTTTTTCCAAACCATCTACAAGTTTATTCAGTAGAAACTTTATTTAAATGACTGTAAAAACATATATCAATTTATCTAATATCTATTTATCAATTATATTATATTTAAAATAATATATATTTATATAGTGAACATTCGTATAACGTAGGGGTTAGCATATACGCCAAACTCCACCGACCAACTATGAGGCTCGGGTTCGATTCCCGACAGTGGCAGCCATTTGTGTGATGAAAATTTAAACGTCTGTATCTCCAGGTCTGGGTGTTTTTTAATTTATTCCAGTATCTCTTTAAGTATTAGTATAGTTAATTAATACCCGTAACACAAACATATAATTTGCTTTCTTGGAGATAGATTTATTTCTGAAATTCGTCTAGGGATATTTATTTATTTACTTACCAAATGAAAGTTCGGAGAAAACTTAAAACGCACAGTAGAATTGAGAAACTCTTTCTTTTTCAAATCGGTTAAAAATTGCAAGTTGCGACTGTTTAAAAAATAGGTATGTAATACAATTTTAATATATCTTTATTAACTTTAGGTTAGTAATTTTGAACGAAAAAGTTTTTCGCAGCAAAAAGTATCCTAAATGTTGACTATGGTACGAGTAGCTTTAAGCACATTTATACCTACTGCATAAAATTTGGTAAAATTCCGTTAATGTAGTTTCTGAGGGTGAAGTGAGCAGAAAACCGACAAAAAACTGAAATATAATAACCCTTGTTTCAGTTTCTGTGTCCTATATAAAATACGTAGCAATTTTTTAAAATAATGTAAAAAATCTTCACGTTAGTACAGATTTAGTTTAGTTACTGTATTTTTATATGTATAGATTTAAATCGTTGAAATCTTTTACATCTAAGTTTTTTTAGAGTAGGTAAACTATCTTCTATAAAGCAACATAAAATGTTATTATTAAGAAGGCAGATAAGGTGTTTAAGGGGCCCTTACCATGAGTTTACGGTTTGTTAAGTTTACTATACTCGCTACCGTCTTATATCTGTAAATTATTTGTATGAAAACTTTGAACAGCGCCACTATTGGTAACTAAGAAAAAAACATTTTTTGATCAAAAGTGTCATGAATTTCTACACGTTACTTACCGAACGTAATCTATAACAACTCGTGGTAAAGGCTCCGATCCAAATAGAGTAGTTGATTTGTGCTCTACTGCCTTTAGAAGTTAAGAAAAAAAGTTTTTTTTTACTTCCGTTAGAAGTTAAGGCACTGATAAAAACGATCAGTATAAAAATGTTTTAAGGTCCAAAGTCCATAGTCTGTGAAAGTTACTTTTTGAGGTTGAATGTATTACCAAAATATTCGTGGGAACAAATACATTTTTTTTGAAACGCCAGATAAAACCCTTCAATTATTAATAGTCAATTTTTAATTTTACAATAACTTCTAAGTTATTCAATTAAGTAAACTGTTTAAAGTGTATGAAATATTGCGAATGAAATATTTAAGTTTGTTATATATTATTTGATAAAGGTTAGTACAAGTACTAAACGCATTTAAACCGCTTTACAATTACCAATCACCACATTAGTGACAATGTTTTTTAAAACGTCAAATTGGTATAGTAAGTTGTCCATAAAATATAGACATAGACGTATACCATCGCGGACATTTTTGTTACGTTGAAAAAGGAAACAAAATGTTTATGAATTGTTTTGTTATAATTGTAACCGACTTATTAATAAACACGAAGTAAACTAATTCAAGGTTCAACCTGGAATTAAAGTCTTTATTACAATGTGGTACAGACTATGAAATCAACTTATTTTTAATCCTACGTTAGTCCATATTTATTGATGAAACGGTAAGGATTTTGGCAGCGTTTTCGATGAAATCCCTCAACGGCCACATTTTTTTTCGACATGTTAAACAAAATTGTCATATTTAAATTAATTTACACAAAACATTAGATAATTAAAATATAAACCTTCATAAACATATAAACCTTCCCCAGGAATCGCTCTATCAATCGGTGAAAACCGTATGAAATTCCATTCGGCTGTTTTTGAGTTTATCGCGAATAGAGAGAAGGACAGACGATGCTGGAGGTCTTTGTTGTATGCTTATAATGCACTTATATGAAATGTAAGTATACATCAATGTTGATTATTGTATTTTGTTGCATATGTGTAATTAAAGAATACATATTATACAAATATATTTGCCCTATGTAGCTCCTACTTCAGTAGTTAGTTCTATTTTTTCTAATTATATAACCTGTCTCCCTCACTCTACGGTTGTTTAGCGGAGATCGCTACGAAGCGATAACACTGCCTTTGTGTACGTTATCCTAAATCTTATAAGTATATCTGTCTAATTTGTAACTGTTGACGCATAATAAAGTGTGTTAATACGTCCATTCTTACAGTCTTCATTTAAACTTTAATGAACGCAAGTACCCATGATAAGTTCGTAAAAGAGTCGCTAGATGGCGTTGTTAATGATAAATGTAGAGCAGCGTTATTTTGGAGATGAAAATCTATAAATGTAAGAAAAATAATGTGTCTGTTGGTAAAATTGCGATTGATAAAACTAATATATTGTTTCTGAAATAAAATGTACATTATTAACTTAGTCACATAAGCAGCAACATTAAAATTATGTGTTCTATTGCTTTACTGTCTAAAAACCAAATGCTTCTGATGTTTCGAAAAAGACACGACTAAAAAATGGGCATAACAAATTGGAAGGCTTATAACAGGTTATGACATACATTTCTTAACAATTATTTGCTAGTAATTAAAGGTGTAAATAATGTTGAAAATGTTGCGCTATTACTTTTTTTACGAGGTCATAGAAATCTAATGACTTTAATGTATGTCATGCTTTTAGAAGTTGGTTTTCAGCTCGAAAATGTTAGGCAGTTAGAGATACCCACAGATTATGAGATACTTACACTTAGATATTCTTGTGATTTGTCCCCTCTTTCCTTCTATATTTTACATAATTTATAAGATCGTTACTCGTTTTTATGTATCCGCATTATAAAAAAAGCTGCAGTGTGTAACTTTGTATATTTACTATTGAACAAAACATACAGAACTTTCTAGCCCCCAGATGAGATATTTTATATTAGACCATGGATATCCGGTGGTCTTGAAGACTCTCCGAAGATATCAAAATAAGAAGCAAATTAATAGATTCCCTATAATTATTTCATCCATCTCGACTCTATGATGATATTGAGCCTAAACTAACATCAAGTTCTAAACCGATTTTAAAACTATACTGTTTATTTGAAAGAGTATACTTCTATTACCATCAAGTACGGATCTGATGATAAAATACTCCTGAAACCGAATAAAATACAATTTTTTGCCTATTTAGATGACATCATTATTGAAATCGGTTTTATGGCACGCAAAATATTATAAATAACCCTATTGTGTTACAGATGGTAGGTATAACTGTACATACACAGAATATTCTTATGCATTTTGTTTTTGCATCAAGAGTTTAAATTATTGTAAATGGTTGACTGTTACTTTCTACAGTATCTCTTTTTAAAATAAAACCTTGCCTAAAGTCCATTATTGTTATATACTGTACCAAAACACACTTCTATTTCGAGCACCAGATTAGTACAAAATGTTAGACTAGATGTCGCTTTTGTATGGTTATGTAGAGTTTTTAGTTTATTTAAATATGTTAATTATTGTCGAATTTCGAATATGCAAAAAGGTTTCTTTTTTCAAACTAATACCATCATAAATGTATTTATGAGTAGCGCATAACACAGTTATAAATAAAATGAGTTTCTACGCTGAACTCGGATACTCTACATTATAATATGAACAAGATTTTGTGGTATTTATAATTTTTATATTTGAGAAATACACAAATATAAATTATTAAGATATTTAGCTGGGAATTTAAATAACTTGCTTTACAAAGGCTTTAACATAAACATTATAATATACATTGTGCCAATAGATGTCGCTGGTTGTTTTTTAATTCGCGGTAACTAAAGTATGAGCCAGAAGAATCATTTGAAAATTTTGAATTTGTGAAATCATACTTACCTGGCGTAGGGGATACCGTGATCAAGAAGGCGGTTCCCCCAGAGCGAGGCCCTTCCATTGCACTGCGGTCGGGTTGACCTCTGCGATTATCCCTAATGTGGATAACTCGGACGCGTAATTTTTGGTAGTGGGGACTGCGTACGCGCTGTCCCCTCCTTTATCGAATAAGACAACTACAATTTACAAAGTTTAATACTTTAATAGAAAAAAATTTATTGAAATTTGAATCTAATTTAGAGAAAGGAAATAAACTATAAAGGAATACCCTTACCAACTTTAACACACATTCGTTCACATACGTCATTCACTACAGTCTACTTAAACAATAAACATATATTATACTAGGGACTCTAGGAAGGAAAAATATATATAAATATCTCAAGGCACTCACTCTCAAAAATATGACCGTGGACCTAAAAAAATATCCCGTATTGCCCCGTGTGCGCCGAGTTAAATAGACCATTTGCTTCTCTGTCAAGCAGCTCGTAATAGCCAACACGGGTTAAAATTTAGACCAGTACCAACGAGACCTCTGGTGGTAGAGTGCTGTGCAGCAATTTGCCCGGGTAGGGATCCAAGACGTTACCTATTCATTCCGTTATAATGACTCTGTAATGTTCCGGTCTGGAGGTAAGGGTAGTCTTTAGGCTTGCACAATAGACCTAACATCTTAGCTGGTGTCTATAGGCTGCAATTATGTCTCCCTATCAGGAGATCCATGTACTTGTTCACTGACACAACATAATTATAAAAAAAATTATTAATGTAGGTACCTACTTTTAAGTAATTTTGAAAACGATGATAGAAATTGTAATTCTAGTTTTAATATTTAGTGGTTCTGTTTTACTTTTAATATATTTTATTTATTTTATTATATGAACCGCTTATTTAGCTAATATTTTGCGCGTAAAGGTAAAATTTGTAGGTAAAGTGTGTACATTATCCTTCATTATCTCATATTTCCCAAACCGCTTGATGAATTTATTTATTTATCTATTAGTGTTAGATTCGTTTTAACAGCCTAACTAATTCTAGACATAAAACGAAAAATATTTTTAAATAGCGTCTGTATATTTTTAATTGTTTTTGTCTCGGTGTCCCCAAAGATAACCTTGAGATGCAAAAATGTCATGTTTTACGAAATGGCGCGAAAATTAACTAGAGTTCGCCATTATTTTGAAGATCTTAGGTACCTATGCTTTAGTGTCTAGAATTATTTGCAATGTAATTAGTACGTGCTGTGTGCCGCCGTCTCGACATACCCCGTAATACAATGAATAAACATATTTATCTATTGTATTATAATATCTATGTACTCGGGACGGTATGACCGCGCTTAGCCTATGTAGGCGTTTGTGCTTTACATAAATTCATACATATCTTCTAGCCTATGTAGGCAATACATACATACATATCTTCCAGCCCTTAAGGAGTAGACAGAGAGTAATATTTGTGTTTTAAGTTCTGGTGTTTAGCCTGGTGTTCAATTTGGCAACCCCAGTTCGTGTCAAAATGTCTGTAGTGGTTTCTCCATTGGTCTGGGGTCACGATCGATTTTTTCCTGTGCTCTTTCAGTTCCTGTATTATGGTTTGTAGTATGAATAGACTATAGGCGTGCATTAAATTTGTTAATTAACAAAAAAACGGTGTTATAGTGGTTCTGGTTTGAGACGCAATGTGACCAACATTAGTTATACCAAAGACAATATAATTTACTAATCTCTGGTTGTACTGACCATTTATCGGCTAGTTTTAATATACTATCTAAGATATGAGGTAGGACAACTATTACTAAGGATTAGTTACCTACTAGACAATCGCTGTCATTCAACAATTAACAAAAATATCTTAGCAACAAAACTTTTGTGTCTTACTGCAGTAGATAAAGTATTTTGTAGTGGGTTTTAGCGCCATCTAAAGAAAACATGATCGGTAGTGTTTTTAGTGATTATTATTTTTATATATTAAGTAAAATTTGAAAATTTTGTAGCAAGTGCACTAATGAGGTAATCATGAAGGATTCGTTGTCGCCAGATTTTGCTCAATGAGCTTAAGGAAGGAGGCCACCGCTTTACTCAAGACCCAGATATGATTTTCCTTGACCACTAATAACTAATTTTGAATAATTTAATCCCAATTTAGCTAAAACGGGTAACTTAATGAAAATTTCAACTTGATGGCATATGTTAACGCTCATGCCAAAAACTAAAAATAAAAAAAAACTTTACTTAATGAAATCGACTGTTAGGAAATAGGAATTGCTTGGCACGGATAGAAAGGTTACGTTCTAAAATGCGCTTGTTATTTTTTAATTCCGATTCATATTATATAATCTATTTATATGAATGCAAGACAATTTTCTCAAATAATAACATAATCGATGTGTTGCATAATCGTAACAGTGTTACATGGTCGTTCTAGTACCCTAGGAAAAAGCAGGAAATCGAACCCACAACTGGTTTCCGACGTCTCATTATGTAACTATTCTCATAGGTTCATCGATGGCTTACATCGTGCGCTACAACCGAATCACGTTATATCGGCTAAAAGTATGTTTAAATGCCAATATACAGTGCAACCAACGTATGTGTTCAGCAAATGACGTCGCTAGTGTAAAGTTTCGTCTTTTAGATTGAGAATTTTACGAAGTAGAGCCGAAATTAATAAACAAATGTAGGTAGTTGTGGAAATTTCATTTTCGGTGATCACACTTTAAAAACTGACAGTTGAATAACACAGTGGTTTAGTTACGATTTTGACTACTGAATAGATACATAAGTTGGCAGCTCTATAATTGGTCTGGCTGGGGGTCTTTTTGACGGAAATTTGCAAATTGAATAATTTTATTTCAGCAAAGTAACGCCTTCTTCTATAAATTAGCACTACTAGTCCTTTGGGCAAAATTTGTAAGACGCCCCTAAATGTGATTTAAACTCTTACAAAAAAATTAAAAACTTAAGGCTAAAATAAAAGCGTACCCGTAGGTATATATAAAAACTAATTATGTTATATAACATATCTACATTTTTTATATTTTAAAATATGAAACAAGCAGACGACTGTCATTGTAAGATACAACTGTGGTCTAATTACAATATAGATCCCACTGGTACTGCGCTATCTTAAGTCTGCGATCCTAGGTCTAAAAGTCTAGCGGCTATTTTACCAGCAACAGCAACAGAGACCACTGACCACTGGTGATACCAATTCGGGCTAGACGTCGCATAGCATTCTAAATCATTTAGTAAAATTGTGTTAGTGATTCTATTAGGTATATGTAGATAGAGATTGTTGTTTTTTTGTTAAATTTGTGGAATTTATTTTTATTAAGGTTTTGCTCAATAATCAAGCATCGGTCAATACCGCGATGAGAAAGGAATTCGAAATTTCAATAGACTTAATCCATAGTTTGTCAATTAGCAGGTTATCGTCACCATAACTTACATAATTTGAATATCCTAAAACCGGGCACTGACATGCGTAAGAGTAAATATTTAAATATCTCACATTTTAACCTTCAAGTGATATTTTTTATTTTAAAGAACATCCTGTCACCATGTTATAATATTTACTTGCGATATTGTAAACTAATATTTAACATTGTATCTCTTATTTTGAACAACCTTGCTTTGATATTGACTGCTAAAAAGTAATTATCACTGAATGGTAAAAGTATAGAACAAAAATAGTCAACAAAAAATGACTACTAACAATTTATGTATACGTCTGATGTAAACGAACTTGACAAGATGCCAGCGTGACACCACAAGCGACACGGTTTGGCTGTATTTTCTAGGGTTTCTTAGGCGAAAAGGAAGATAAATGGAACCATAACAGATTCGACATGTCTCTGTCCGTCCGTCTTTAAGTTATAGCCATTTTATTTCAGCCGCACCACAATTTTTAAACAAAATAAAAAGAGTTTTGGCGCCGTCATGAATGAAGACGGTCGTAGCTTTTTCGTAATTATTGAACTTCGTGTAAATTATGAGTAAGAATAGTTAATTTAGGTGGAAATAAGTTCAATTTTGTTTAGTTAAAGTGCCGTTGCCGCCAAATCTCACTAAACGAGCTAGAGCAGCGGTCGGCAACCTTTTCGCAGTCAAGGGCCACAAGGCGGTAAAATAAACTGTCATCATCTGTGATACTCCTGGTGTTGCAGATGTTAGTGGGCGGCGGTGATCACTTTCCATCAGGTGACCCACCTGCTCGTTTGCCTCCTCTTCTATAAAAAAAAAAAACTAAAGGTGGGCCACACTTGTGATGTTTACCCTAGAAGCCAAATATACCTGCTTATAATTGGTCATATCTCATAGAAAAAATGGAAATGAAAATATACGCAGAAAAGCGCGTTCTTAAGGCAAAATTCACACTATACGTCGTAAATATTATACGGTCAACCGCGGAACGTTCATGCATTTATCTTGATGTATACTTGTAGAACCTATTTACAAAACATTCTCGGGCCACAAAAGAGACGTCGCTCGGCTGGCCGCATGCGGCCCACGGGCCGCGGGTTGCCGACCGCAGAGCTAGAGTAACAAGGCCACTGCTGACATGACTTTGACTTATGACCTGTAATGACTTATGTCTATAAACATTTATGCGGAAGACGTGCCACCACGGCCTAAATGTCTTAGCCGGCCTTAGAAAGGGGTTGATTAACTTAAAAAAAAAACTAAAAAAAAATAATTAAAAGGCGCGGGGACGGGAACTGAAACTATTTTTTTTATTAAACCTACATAATATGCAGAGTATATATCTATAAAAAAAGTCTTTAGAAATAACATTCTGAGACTAAAATTTGTTCCTGGAATCTAAGTCTAATTCTTCCCAGGTACAACCATTCACATTCGCATTGAAAATATGTTTTGTCAATCTGTCACCTGTCGCACTTTCTGATCGAGCTAAAATATTTTTAAACAAT
Source organism: Calephelis nemesis (assembly GCA_002245505.1). Classification (NCBI taxonomy): domain Eukaryota; kingdom Metazoa; phylum Arthropoda; class Insecta; order Lepidoptera; family Riodinidae; genus Calephelis; species Calephelis nemesis. The sequence continues at coordinate 18,668 of NJDD01000532.1, forward strand.
TTTTTTATTACAATTGAAACAATTCATCATTGAATTTATTTTTAATGTGTACTTGTTATAATAAATAAATAATAATAACAATAATAACTCTTTATAATTAACTGCAAATAACTACAAAAATAATTTCATGAGTTTCTTATGACTACGGAAACTCTAACTTTAAATTTTAGGAATCGCTGATAAATACCTACCTATATACAAGCTTAGTTAGCTTAGGTTATATACAAGCTTAAAAATAAAGGAGTTGACATTTGACATAGGTACGTACATAAGTGTACTTTAAAACCACACATTTTCTCACACCTTTAGTACCTACACATTTTTATAATATTTTTAAGAACACCTAATTCATCAGATTTGCGCCTATAAAACAAATATATTTTAGTACTAGCTGTTGCCTACGACTTTGTATGTGTATTTTTTTATAGCAAAGGAAAGAACTCATGGGTCTCCTGACAGTTAGAGACGATATCGTATAGACACACTAGATGTTATGGGAGCTTCGCTGTCCTGTAATCAGGGTGTTAGGCCTATTGCTTGCTACCCTGCCTTTCGAACCTAAAATGTTTCAACTTCAAAACTTTCACTTAACTTTTGCTAACAAAAATGAAGTTACACACCAGAGATCAACGGGCGCGTAAGTTTCATTAGTCATTATTTATTTAGTTTTATTTTTTATATTTTATATTTAGTTTCATTAGTAATTATTTTTTAAGTAAAAGAAAGTAAACTATCGGACGGACTTCCTACCTGACTGACTTGTATAGACACTAATAATGCGTGGCTAACAGGCTGATTTTCGGATGTTGACACTTACGTAAGTTTATGAGTAATTCATAAATCCTAGTAACTTAGCTGAACTTTACCAACCTACTCTGACTGTACTTACAAGTGAAATAAATTTTAATAATATGTTATTTGCAAAAAATTACTTCGATTATTTATCTGCCACATCGCGATATGATGATTCTTATCACAAAAATTAGGTAGAATGAATCCGATATTGTCCCATATAAATTTCGTCAATATCCTTCTAGTTTTTTGCATTTTTAACTAGGTAAAACGCAAAAATCACTAGTTGGATCAAAATACAATTTGTATGAAACCAACTACAGTTTTATACTATAGTTTACTTTTGAAAAAAGAACCATCAAAATTGTTTTGTTAATAATTGTTATTAGTCAAGTAATCGCGTAACAAATATACAATAAAAATAAGATAAAAAAGTAGTTGAACTAATAACCTTTTTCCTTTTGTAATCGGTTAGTTATCAAGTTATCTTAATTAATCGAGTATTTCTTAATAGGCGACAGGGACATCCTTACCATACACGGTTATATCAAATACTAGCAACCCGTCCTAGCTTCGAATTGATGAACTACTTTTTTGTATTATTTTGTTATTATACTCTTACTTTTGAATCACTCTATTAAAAATCGCATAATAATCCAATGCGTAGTTTTAAAAGATCTAAGCAGACATAGGGACAGACGGCTGAAATCGACTTTGTTTTATACTAGGTTTAAAGTAATGCTACGGAAATTTATTAACTGCGTCAAATGCGGAGTTTATAATTCATCTCATTTAAATGAGAGAAAGATAATTATTGTCAAACAAATCTGTTGGAAATGTGTAAAATTACGATATTATGTGTGAACAGTGAATGTAAACGAACTCGTAATGGTAGTGACACACTGACACCGGTTACGTGTCGTCGTCCATTATGTCATAGAGCGTATTCGCTGACCAAATATCATCTTTCGTCATCAATCGGTACGATTTTCGATGAAGTTTTATAGGAAATTCGACGACGCATTTTTGTATTAATTTTCTTTAAATCTATATATTATGTAAAAAGTATTTTTGTTCGTTAGTGTTGCTAATACTCGGGAAGGGCTGAACCGGTTTGGGCTTATTTTGGTTTTGAATTATTTAAGTCTAGGGAATGTTTAAAAGATAATAAAAAGGTAAAGCTGCGAATAAATTAGGAAAATTTTTTTAATTTTTTCATACAAACTAAACGGGATAAACGAAGTTTGAGGGGACAACAAGTTTACGATATTTTTGTCTTTAATTTAATTTAACATAATAATAATTATACAAATTAAATTACATTAAATTAATAATATTTACGAAATTATCATATTATGTATAAGTATTTTTTTATGATATTGGAAGACAAACAAGCAGACGGATTTCCTGATGGTAAGAAATTTCCGCCGCCTAGAGACACCAAAGGTGGTTATGGTGCGTTGCCAATCTGAGGGCGGGATGTTAGGCCTTGAGCAAAAGTAAGTTTACCGGCTACCTTACCCTCCGAACCGCAACATGTCATGACGTTATGGCGGCAGGGCGGTGGCACCAATCCGGGTGAGACGCTGCGAAACTCTACCACCTAGTCAGATGTCACGGTGCTAGTGACAGTAAGTCTTTGCTCGCCTTTTACGAGCTGCCTGGCTGGAAGGCAGATGGTCTAATTTTCAAGAAGCCCGGACCAACACGGGTATGATTACTTTATAAAACTTAAAAAGAAAAAAAAGTGGAGTTAATCAATTTTGGTGTTGTTGGACACTGGTTTTTCACATAAGGTTTTATTAAAATTGAATTAAAGTTATATAAAAGCTATAAAAATAATATTAAATAATAAATAAAAATAAAATAATATTTGTTACAAAAGCTATCTTAAGTGTTTATCAAGTTACGAGTACCTTCTATGTGTCTACCAAATATCATGAAAATAGGTTTAGCAGTTTTTGCGTGAAGAAGTAACAAACAAACAAACATTCATTCTTTTGCATTTACAATTTTAGTAGGATATGCGGTGTGTGTTTCCTAACACTAAGAAATCCATATGTTTGTTTGAAATAAAATATTTTATTGCCAAAAGCCATGGGCATACCTACAAATATTGTGACATTGCTAACAATACTACATTCAAATTCAAATTTATCTTTATTTCACTTTAACCTACAAAAGGCATTTGTGACGCATCCATATAAATAAATAAATATAAATATCCTTGGATAAGTCACACAAATTGAATCAACCCCAAAGTAAGCAAAATATATGCTAATGTTATGGGTGTTAGTCAACGATATTATTACATACAAATACTTAAATAGATACCAGAATAAATTTAATAAACACCCAGACCCGGAAATGCAAACATCCAAATGTTCATCACACAAATGCCTGCCCCGTCGGGAATCGAATTCGAGCCTCGCGATTCATCCATGCAGTTCTTGTGTGTTCTTTCTGTCTTAGTAATCTGTGTAAGTAATGACCAAGAGAAAGTTCTTATGAAAATTAAAACCGCGAAATTGCAGGGAAAATATGAAAAACAATGCTTTAATCCATACAAACTGTTAGTAGGTGTAAGTGATAAGCGATACGAAATAAGCCAGGTCGGCTAATATTCTAATAAAAGTTGGTATGCAACATAGGTACTTTAAACAGACACATTCCCGGTTGCTATATTCAAGTCGTTATGCTATAAACGAGTCGTTAAGCAAAACGAGCAAAACATGGCAAACGTGGTTTTTTGTACGAAAAGTAAAAAAACTACAGTCGTTCGTTTTCGATTAAAAACTGTAACATTTAACAAAACTCTGAGCAACGCTTCGTTACTTTCAGACAAACGACAAATGCTAATACTGACGGTTTACGGATCGTTGATTACAGGAACGTAATCAACGATAAGCGTATTTTTTAAATTTCTTAATTACACTCGCTAATTTTTAAAGAACTTTTTAATAATTTGCTTTTAAAGTGTTTTTTACGTCTGATTAGACACCGAGATTAGTATTGTACGTATTTTTTTAATGTCTATTCTAAAGTCTCTGTTACAAATCGTTTTCGATTTAACTCGAAAGTTGATTAACTGGATATTTTATTTGTTAATTAGTTTACGTCAACAGCACCAGTAAACCATGAAATAGTAGGATGCAAAAGCCGAAGAGTTGAAGATAAAAAGTACCATCATTTAACAGTACCTCGCTATAGGACGATTTATAATTTTTTTTGTTATTAAAATTAAGAATCTGATATTTACCAAATATGCTCACTTCAAAACATTTTTACGGCCCCAAATTTGTTGTAACAGAAAAACGTATGTTATGTAGGTTTCAAGAGAGTATATATTTTTTTAAGCAACACAAGACATATAATTATTTTGTTATTAAAAATTTAGAGGGTAACATTTACCAAATATGCACATTTAAAATTTTAATGGTTACAAATTATCTGTTATAGAAAAAAAATGTTCCTTGTTATGCAAGTTTGAATAGAATAATACCTACATGTTTTCTAAAATATGTAGCTTTAGCCAAATACAATATATTATATTTACTAATCTCTGGTATAGCAAAAAAACTTTCAATTAAAAAATTACAGCCGATATTAAAATGATAAGAACACAAAAAATATTGCTACATGCCTTTTTATTACGTAAAATAAAAAAAATGTAAAACGCAAAAAAGTGCTGACATGCAGCACCGTGACATTCAGATACTGATTGCGGTGGAGATAACAAAACCAAACTTTAGCAGTTGTCTGTGTTTTATTACGTTTACTAATGTTTATGTACACCCATTTGGCTAGTCAACAAAAAGTTCTTCCAGCGACCATTAATCACAGACTTTATTTATTTATAAATTGCGAGTGAGGACACAAATTACATCAATTGTCTTTTAATCTACGATAAATGCAATAAGGGTCTTAAAACAAGCGTTGGACTTGATTTGTTGAAGTCCGGGTTCGATTTCCGAGTCGAGCGTCTAACTACAACAAAAATATGTATCATCAATTTTCTAATTAAGATAACGTAGCCCAGGATTGGATATGTGTCCGTTTGGCGATAAGCTTACCACCTATCACATGTTGGGACTTAATGACTTCGGCTAGTTGTGGGTGCCATAATTGTGCCTCTGCGTACTGCTTCGGATATGTGGGATATGTAAATAATACAATTTAAATAACAGTTGACGTATCTGCAAACTGACACTAGTGTTTTTTTGAACTGTTATTTAAGACATGACGCATATTTTTGCATTGAAATACTTCATTAGAATCCTACAATTATAGCAATAAACTAAACGTTGAACATTTTTATAATCACGACCTAAGACGCCAAATAGAGAAATAGAGACTCTTTGCAGTTTGGAGCTCAAATGACACAATACGTATATTTTTTTCTAAATTGATTGTGTCACGATTATTAAGTTAGAAAGCTCATAGAAATTTTGATTAAATCATGAAAAATATAAAACTGTAACTAAATTTTACCAAGTATTTTAATAATCTAATTAAGGTACTTGGTAAAATATTTGTGCACCTCAATTTGGTAGAATATGTAATTTATGTACTTAATACATTAGGTATAGTACTATTTTTTAAATTATGGGCTTGAGCTTCACACTTTTTACACTTTATACTTTTATTTATTACTAAATTTAAGCGAAATGATTAATTATATAATAACAACTCTATATAGATATCTTTAAAATACATTTGGATTTACGAAGCTTTACGAATATAGCCGAAGCGCATAATTAAAATAGTATTATCGTATGTAATTTGTAATTTTTAAACACTTATTCAAAAATAAATTATATGCATTTTGAATTAATAAAAGGACCTAAAAATTAACAATAATCATAGAATTATAAAATTAGAAAATTTTCAGTAAACCCCGACAAAAACCATCTCGTCAGTTCGTCCATCTCGATCTCGTTAGTTTTGAAACAGACAAATCCGAATCGAAATTGGTCCATTTGTTCGGAGTTATGATAAATATGATTGGACAAAGACACACACAGACACGTTACACTTATAAAATCCCTCTTGTTTCGCCTAGGGTCAAAACATTTTTTCTTTGTTTGGTTTCACCGTTTTCGTTCAGTCACGCAGGTAATTTAAATTATGCCATATAAATGGTTTGTCACTGCTGGTTTTGGAACAAGCAGCGTCCATGACACTTTTTTATGGCACTCCTAAATGCAATTGAGTGCTTAGAAAGAAAAAAAAATACAATAAATAAGCCATAACATACGTTATATTTCTTATGTTCTTAATTTATTTTTTTAAAAGAGAATGTATTACTTGTTTTCGAAAATTTTAGGAGTTTCACAAGTAGGCCTAGTTCAATTTCCGATCCAGGCACCCCTATCCATCAAGTGACATAGGAGGAAGCCAAATCACGCCCTACTCTAAAGCCGTTACTATTTTTTGTCTTGTTTTTAATTAATTTGAACGCCTCGTTGGTCGAGTGGCTGTCGTATTCGTCTTACTACACCGACTAACCGTGAGGCTCGGGTTCGATTCTTGACAGGGGCATGCATATTTTGTGTGATGAGCATTTAGATGTCTTCATTTTTGGGTCTGGGTGTTGATTATACTTATTCTAGTATCTATTTAAGTATTTCTATGTATTATTATCGTTGACTAACACCCATAACACAAGCATATAATTTGCTTACTTTAGGGTTAGATTTAATTTGTGTAACTTGTCCAGGGATATTTATTTAAAACAGTTATTGTTATTTATTTATTAAATTTACAATAGGAAAAAGACATTTTTAATCGTATTTTAATCACAAATAGTTATTGCATATTGCTAGACTTCCATTCTAGTCATGTAACATGCGTATTGATAACCTCCTATAAATATTATACGACGTTATAATAGCTATTATAAAACATTGTTGCTACAAAGAGGAAGGTGAACGTGCATAGGTAAATATGTTATTTCCGAATGCAATAGAAATTTATAGCTTCAAAGTTGTGAGGACACATAATAATCTCTTGGTTATTAAAGTTTATACATTTAGCCAATAACTTGGACAATAAGCCTTTGCACGCGCCTTCTTGCGTGCGAATGCGATTAAACCGATACATAAAAAAAGTATCTTCACGCCCATATCCTGGAATGCTAAGCAGAGGCACAACCAGGGTACCCACGACTAGCCGAAGACACTGTCCCACAATGTGATAGGCGGCAAGCCTATCGCCAACCGGGCACATTTCCAATTCCGGGCGACGCTAATTTTTATTAGAAAATTGAAAATATACATTTTCCATTTTTTTTGTTGCCCGACCAGGGGACAAAATTCGGAACCTCAAGAAGTCAAGTTCAACCCTGGACTGTTAGACCACAGAGGCGATTAAAACCGATACATTTGTTTTTTAATCTAAGATATACCTATCCACTTCCTGTTGATCGACTAGTGCCTAGGTTACAAATTAAACTTCTACTTTACACCCAGTTTCCAAAATACCAATCAGAGTTAATTTAAGTAAAAGTTATTAATGATGCAATTTATTTAGAAACACTTGTACTTATATGTTATATATGTTATTATATATTGTGTTGTATATATTGTGTGTATTATATAATGGAATTCCACCAAGCACCAACGATAAGAAGTATGGTAGTTATTAATACCATCAGTAAACATGATTTTAGCCTTAGAGATTTATTTGTAATTTTACACTGGGGTATGTTAATTCAACACGCGTTATTTTCATTTTTGTTATAATTTATAATGTTTTTTTGGATATGTAACAGATATGACATTACAAAAACTGCTAAAGGCTTTTCACAAGGCTTTTATGATGATATAATTAATATTAAAGATAATAATCGAACATATTCATAATATGAGAATTTGCTCAAAAATGGAAATGTTATCCACTGTTATTAAAATATGTACATATTATATTCGAAAAAAATTTAGGCACCAAAAATGGGCGGCAGAACACATTTTGAGCAATTTTGGAATTTTTGTCTGTCTGTCTGATATTGTTCGACAATCTGAAAAAATATGAAGAGTTTCCATTAAAGAATTTGTAAAGAATCATTAAGAAATATAATATAATATATTTAATTTTCCAAGTCTGTGGTCGAGCGGTCTGGGTGTTGGACTTGACTGCATGAGGTCTCGGGTTCGAATCCCAGGTCGGCCAACAAAAAGAAAATTGGATTTTTCCAATTTTCTAATAAAAAAAAATGTTGGTCGGGATTGGAAACGTGCCTGGTTGGCGATAGGCTTGCCACCTATCACGTTATGGGATCTTCGGCTAAACGTGGGTGCCCTGGTTGTGCCTCTGCCTACCTCTTCGAGGATATGGGCGTGAAGATACTTTTTTTTTTCAAGTTGTATTAGAGTGAAAAGGCTTTCTATAAGCAGAAGAAAAAGGAGAAGAATGAAGAACGTAAGTAAACAGGAGAATAAAAAAAACTGAGTGTAGTCAAAAAGTATCTGAAGTAAAATATTCGTAGAAAAACCTAAGCTATTTTTCGAAAAAAGTAATGAAAGTAAAACTAAAATGATAAATTAAAGTAACACATTTATCTGTTTCTAAAGGAACAATCAAGACACTTAATTATTGTTAATTATGAAACTGATGATTATAAAAAATACATAAACTGTGTTCAAAATTTATCGCATGTGCAAAAGTCCTACTTTCTTTTTGTTGCTTTTTTGGTACTGCAGTTCCATTTTGTGATAATATTTATTTACGTTTCCTTTTTGTTAAGGTACAAAAATTTTGAATATTACCTGTCTTCTTGTTTGTACCTATCGCTAATTCAGTAGAGGTAGTCAAGTAGCATATTGATTATCCCGATAGATTTAAACTTGTTCAACGTTTTATGATCTGGGGTTGTCAGGGGTTCAATCCTTAGAAGAGCATAATATGCTCTCACACAGTTACTGCAGGAAAAAACTTTCTCTATCGCCTAATCGCCTCCAGATAGATTGTGGGTGCCCTGGTTGTGCCTCTGTCTACCACTTCGGGATATAAGGGTAAAGATACTTACTAACTCGAATCTTTTTAAATTAACTAGCTGTTCATTCGAATTTCGTTCCACTCGTTCATTTTGTGTGGGTAAAATAAAATTATTTTCCTAGTTTCACCGAAATCGAACAGGATAAAAAGTATCCTATGTGTGCCTCCCTGACTTTTGGTAAGATTCCTCGCAATCAATTTTCAGTTAAATTGGTTCAGCCGTTCTTGACTCATAAATAGTTTAATTGACACCACTTTCTTTTATATTTAAAGGCTAGCAGTTACGGTAAATTTCCTTTACCCGTTCAGTTTTGGTTTTGACCCTTGAAAATAAATGGCGGAGTGGGTAAAATTCATTTGGGTAATACACTTCGACTGACTTATCTGCTCAGTTAACACAGTAGCTAATGTGACGCTAAGTTTAACTGATTAAAAAAAACGCATAAAATAACTACAATAATAACATAATAATAATTTTGTGCCCACACTTTAAAATCTGACAGCGGAATGACGTTTCATGAAATAGCAGTTTAGTTTCGATTTTGACTACTGACAATTGGTGGCTCTAAACTAGCATGATATATTATTCACATTTGCTATTTATTTATAAACTAGTTGCCCTGGCAAACTTTGTTTCACCCGTTCAGTATGGGAAATAATAAGGTATTATTTTTTCCACTTTTCCTGTAACGATCCCGATTTTTCTGTTCATAAAAACCTTCTCCTGATAATAACTAACAAAATAATAAAATAATTAGCCAAATCGGTCTAGTCGTTCGGAAGTTATGCGCTTACCAAGACATTTAGCGAATCATTTTTATATTATAGCAGAAGATAACAAACGGCTTGGCTTCGCTCCGGATATGACCGCTGAATGACATAATATCACAACTAAACAAAAAAAGCTGAAAAACGTTTCAATTTGACTGAAAAATACCCATAAGCAAAATGATCCGCCATTTGGCGCCATTTATTGAATTCATTTGTTACAAAAAATGTGATAAATGAAGAACCACTCTACCAATTTTATGCAAACTTCACATAAACCATCTACTTAATAGTCCGAACAAAGCCTAAACATTTGGTTTGGATAGGTGAGCCCGTCGTTAAGTTATAAAATTACAACGAAAAGTGGCATTGATTTTTATTTGTATAGATTGTGTAAGGCAAAATGGAATGAATAAAAAAGTAATTAGTTTTTAAAAGACCAACTGTGAGATTTCTTTCCGGGTATCCCAGACTACCCGACTCGATGTTTTAAAACGTAGTGATTATATTCTCTTTGGTTTTCATTAATTATGTTAATTAATTTTGACGATTAATAAGCACTTTTATAAGTGTACGTTTTTGTAAGGATTATGGTACAATATAATGTTGCCTTTCATAATTTATTTTTTTATTACATTGGAAGGCAAACAAGCAGACGGATTTCTTGATGGTAAGAAATTCACGCCGCCTAGAGACACCAAAGGTGGTAATGGTGCGTTGCCAACCAGAGGCCGCGATGTTAGGCCTCGAGCAAAAGTAAGTTTACCGGCTACTATAGACAAGAATAAGTAAGGCGGTGGTACCAATCCGGGTGAGTCGCTGCGAAACTCTACCACCTAGTCAGATGTCACAGTGTTAGTGACGGCAAGCCTATGCTCGCCTTTTACGAGCTGCTTGGCACAGGAAGGCAAATGGTCTATTCTACAAAGGAGCCCGGACCAACACGGGGAAAACCCTATGTATTCTGTATATTTCTGGACACAGTTTTCGTTTAGTAATTAAGCTTTGATTCCAGACAATAACTATGGTGTCTCTGTTGCCAAAACGCCTCGATACCGTCGCAGCAAACGACAGTCACTTTCACTAAGTTATGTTCATTTTTTTGCAGATCCAAGTGGCAACGGAAGTATTGCGTTCGGCTTATTCAAACTATAGTGTGTGTTGTGATTTAGTGTTAATAAAGTGAGTGTAGTGTGGGGTTGGTAGCAAAATGGTAAGCATTTTTTATTTTTTTCAATAAGAACAGGTTTTGTAAAAAAATACTCCTTTTTTATGAATAGGGTCCACTTTTTTTAGAGAATTACGACATATTATCTATGAATAAAGACTAAACAAAATAGAGATGCAAAATATACTTTATCTTTATCAATGTTTGGTTATACCTACATTTTTGTTTATTACATATTTCTGTAATAAACTTTAGAGAACTTTAAAGTCTATTACACTTTACCAATGTTGTAAAAAGCAAGTTTAATAATACACGTAGAAAAAAACAGATTCAAATTGTGTGCAACATCCTAATTCCTAAGCATAACAAACAAATGTAACAAACAAAACCGGAAGCTTGTGTTTTATGGAAATATAAACAACTAGCTGCGCCCCGCGGTTTCACCCGCGTAAGTCCCAATCCCGCGGGAACTCCGGGATACAAAGTAGCCTATATGTTATTCTAGGTCTTCAGCTACCTACATACCAAATTTCATCGTAATCGGTTTTGTAGTTTTTGCGTGAAAGAGTAACAAACATCCATACATCCATACATACAAACTTTCGCATTTATAATATTATAATAATAGGATGAAGTTTTACTAAAGCCAACGATGAATGGAGTAAAATTTGTTTTTATTGGATAACTTTGTAATTAGCGCACTCCTAAATAAACTTTCATCTTCTTTATAATTTATTTAGAAGCACAATTTCTAAAATCCGTCAAAATTCGGCTGGCTCGCCGACTATTTATACTAAGTAATTAATGTTATATTGCTATGATATGATGCATTTTGACATTCTTCGTTGACGCTGTATCAATCTCGCAAAATCCAGTGACGTATTCTTTAAAGCATGACGTCACACGAACGAACAAGATCGTTCGCTTTTCATTCAGTCAGTGAAAGTGAAAAAAGTAAAAAAAAAATACGTGGGAATCTGTAAAGCACATTTGTACTATCAAAAAACGAATAAATTAAATCTTAAATTAAATTTTATTACGCGTTAATGAATTAGAGTCCAATTTATATTTAGATTTTTACCCCTGTCCTCGGGAACCCCTTTAGTGAGTGGGAAAAAAATGTAACCTTTAACTTTTCTCGTAACATAGAGTACTTTATTTACTGTCCGGACAAATTTCGTCATGATTGGTTTAGTCATATTAGGTTAGGTCGTGATACATGACATACAATATACCTATTAAATATTATAATCGTTCCTATTTTTTTTAAATATACGAAATTAAATTTTCCACAATTTTGCTACAAGTACCGATACTCTAAGCTGGATGTATGTCAAAAACTAAAAAAAACCAGGTATAAAGGAATAAAAGAAATCTTGGAAATAGGAACGTGATCAAACCAAGCGAAACCGGTTGGCTAAATCATAAAAATAAAAAATCATAAAATATATTGTGGAAAGTACAAGTGTTTCTAAATAAATTGCATCAAGAATGGAATTCCACCAAGCGCCGACGATAAGAAGTTTAGAATCTATCTGTAAAAAACCGAACACCATTCCAATATTCAATACAATTGAGGTTTTCCATCAATTTGCCAGGGTTTATTTCACCAAATCCTGTCATGGTAATCCTAGCAACAGGACTAGAAATGATCTCTTATACAAAAAAAAAAGAAATCAGTAATAGTTACATAAATAAAATACTCTCTCACTTTGAACTATTCATTGACTTAAAATCACATTAATTATCATTTAAACTGTGCAAGATTATACGGTATTTAATTAAAACATCATGTTTTCCCACAGTGTTACATATTAAAATGTATTATAATTTTAACACGTAACACAGATAGTAACGTTATATCATATATCACAAATTTGCCTTCATGCATATTACTCATGTGGCACAGGTAATTAATCTTGTATTTAGAAATATTAAGGTGATTATGGTGATTATTTAATTGGGTAAAGAGGTTTATTACTTTTTCTTCCTATTTAAGACTTGTGCTGCTTACATTTGCCTTTAAAATGTTTTGACGCAATTGCTGCAATTCATACATGACAATAAGTAAGAATTGCAGTAAGTGCACTTAAAAAGACAATATTTTAACACAAATTTAATAAACACCAACTATCATGAAATAGATACTCGCTAAAAAGTAAGAACGCTTAAGGTAGTGTGAAGTAGAGAAGAAAGAGTAGACAATAGGGTTCAAAAAGACTATTTTAACACAAAATTTAATAGACACCTACTATCATGAAATAGATACTCGCTAAAAAGTAGGAAGCTAAAGATAGTGTGAAGTGGAGAAGAAAGAGTTGACAAGAGGGACCTGGATTACCAAGTCTGGTCTGGCGCCGGAGATGACTTTATGAGTATTATATATTATAACTTCTTTATGATACAAGATGACAGGTATGATACAAAACTTAGTACCTTAATGTCTGAAAAAAGTCTCTTTTTTTATGATATGGGAAGGCAAACAAGCAGACGGATTTCCTGATGGCAAGAAATTCCCGCCGCCTAGAGACACCAAAGGTGGTAATGGTGCGCTGCCAACCTGAGACCGGGATGTTGGGCCTCGAGCAAAAGTAAGCTTACCGGCTACGTTACCCTCCGAATCGGAACACGTCACGAAGTTATGACGACAGGAATAGGTAAGGCGGTGGTACCAATCCGGGTGAGTTGCTGCGAAACTCTACCACCTACCACCTACCACCTAGTCAGATGTCACGTTGTTCGTGACGGTAAGCCTATGCTCGCCTTTTACGAGCTGCCTGGCAGGAAAGCAGATGGTCTATTCTGCAAAGGAGCCCGAACCAACAAAGGGTCACATAAATAGTATTATCTTTTAGTATTATCTCTACTCACAGTTATCTACGTCAAATCGAGAGTCTTGTGTTTTAATAGGTCCTTTTTTCCGACGACACATTGTATTTTGAAAATAATATTTAAGTCTCCATGAGAAGACAGTGACATTCAATAGTTCAAAAGATTAACACGACTTACCCAACAAGAACTGTGATTTCACCCTTTCACCGCTTTGAACGCATACGCGTGACGCGACGGAGCAACTTGTGACGTAAAAGAGTGTAATCCTATACAATAATAATAACCATTTTGCAAGAAAAATAGTATATTTTGTAAACAATGTATATCTAGACGAATAGAAAACCTATTTTAAGACGGTTATAGAATTCAATTACAAAACGAAAACTAAAACGCGAATATGCAATGAATGTTTTTTTTTACAAATAATGAGTATTTTAAAATGAATGTAATGAGTTTTCAAAATCAACGATATAATGGATTTATCTAAGACAGTTTTTAAGGACAATATAATAGATATCATATGTATTTAAAGAAAGAGTGAATTATTTTATCTTAAAGTATAATTCCATCTCCATTCAATTTATTTCCAAACTGCAGCGAAGAAACTATTTGAAATGTTATTGTAAAACTTATAATTAATTACACAAATAATTGGTTTTCTTAAGCATTCATAGGGCTGGCATACCGTATACGGTATTACCTATAGGTAAAAGCCCTCTAAAACAACAGACAAAAAAAATATTTCCAAACACTTGTACTTTTCACAATATATTTTTTATAGTTTAGCCAACCGGTTTCGCTATACAAGCATAATAATATATCACTAACAATAATATGAATAATCAGGAATGGAATTCCACCAAGCACCGACGATAAGAAGTATAGAAATTAATTCCATCTTTGACCCAATATTATAGTTTTGCTGCTGTTACAAAAGTTTATAAAAAAAGAGTATTAAAATGTTGTATTATATTTGGGACCATACAAATGTTTGTTGTATTATATTTGGGACCATACAAATGTTTCCCTGATGTTTCGTAAAAAAGTTTCTTCACGCTCTTACCCCTGAAGAGGTTGGCAGAGCTACAAGCAGGGCACCCACGACTAGCCGAAGATTCATAAGTCACAATTTGATAGGTGGGACCATCAACAACCGGGCAAATATCAATTCTACCGGCCAACATTGTTTTATTGGAAAATTGATAAAACAGATGGCCATTTTGTTGCCAGACCCAGAGATCGAACCCGGAATCTCATGAAATTAAGTCCAATAATCGGACCGCTAAAACATAGAAGCGATTAATAGAAATTTCGTCATATTTGATTTTTTTGGGTTTAAGCATAAAACCTGGACAAATAAAACAATATCTGTCACGATGTTCGTTCCCGTACTCCTCCGAAACGGCTTGACCGATTCTCATGAAATCTTTCAAGCCCCTCGGGACAAGAAGATTCCCCCCCATTTTTTTTCTAAAATCATATTTAAACAAGTAGCAGAACAACGTCTGCCGGGTAAGCTAGTAATTATTTAAATTATAGTAGGATTATGTAAGTAAATAAATATGCGCTACATAAATAATTAAGAGCTTTTTAATAAAAAAAAATCTTTGAAAAAACTGAAAAAACTTTTCTTAATATATTTCAAATACTTTTTTTATTAACCGTAATATAACAAAGTTCTTAAACTAGTGTAATAGATATCCAAGTGGTTTTGAATCGGAATACTCTAATTGGTCTACTTTTAAAAAAATATGCATGACCTTATCTTGTATAAAAAGAAAACAAATGTACAAGGCGAATTGTTCTCCGTTTTTCTTCGGATGAAAACATTCGAATGATGTTTCTTTTTATCAATTTGGTAAACAATTTTTGAAAACATCAGATCCAAACTTTATCCAATTTATTTAAGTGTAAGAATTGGAACGGACGGACGGCTAGACCAATTTCTTTTGTAATAAGTTTGTAATTTGTTTAATGTTTAACTATGTTTTATGGTTTCAATTGTATAATGTCTTTTGTTTATAAAGAATTCTATATCGTCCCATTCTAACAATATTATAATTTTGGTGTAATTGCAAAACATGGGGTGGGGGCCGAACTGAAATACGACAATGGTGAACATTTACTTGATTAAGGGTCCATGTATGCTAAAATACGTCAGCAGTATAATGTTTTTTTTCATACAAAGCAGTCATGGATCTTGGTGACAAAAATACACAAGATTAACATTATTATGCTTTATAAGACTAGTTTTTCCTAAACACGATTCATCTCACTTTGCTCTATAGAAAAAAAAAAACAAAAATTTAACCCTTTTTTGGAAGTAAAACCCCACTGTCTACTTCAATTATGAAAATATCGACACCAGATTTAAGATAAACATAGATAAATACTATACCTAAAAGACAAGTGTTTCAGTTTTTTACTTTTTTTCAAATTACTTTTATAGTGTCAAAAATAGTGATTTGTCGCTTAAGACATTTACTTTAGAGCGCAATATTTCATAGTAATCATGGAACGGGGGAATGCGACGATTGGCTCTTCTGGCTGACTAAGTATGGGGCCTTAACTATGGCTGTGCTTGCTTATGTGCTAGGATATTGCATTAAATAGTAGTTTTACTGCGCTTTTATTACTATTTTCGTTATTAAGCTTTATTTTTATTATTACAGCTATTAAGCTGCAATAACAAAAACAGTAACATAAGCTTTTTTTTATGATATTGGAAGGCAAACTAGCAGGCGGATAAGAAATTCACGCCGCCCAGAGACACCAAAGGTGGTAATGGTGCTTTTCCCGCCTTAGGCTTGGATGTTAGGCCTCAAGCAAAAGTTAGTTTACCGGCTACCCTATCCTCCGAACTGAAACACGTCAACGGCAAGCGCTGACATAATGGCGGCAGGAATAGGTAAGGCGGTGGTATCAATACGGGCGAGTCGCTGCAAGAATCTACCACCTAGTCAGTGACGGTAATCCTATGCTCTCCCTTTACGAGCTGCCTGGTACAGAAAAGCAGGTGGTCGATTTTGCAAAGGTGCCTGGACACGGGGAAGCGTGCTAAAACTATAAAAAACCGACACAAATTACATTAACTTGGCGCGTGCGCGTCCGTTCTTCTCGATTTATAATCAGTAATACATTTTGATGTATCTGAATTAATTTAGTTCACATGGGACCATCTTGAAATCATAACCTACCTTTCGAAAAGATGACCACCGAAATCTGTTCGATAGTGGCCGAGAAAATCGCGTTAAAAATATACGAAAAAAAACAGTCGAATTGACAGCTTTCAGCTTTCTGAAATCGGTTACACTGCAATTTCAGGTTGCAGTTATTATTTGTACTATTTCTTACTACTACAATTATTTAGATACTATTAATTAGATTCTATACTTCTTATCGTCGGTGCTTGGTGGAATTCCATTCTTGATGCAATTTATTTAGAAACACTTGTACTTTCCACAATATATTGACTGAACTGTTCAGTTGTTATATAGCCCTGATGATGCTTGTATAGCGAAACCGGTTGGCTAAATCATAAAAATAAAAAAATAATAAAATATATTGTGGAAAGTACAAGTGTTTCTAAATAAATTACTATTAATTAGTTGTGAAATGAAAGTAAAACACATCCTAGAGGAGCTACAAATCATTTGAATCCCAGATCGCGCATTCGTCATACAAGTTTTT
>NJDD01000532.1:66169-89613 GCA_002245505.1 Calephelis nemesis
CATTACGCACGATATATTTTTACCAGCCGCACGGAGCTGTACGATAAATTTAAACATTTGTATTCAAGATACAAAGCAGTCTTTGCGTTACAATACGAAAGCTCTTTGACGAAATCGAAGTAATATCTGATATCCCAAATATATATAGTCCTCATGAAACTGATATATTCAGTCAATGTCAGATTGTGTGAGGGGTTCACTAGAAATACTTTTATATAAATTTAAATTTTATTGATTGAAATAGAATTCGGTTTTTCGTAGTTATACTGCGCTTAAATTATACATTTATTATAGTTATATAAACCGATGTAGAAAGTGAGAGTGTCCCATATACTTGTAAATATCTAAACAGGTTGCTTTTTATTAAATTTGCTTAGATAAGTTTAGTTTTCCTTTAATCCTTGTATAGCCGATAAATAAGTCTAAAGGCTTGGTACCTCAGTCTCAGTATAGACTCCTAATACTGGCACAACTACGATTACTACTGCTACTACTACCACATTAATAAAACACTCATTAAGCTAGCCGTGCTAATTCTTAAGAGATCTTTAATAATGTAACATAAGGACGATAAATGTTTATATTTATTAAATTAGCTCTAAGCGGCCAGCTCAAATGCGGTATACATTAATTGTGTTGCAGTGTTATTATAAAATAGGGTTTTTCGACAAAAAACTATGTTTTTAGTCTTGAATCGAATAATAAAATCTTATTAGCACTGCTAGATAGTAAAGCAGCTTGAGAGTGACATAGGCTACCCTTGATTCTTATATCATTATGAGTTTCCGCGAAATCGATACTATATTTTACCTGTGTTGGTCTGGGTTCTCTCTGCAGAATAAGCCATCTGCCTCTGCGCCTGGCAGTTTGTTAGAGGCGAGCATAGTTAATACAGTAGCAACAAAACTATCGGTGGTAGAGTACTGTGCAGAAAAGTGCGCGGTTTGGGAATAGGGATCCACCGCCTTTCCCATCCTTGTCATAATTACAGCGTTATTTTCCGGTCTGCAGGGTAGAGTCAGTCGTGCACTAATAATGCTGCAATAAGCGAAGCTGGTAGACTAATATATTATGTCACAATAAGAAAGTAGTTTTAATTAACGAGCATCCCGGGGTAAAAAATATGTTAAAAAATGTTTAGGTTTAATAAAAAATAATTTTGTGTTCTTTGAGTTCGAAAGCTTTGGTTTTGCAAGAAAACTTAATTTCATCATAACCCTGCGACATAAACAAGTTGATTCATTCAAGGAACTCTTTGCGCATATTATGTTAGTGTACTCGTACCTTAGGGAGATAAGGCTTGTCAGAGTCGAAGCTTAACATGTCATAAAGCATTCCTAATGTTACCAGGAATTCGGTAAAACAGCGGTGAAGATATTTATTATTCATGAGGGTATAGTAAAATAAATGGATAGATAAATTATCGTTCATAAAATGGTTATTAGACTAGTTATTGCTAGTATTCCGCATTAAAAGTTACTCAGCTGTAAACAAATATACTATTTGTTTTAATTTATGAAATATACCTGACCCGGCTTCGTTCAGATAATATTGTCTATACTACTAAAAGAGATAAGATTCGATTATTTGTTTGTTTGTAATGTAAATGCAAATTCAGAACGTTTGCACCAAATATTTTAATTTTAAACGGGTAGATACACCAATTATGAAGAGGAAATATTTGATTGTTATTTTGTTTGTATTAAAAATTATTTTACCATCGAAAGCCAACATTATCCCTGATGAACATAAACTATTTTTTACACCGGGATCATTTATGAAGCATTATTTATTGTCACAGGACAACGGGTTAAATTTTACCACCCGGTAGTATACTTAGGTAGTATTAATAAGTATCTATTTCAAATAACTTCTACATGGCTAAACCGATTGGGTTGATATTTTATATGGGAATTTCGATGGTTTTCTCTATGATCTGAAAATACAATTGGACCCGGTAGGTGGAGCCGCTGTCGGTATATTATCTACACTACAGTGTAAAAGAAGAAAGATTTGATTGTTTGTTTGTACTTAATAGGCTCCGAAACTACTGGATCTATTTGATACGAGGGTGGATCCAAAAGTTCTAAGCCCGACCAAGAAAATGAAAGAAAAGTGGGTCTAAATTTATTTTTATTTTTCGACATAGTCTCCATCTAGCTCAACACACTTCTTCCACCTGACCTGCAACTTGTTTATCCTCTCGAAAAAAAAAAGATTCCGGAAGGTCGGCGAAATAGTCGTTTACTGCGACTATCACCTCATCTTTGGTCAAAAATTTCGAGCCACCTAAGTGTTTTTTTTAATTTGGAAATAAATGATAATCCGAGGGGGCTAAATCCGGCGAATAAGGTGGGTGGGGCAGCAATTCGTAGCCACAATCATGGATTTCAGACATTGTTTCAACCGAAGTGTGAACACGTGCATTGTCTTGATGAAACAAAACTTTCTTACGCAACATTCCTTTTTTTCTTTTATTTCTTCCCGGAGTCTTCGTAAAAGGTTATAATAATAACTAGAATTTATAGTTTGACCTTTCGTTAAATAATCTACAAAAATAATGCTCTTCGCATCCCAAAAAACAGAAGCCATGACTTTGTTAGTCGATAAAACGACCTTAGCCTTTTTCGGCATAGGAGAGTCTGATCTTTTCCACTGTTTGGATTGTTGCTTTGATTCATCAGTATGGTGGTGAATCCAGATTTCATTCTTGGTAACAAATTTCAGTCTCGCGAAATTGTGTATCGAACTCGTTTTTGTTCAGCTGAAAGCAACCTCGGGACCCAGCGAGCAGAAACCTTATGGAACCCCAAATCTTCCGTTATTATGTGTTGCACCCGGTCATAACTAATGTTTGTTATCTGAGCTATCTTAACAATGGTTATACGTCGGTCACCCAGTACGACATCACAAATTTTATCAATGTTATCTTTCGTGGTAGAGGATGTGGGCCTTCCACTCCTAGGATCATCTTTAATGCTCTCACGACCGCGCTTAAACTCAGCTACTCACTTCTTGACACTGGAATACGATGGAGCAGACTCCCCCAAAGTGCTCACCATATCTTGATGGATGTCTTTTGGTGATAAGCCTTTTTTATTGAGGTACTTATTGACTGCACGGTGATTGCTTCAAACAAATAATCACAGAAAATGTATATTGTGCAGTATCGGAATGAAACTGCGCACAATAAATCAATATGACACATATTAACAAATGACGGTAGATTTAAAAAGATGTCATAGCTCCAAGTAGATTAGGCCACGAACTTTTGGATCCACCCTTTGGTAAATAATTTTATCCATTAGAAGCAGATTTTACATTATCGCTGATGAACAGAGGCTACGTTATTTCTATAAAAAATTTGAAATTTGTCCAATCGCGCGAAGCAGGGGCAAGCTACTTGGTATTTAATAATTAGAAGATTAGTAAGAGTAGAAGAGTAAGAGTTGTACTCTTCTACTGTAAACTTTTGAACGGGATTAAAAATTATGGAATCTATACTTTTTTTGTAAAAGCCTACCAGTATTACTATTTTTATAACGAATGGTTTATTACCTTAAACTAAGCAAATACCTTTTGCTATTAGTCTAACTGTCAGCGCCTTTTTCTACTGTTTAAAGATACCATATTTTTTACCCGTCCCCAAAAACAAGAGATCTGTATATTCGTTTTTCTGTATCTGTATATTTGTATTTTTTGCTCAATATTAAAAACGGTAACAGGAAGACGCTTCAAACTTTCACAGAATATTTACTTGTATATTCCTTTCAAATAAATAATTAAATAACAATAAAGTAAATATTAAAATCCCATACAAGAAATAATTTTTCGTCCATCCGACTCGCACTTTGTAGGGTTTTTTGTTTGTATGTTTGCTAGGCGACTGATAGGTGTATCGAGATTTTGATTTTTTTCCAAAAGGTAAGTAACGTTTTCGAGGTGATCCCGTATATATATTATCAAGTTCCAAATATTGGTCGGACCGTCGTAAAATTTATGCTCGTACTAGATTCCGCTCGCGACTCCGTCCGCGTGGATGTCGGTCTTCGCTCGGTAAAACTGAAAAATTAAGATTTTTTTTCTACGTATTTTTCCAGGATAAAAAGTATCCCATTTTATGCCCAGGATAATAAGGTATAATTATACCAAGTTTCATCGAAATCGAACCGTTAGTTTTCACGTGATGCCTGAACATACAGACAGACAGACAGATAGACAAAAAATTTTTTAATCACATATTTGTGTTTAGTATCGATCCAGTAACACCCCCTGCTATTTATTTTTTCAATATTTTCAATA
This sequence comes from Calephelis nemesis, assembly GCA_002245505.1. Classification (NCBI taxonomy): domain Eukaryota; kingdom Metazoa; phylum Arthropoda; class Insecta; order Lepidoptera; family Riodinidae; genus Calephelis; species Calephelis nemesis. The sequence continues at coordinate 70,472 of NJDD01000532.1, forward strand.
TACAGAATTGATCCTTCTACAGATTTATTATATGTATAGATAAGACAACCTCGGAATTATGACTTTTTATTCGAAAAAGAAATAAGCAAATAGCGTCTTGGTAATAAAATAGGAGTCGATTTATTATAGTTTTACTATGATTCTCATAAGCCTCCTAAGTTTTCTTAGTTAATACAAATAAAGTGTATATTCATCGATCTGTGTTTCGGCATAATCGGTCTAAACTATATGATCTATAAGCGATTCTTGTTTTATTCTGTTTGTTTCTATAAAAAACACTAAAACTCTTATGAGCTAGGGGGTAGGAAAGCAATAGGCTAACCTACATTCTTCAAAGGAGGTCGGGGCCAATACGGGCGCCAAGTTTCTGATGATTGGATGTTTGTTAGCCCTTTATAATTTAACGGTAAGGTGGTTTTTGTCTTACCGTTCTCGTATATATCAAGCAATCTAATTTCTTAAATATTATTTAACAATTTCAGAGGCCACAACATCACTCTCATAAGCCCTTTTCCCGCGGACTATCACGTTGAAGGTCTGGAGGAGATCACACCTGATGGCTTGGCATCCTTCGTGCGTGGCTACATGACCTTCGACCTAGTTGGTGCTAGAATGCGAGGGGAGGAACCTCTACCATATAAGGATATCATAAGATATGGATACGAGGTAAGCCACACTATCATAAGATTAACATTGACAGCTCCCGTGTACTTTTAATGGAAAATCATAAGGCCACATATAGAGAAATCAATTAACATTTAATCTATAAATTTTAAAGTAAGAAAAAACATTTCGCCCTAGAAGAAATTTAGCTTAAGCACACGGCAAGTACTTAAATAAAAATACCTCAAGATAAACATTTAATCTATCACTAAATCACAACATTTCATTAAAAATGTTAACTTAATGTCTGATTAAAATATGAATACATTATGAGTACAGCCCTTGGGTAACTGCATTAATTGTGTCATATAGTTTACTTAACTACTGGGCTTTGTAAAGCAGTGTCTTCTTCTGTTCGTTGATATCTCCAACATGAGACGAGTAGAACAATTTGCCGACTCTATAAAAACATTATACACTTCTTGAAAAAACCCGTGGTTTTTGTTGAAACAGAGTCAGCAAGTGCATTGTACTTATTAGAACTACGAAAGCCCCATCGTATAGTTACTCATGTATCACCCAGGGTGAGTCATTGTCGCCTAGTCTGTCAGAATATACTAATGGATTTCACTAGCAGGATTAACTCCTAGATTGTACCACTTGTATACTAGTAGTAGTAGTGTCCATTATCCCAACGCCACGTTAACTCGATAGCTCATGTATCCCGATGATAAAAATATATAATGTGGCAGTAATTACGGGCCAGTGCTAGTTTGGAACAAGTGAGAATAGAAATCAATAAAAATAAAAAAAACTACGGGTTGCACTCCAGGAGTGCTGGCAGAAGTGAAAACTTGAATTGTTGTGCATTTTTATATATTTGGAATGGTTAGGGAATAATTTTGCATAAATTGCTTTAATTTCAGTATAAAAGTACTATAATTTATGTGGTAGAATACAATATTCATTTATTGCGCTATCGGACACAAACATGACAACACGAAGATTCGCGCAAGCGCCCTGCGCCGTCTTACGAATTTTCGATCAGGTCACGTGTCCTGATGCGAGTTTAGAATTTTTTACCCCGCTTAAGAAGTTTTCACTTTAAAAGTCTGTTCCAAAACACAAGGTGAAATACAACTATATAAAAAAAATGGACCTCAGCTATGTGTGAATACGATCCAGATGGGTTTGTCTGCATCTAAAATAAAAACGGCCACTAGCGTTACGTGCTGCGAAAAATTATCAACAAATAGATGTTTATGTGTCAAGGATTTGTCAAGGTTGCTTACGGTGAAAATATTGTGTAAAAGGAAAATGATTGTTCTGCAGTAATACTCGCGAATCCTATTGAAATATTCTCAAAGTCAGTTTCCCAATAATGTTCCGTGAGACGGGCGCAAATTTTGTCAATCATTTACTCTTGATCCTCGTACAGGGATCAAGTTGTATCTGTGTTCTGAACGTTAACTCCGGCTCTGTGGAAAGTGGAGCAGTGGTAGTCATATGCTAAATTCACACGTTTGCCTTTTGCCACAGACTATAAACCTGTACAAATGCCTGGATAAATTAGGTAGGTAATCCAAACTGCGTTATCCACATGATCGGTAATGTTCTCAAGAAGCAAACGTGACGGGCGCTCAGTTACCGTTAGATAATAACAATTGTACTTCTTCTTCCAAAAAAAAATTAAAAGAGAAAAAAAACTAAACAACAAATTTGGCAATAAAGATGGATTATTAAAATTTAAATTTCTCTTAAAATCCTTTAAGAGGTTTCTTCATAATTTAATTTAAATGATCCCATGAGTCGGCTACTTTTTTATCTCTGTATGTGATCTTTGTGTTTGGGATTCTAAATGCTATGGTAGCTTTCCACAAGGAATATAAGTCCATCATTAGACCAGCATTTTCATTAACTGAAAGTACGTAACACTTGCGGCAAATCCACTTTAATTTGTGTCAAAAAACCGTCATTTAATCGGATCGTCTCCAAATCATCATCCAAATCGTCATGACGTATTCCGGTTTGGAGGGTAAGGTGGCTAGTAAACTTACTTTTGCTCGAGGTCTAACACCCCGACCTCAGGTTGGCAACGCACCATTACCATCTTTGGTGTCTCTGGGCGGCGTGAGTTTCTTACCATCGGGAAATCCGTCTGCTTGTTTGCCTTCCAATATCATAAAAAAACTTGTAGATCCAGCATTACACACAGCATAACTAGTCTTATCAATATTAAAATACAAATCTGCAGGAAATCATGGTTTAAATGCGGGACTTGTTTAACCGCGCACCACCAGATGAAAAGTATAAATTTTATAATCATCTGAAAATTAAATCATTAAAATCTAAAGTGGTTTTGACAACTTTATTAACAATATTTTAAATAGCTTAAAATAATATAAAACAAAACAACAGATGTTTTTGTAAATTTTTGACGCAATGAAATTTAGTGTTATTTTCTAGTTTTTTTATGCCAAAAGATAGCGAACTTGGAGGCGGTTCTATTGATTGTAAAAGACAACCGAAACCTTTTATAAGTATCATACGTTGCCATATTGTAGCCGGGTATGTATGCAATCCTGTCTGCTATACCCTCTAGCACGGAACACGACAATAGCAAGCACTTGCGCTATATCGCTAGTAATTGGTAAGGCAATAGTAACAATCAACAACCTTACTACTAACTAGTAGCTTGTTTACTGCGTTTAATTTATCATTAGTAATAGTTTCTTTTTTACTAGCTTATAGTGTTTTTTTTAATTCCAGGCATGCGACGCTTTCCTCAACGATCATGAGACAAGATCCTTTTTGAGATCAGGAAGGAGCTATGATCTAAGTATCTTGGATGGAGCATACCCTGAATGTGCTCTAGGCTTGGTCTATCGTCTCAAGACGCCATTCATGTATATCAACACAGTGGGCTTCTACTCTGCCCCAACAAGTATTTCTGGAAGTCCAGCCCCCTTCTCAGTTACGCCGATATTTGCCAAACCCTTCACTGATACCATGGGATTTTATGACAGAGCCTTGAATACGTTTTGGCATTTGGGAGCTTTACTGGGCCATGGCATCAGCGTGAACATATTACAGTCACGTCTTCGAGGGTACTTTGGACAACAAATGCCCCATGTTTATGATATGGCAAAGAATGTCAGTTTTGTATTGCAGAATGGTCATTATTCGGTTTCCTACCCACGACCGTTTTTACCTAATGTGGCGGAAGTGGCTTGTATTCATTGTAAGGAATCTAAAAGGCTTAATACAGTAAGTGCTTTTTTGTATATGTATTTACAGAACTTTAGTTGTTAATATGGAAACACATAAATTACCTGGAATGTGATGTGGGCCTTAAGTTGAAGATTTATTAATTTGAAACAAGTCTTTTTTAAGTTCACAAAAAAATCCGATAGTAAGAGGTAGGTATGTCACCTAAAGTTGATTCTGAAGATTTTATGTGCGAATGTATCTTCACGCCCATAACCCCGAAAAGGTAGGCAAAGGCATAACCAGGGCACCCACTACTAGCCGGAAACACTAAAGTCCCACAATGTGATTGATGGTAAACCTATCGCCAACCGGTCACATATCCAATCTTGAGCAAATTTTTTTAATTAGAAATTGGGAAAAACTCAATTTTCTTTTTTTTTTGTTGCCCGACCCGAGATTCAAACCCGGGACCTCAAGAAGTCAAATCCGACGCCGGACCGCTAGACACAGAGGCGATGTGTTTTAGTTAATTAATTTTATTGTGAATACTAACGGACTAAAAAAATAAAATTGCGGATGCCTACGTTTTCGTTTTAAAATTATACAACTTAGGGCGCTTGCTCTCTGGTTAAATTTAATAATGAAAGGGTTAAGTTTAAACCAGTAACGTGCAAGCGGCCCTTACCTTACCACGTAAAAAAAAATTAAGTAACAAAAAATAACTTAAATTTTGCATCACATATTCATGAGCCGAATTTCGTCATGATAGAGACGTGACTGAACAAACATGCATACAAATGGTTAAACATCTTTCACAGTATAATGTTTCTTTAATAGAAAGAAAACGATCACATAGATTTTGTAAGTTAAAAATAAGTATCTTCACGCCTATATCCCGGAAAGGGTAGGTAGAGTCACAACCACGGCACCCACGACTACCCAAAGACACTACGTCCCACAATGTGTTAGGTGGCAAGCCTATCGCCAACAGAGCTCAGGTCCAATCCCGGGCAATGTAAATTTTATTAGAAAGTTGAAAATACATATTTTCTAATATTTTTTTGTTCCCCGGTCTGGAGATCGAACCCGAGACCTCAAGAAGTCAAGGCCGACGCCGGACTGCTAGACCACAGAGAGCTATTTTGCTGGAAATAAATAATCGTAGTCTATAGATTGAGCTTAAGTAATAAACCCTCTTGCTTATAAGTTTTCCCAATATTTGTCCGGGTCCGCTGAGTAGAGTAAACCATCTGCCCCTCTGCTAGGCAGCTCGTAAAAGGGCGAGCACCGGGTAAAATATAGGCTATCAGTTACAAGAACATTGTTGGTAGAGAGCTGTGCAGCAACTTGCCGGGTAGTGTGGACCTACCAGATCATAATCTGCCAGGAAGAAGGGCAGTTGGTCTATTTTAAACAGGATTCCGATCCCAACTCTGTAAAATATAAAGTAATTGTTCAGTTTTCAATTTAGTCATTCGTTATTTTATCCAATCACAAATATTAATAATCTGTTTATTGATGATCATCATTCACTGGGGGAGTTCTGCCGCAGTAAATACTATGTGTATTTTACAAAAGAGAGCCATAAGGGCAATTTATAACCTAGGCCCAAGAGTTTCCCTTAAAGAAAAAATTCAAAGAAATCAAAATTCTAACTGTAGCATCCCAGTATATCTTTGAAAATTTAATGTATGTTCACAGAAATTTAAGTTCATTAAAAAAAATAATGATATACACTGTGTTAATACAAGGAATAAAAATAATCTTGCTGTGCATGTGTCTCGCCTCCACAGAGTAAGTCATTCTTTCATGGGCCAATGTATACAGTTCTACAATAAACTTCCCACTTATATGAAAGAACTTCCAATTAATAAATTTAAGAAATGTGTTAAATGTTAATTAAATGATAAGTGTTATTATAACATTGCTGAATATTTGGCTGACAAGTCCGCTTGGGATTAAATTCTCCTCATGCCAATCTCTTATAAATATAATGTATAATTACATTAATTATTGTTATACACATATTTAAAACGAGGAAAAAATGACAAGCCCGCTGAGTTTCTTGTCACATCTGACGTCATCACGTCATGACGTGTTCCGGTTCGGAGGGTAAGGTAGCCGGTAAACTTACTTTTGCTCGAGGCCTAACATCCCGGCTTGTGGTTGGCAACGCACCATTACCACCTTTGGTGTCTCTAGGCGGCGGGAATTTCTTACCATCAGGAAATCCGTCTGCTTGTATGCCTTCCAATGTCATAAAAAAAATCTTCTCAGGGTGAGGTCGCGTTCGTATCCGGTGGTATATTTATTTTTATATAGATGCGTCACAAGTGCCTCTTGTAGGTAAATGTGAAATAAAGATAATTTTGAATTTTTCTGACCATCATTTATCATCAAAACTTTTTCAGGATTTAGAAGAATGGATATCTGGTGCAGGACCTGCTGGGTTTGTGTACGTGTCAATGGGTTCTTCCGTACAAACCAACAAGATGCCAATATCTGCTCATCGTCTGTTCGTCAATGCTCTGGGCAGACTGCCACAGAGGGTCCTATGGAAGCAGGATGGTGAACAAAACCTTACCAATATACCTTCGAATATACGTATATACAAATGGCTTCCTCAGCAGGACTTATTGGGTAAGGATCTAAAGATTTTGATTCAAAAATATACATGTAATAGATACCAGAAAAAAATTTAATAAACACTCAGACCCGGAAACGCAGACATCAAAATGTTCATCACACAAATGCCCGCCCCCGTCGGGAATCGAACCCATGCCTTGCGGTTGGTCGTTCTATCTAGCTAGGCGTGTACGCTAGCCACTCGACCAACGAGACGGTCATTATCATATTACTTTTTAAGCATTTAAAATATATGTTTTTTAGTTTTGTATGTTTGTTCCCCTATTACTATTCAAATAACCTAGTTTGATCGTTCTTGCTTAGAAAGGTAGATATTAATAGTTCCGAGGTGGTCTTTTTTATTTTTTCCGATTACCGAGTCAAATCCACGTTTAATAATAATAATTATTAATATGTACATAAATTTTCATCTACGGCTTTTGTAAAATTTTTGAACTATTTAACAAGTTGTATTAAAAAATGTGGTGTACAAATATCGGTATAATAGGATACTCGTAAAAGGCGAGCATAGGCTTACTGCCACTAACACCGTGACTCCTGGCTAAGTTGTAGAGCGGCTCGCCNTGCCGCCGTAACGTCAGAGCTTGCCGTTAACGTGTTTCGGTTCGGAGGGCAAGATAGCCGGTAAAACTTTTGCTAGAGGCCTAACATCCTGGCTTCAGGTTTGGAACGCACCATTACCACCTTTGGTGTCTAGGAAGAATAAATTTCTTTGCCTTCCAATATCATGGAACACGTCAATGGCAAACACTGACGTTATGGCGGTAGGAATAATAATATGCGCTACCACAGACCAGCAGACGGAAATACTTAAATACGTCTTTCGTAAACAGAAAAAGTGGTAATTCTCTCCAACCTGGAAATAGTAAGACCCCAGTGAACCTTTTTGCTTATTGCTTAACCGTAACACGACAAGGGCGAGCACCGATGCTGTGGCAGCAAACATAAGAGAGGCGCAGTTAGAATAAAGAAGATCGAGGTTTTATTTTATGTCATAATACAGGGCTAGTCGGGCTTTTCTGAAGGTAATTGTCACAAAATCTCTGCCGCTTTAAGGTCTTTATTTAATCCCGCATATGCAAGTCCACTAGCTCCCATCATTCTAGCAAGGAACACGTAACTGGTGAGCACTGACGCGGCTAAGGCATTAAAAATATATAAGACGTTGATACTAATTTGAACTGCTGTTCCATGATCACAGACTACTACACAACACGGTCTATGATCTCGGATTTCCTAATCAAACTTAAAGCTTAAAGCAATGTAACATACGAATAACGTAATAGCAAAATTACTTGTTTATTTCCATCCCTATAACATAAAAAGTAATTGCGACAGTAAAAAATCGCAAATTACCTAACAGTGAAATCGTTACGTAAGACACTTGCAGATTTTGCACGGCGATAAAAAACCGGCAGTTAACAGCACGTAAGCTTGTGTTATGAACAGGAATGCTATGCTATCTTTCAAGATCAACCGTCGATTGTGTGACAGGAAACTATCTTATTTCTTCCTTTAAAATTGCACGCTCTAGCGTTCGTCATTCGGTTAGTGTTTTTCTGGAAAGTCACAAAACGCAGTAAAGTATCTTCACGGCCATATCCCCGAAGAGGTAGGCAGAGGCACAACTAGGGCACCCACGATTAGCCGAAGACACTAAGCCCCACAATGTGATAGGTGGCAAGGCTATCGCCAACCGGGCACACATTCAATCCCGACCAACATTTTTTAAATAGAAAATTGGAAAAACCCTATTTTCTTTCTGTTGCCTGACCCGGGAATCGAATCCGGGACCTTATAAAGTCAAGTCCAACACCTGGACCGCTAGACCACAGAGGCCATTAAAACTACCAAAATATTAAGTGTATCTCAAATTTATAAATCATGATGAAATTAAAATGAGTCGACCTCGGATCATTACTTACCTTTTTAATATTCATCAAAATCGGTTCGTTATTGGCCAAGTAATTGGTAATTAACATACAAAAACGCATACCAAATTAATAACTTTCTACTTTTTCAAGTCGGTCATAAGTTAATCTATTTTCTAATATAAATTGTGCTTCCAAATGTATGTTACCTTTCAAATATTCATGTAATATATAAATAAATGAATATCATTACACAAATTGAATCTAACCCCAAAGTAAGCATATTAAATGCTTGTGTTATGGGTGTTTTTGAATATGTAAATACATAAAAATACTTAAATAGACACCAGAATAAATTTAATAAGCACCTAGACCGGAAATGCAGACATCTCAATGTTCCTTTCAGGAATCGAACCCGAGCCTCGCGGTGAAGTGTGCATAAAATCGGTCGAGCGGTTCTGCATTTATAATTTTTTTGTAACAAGTGAATTCAATAAATTGCGGATCATTTTGTTAATGGGTATTTTTCAGTCAAATTAAAACTTTTTTCAGATGGCGATTGTGCTGTCATATTGAAACTTTTTTCATTTGTTTTTTTTTGTTTTGTTATGTGTTTCAATATTGTTTTAAAAAATAAATATGTAAATCTCAGTTTATAGATACGTAGCAAAGCACGTACCGCGTCGCTAGTAAATGTATATAATACAACAACCGGTGAACTTTGTTTTACCCGTCCAGTTTGTTTGGGAAAAACTAAAATGATTTTTCCAAGTTTTCACGCAGTCGACAAGAAAAAAAAGTTTCTTTTATCCTTTTCCTGATTCTAAGTTATCGTCAATTTACAGCCAAATTGGTTCAGCCATTCTTGAGTTATAAATAGTGTCACTAATACGACTTTTAAATATGTATAGATTGTATCATGTTTCGTAAAAACGATCTAGCCCACAACTAGTATAAATTAGTGCTAAAGCTAAAAAGAGCAATAAGTTGCTACTATGTCAGTATTTTTGCAAAAATACTGCCATTAAAGAAATAATATTTAATACTTCTACTCAGGCCTCACCTTTATTTTTGAAATGTCTCATATTTTGACATTTCATCTAAATCACAAGTTCAATTTTGTGGACTAGGTGAAACAGAAAAATGATGCACATACATTTATCTGACTATTTCTGTAGGCCTAAAATAAGGCCCCTTAAAAATGATTTTTGTTTTTTATTTAATAAATATTTTACTTTTCAGGTCATCCAAATATAAAAGCGTTTGTCACCCATGGTGGCTTGCTCAGCATGTTTGAAACTGTCTACCACGGAGTACCAATAGTAAGCATCCCAGTATTCTGCGACCATGACGCCAATGCTGCCAAAGCTGAAGCTGATGGCTACGCAAAAATCCTGGACTTCCAACACTTAACCTCAGACAAATTATACAAAGGAATCCAAGAAGTTATAAATAAGCCAAGCTATAGACGAAATGTTGAAAGCCGTCGGATTTTCCTACGAGACCAAAAGGAATCTCCTCTAGAAAGGGCAGTGTATTGGACGGAGTATGTTTTGAGACATAAAGGTGCTTATCATTTGCAATCACCTGCTAAGGATCTTAACTTCTTCCAGTATTATCTTCTCGATGTTTGTTTAGCATTCATTGTCTTGCTTCTGTCGTTGTCTATGTTAATTACCTACGTTATTAGATTTGGTTTTATTACATTGATTGATTTTATTCAAATCAGGAGGATGCGTTTTATTGACAAATCAACGAAATTATTAAAAACATCTAAGTTTATTGATAGGGTGTCGATATCAAAAAAGAAGTTATAAAATAATGATTTATGTTTTGTTATTAACGATAGATGTGTTATTGATTCATACAACACAATATTTTGAGTGTACCTGTTAAGCAGTGCCGGATTCGGCGACTGGGGGCCAATTCAAAAAGGGGAAATCATTCCGTTGGTATTATTATTTTTAATGCAGATAATCATTCATGAACGGCACAGGCATAAGGCGCCCACGCCGTAATACCACACAGCTCTCGACTTATTGGTTTTCGAATTCAGTCTGGTTGAAGATATTTTGTTGATTATTTAAATTTTTAATGGGTTAATTAACAACAAAATCTGTTTAAGCGACAGTGTCTGAATTTGGACATCAGTCCCTTTTTATTTGGTTTTACGATTTGGACACAGTTATAACAGATTTTGTTGATTATAAAGATGTTTAATATGTTAGTCATCAACAAAATCTGTTTATGCGACGCTGTGTTTAGATATTAGTCCTTTTTGCACAGGGCCTTTTTTCACAACATTTTTACGATGGATACAATAGAATTGTTACCTCAGCCCAATTACGTGATTAATTAGATTGCTGCTAATTTAATGATATGCTCAGATGACAAATTAAAAATGATCACAATTAGTTGTAGGTCTGTACAATAGTGAATAATTGTAAATAAGTATTTTAAATTAATTAAGGAAATGTTTTGATGTGTGATGAATTCGGTGTTGGCGTAGATGTTAGAAAATTTAACTTCAGCAATAATAACTTGATAAAAAAATGTAATTCGGAATATTGAAATGTAAAATATGCTATAAGTTGCTGTCTTTACTTTTTATTTTCAAAATTTAGCTTAGACACCAATTGCCATTACGAAAATAGAAAAGTTATACAACGAACCATCTTTAAAAAAAAATTAATTGAACACGACTTAAACAACGACTTATTTTGTGGATTTGTAAGATGAAAATTTCATAACAACATTTTGTCCACCTACTTGTTAGTTCTTGAATATTAGGTAATTTGTTACAATCAATAGCTGGTATTTTATCATGCAGAGTGAGATCCAATTACTCCGTTATGTGATCAGACCCTAGTAAATTTATAAAAGCTAAAAGTTTTTTAACGCATGCTTCCAACGCCACTGCGCACTGCTGCGCAAAGGCCTCTCATTTAATTAAAAAACATCTCGCCTTTAAACTAATATAAAATAACAAGCATAAAAGAAATCAAAAGAAGGTTAAACACAAGATATGGAAAGAGGTTAAATATTGTAACTGGGTTGAGTGGGAGGTGTAATTTTTTTATAGAGAGGCAACAAAAATGCTGCAATATTACTATTGGATTTACGAGGATGAAGGGCTTAAACGAGTTTTTAAGTACGCATTAAAGGGTTGTAACATGATAATAGGGAAAATATAAAGTTTAGATGTCGTTACTGCCTATGTGAGCGGAAGCCTGCAATAGCAAACTTTCAGTTGCTATAAAATGATAAGTCTGAACTTTTTGGATCCCGATGCTTTTTCGTTTGTTTCAGTATTTGGATTTACGTTTAATTTTTTATGTACCTCTAATCAATGATTACAAACTAGGTTTAACACAAGTGTGATATTTCAAGTTACCACATGAATGTGTGATAAGTATCTAGTGATATTTAGTTTGTAAGTTTTTGTAAATAAATTATTTAAATGTAAATAAAATTTTATGAAACACTAGTTTTTAAATCATCTTTTATATTGGTAAATATACATCTTGGCTAGTCGCTTTTTAGCAGCTCTTAAAATACTTAATCCCGATATGTTCCTATCTAGCACCGTAATCATTGAATAGGTTGAAGAGTTTTCTACCTATAACCCGGGTTAGTATATCTTCGGTTTCTCCGTGTTGGTCCGTGTTCCTTTGCAGATTAAACCATCTGCCTTCCTGCCAGGTACCTCGTAAAAGGCGAGCATAGGCTTACCATCACTAACACCTTGTCATTCCACTAGGTGGTAGAATTTCGCAGCAACTCGCCCGGATTGATACCACCACTATTCCTGCCGCCATAATGTCAGTGCTTGCCGTTGACGTGTTCCGGTTTGGAGGGTAAGGTAGCCGGTAAACTTACTTTTGCTCGAGGTCTAACACCTCGGCCTCAGGGTGGCAACGCACCATTACCACCTTTGCTGTCTCTAGGCGGCGTGAGTTTCTCACCATCAGGAAATCCGTCTGCTTGTTTGCCTTTCAACATCATAAAGAAAATAGCAGCCCAAATACAAATTTAAAGAAGAGCCTGCAATTCATAACATAGCAATATTTTGAATTGATGTGAATAGCAGATTCAATAATACTAGCAGAGATTCGTTATTAAATTTTAATATACTGATGGAAGACGTATTATTCATTGAATTTAATTAATTTCAAAATGGCTTCTCGATTGCGGTTCTGTTAAATATAAGTCAACAGAGGCCGATTCTAAAATTTTCTTGGATACAGTATTTCTTATTTTATCTTGTGACGGAATATACTTTTCAGCTGAACTTTCAGTTTCAGAACCGGATGATACTACCGGAGCGTAAGGTCATGTGCCTTTCATTTGTTTCAATTTTGGTTAAGCCAACTTCTGAATATAAATTTTACGGGAAATCAGCGGGGTAAGAATGAACATCGTCGTCTTGACACGAACGTTTCGTTTTGGCCAGCATTTAAATGTCAAATTCAATAAAAATAAGTACAATTATTAAAACCGACTGCAAAATTAAATAAATTTCCAATCCAATTTAATACTTATAACAATAATATAATTATTAGTTTAAGGCCTGGCACCGACTTCATACCTATCAGTAAATAGGTAGTATGTAATAATTAATATTAAATCATTATTATTGTTTATATTTTAGTTTTGGAAGCGGTTTTAATTAATGCAGTTACTTTTATTTAATACTTTTTAGTTTATTCCTGATATGATTAAATTCAATAAAAATGAAAATCGGAATAGGTGAAAATAGGTACAAAATGTTCATAAATAAAAAATGATAGGCCTACCTGAATCAAATGTTTATGGGACTAATTCCGCTTCAAACAAAAAAAGAATTACGTAAATCAGTTTAGAAACCACGGCGAAATTGGTGTACCTACATTCATAAAAAATATATTTCGAAATTCGAAATTTCGAATTGATAACTTCCTCGTTTTTTTTGAACTCGGTTAAAAAACGTAGAATGTTCATGACAAACAAAACGTGACGTAAGCGACAGACGATAGTACGCCATGAAACGATAGCGAACGAATTATATTGTTAGAAAATCGTATATTAAAGTGTCTAAAACTAAGCCCGTGCCCGTCGTGTTTCCCATGTGTTTAATATTTATAACTCAATTTATACTTAATTAATAAGTATTTCGTTTTGATTTTTTTTTTATTATTTTTTTTTGTCTTCTTTTTTTTATTTAGTTTGTTTGAGTTATGAATTTCAAAATAAAATAGCTATGAAAAACTGCAGGAGAAAACAGGCAAACGTACTAGCTATGGCTAGTGTTATTCATTATTCATTCATCAATTTTCTTCGGGATATTAACTATTCTATGTGTTAATCCAAGTAACCCTATATGTGTGCCAAATTTCATGAAAATCGGCTAAGCAGGTCTTTGCATAAAGAATTAAGCAACAAACATAAAAATTCTCGCTTTTATCACATTATCAGAATTAGGATGGACAACGAGATGATATGTGATTTTTATTTAGAACCGGGGCGACAGTATCATAAAACTTGTAAAACGGTAACGTTTACATTTCGTTTTAAAACTGAACGACCAGTATAAAACAAAGTCGATTCCTCTACCCCTATGTCCCTGTGTATGCTTTTATCTGTTTTATAGATAACGGAACGGATTTTGATGCGGTTTTTTTAATAGATGTAGTGATTGAAAAGGAAATTTTATATGCATATTTCACAACCGTACTAAGCCGGAGCGGGCCGCCAGTTTTAAATATTTTACGATCCTGAAATTAAAAGTTTTCAATAAATCCCCGAAAACCCATGTGTAATGTAGCTAAGATACATTTCGCTGACGTCAGCTTTCGAACGTAAAAAAAACACAACAAATACAAACCCTTGTTTTCCGTTGGGGTTTAAAAATCGTCTATAACGTCGGATCTCGCCTTTTACAACTTTTGATTTTTAAGGAGAATACTTACAAACTTTTTATTAAAATTATTACAATCTAGGCCTTGGATGGGTTTATAGAAATAGAGAGGTCAATGGATGTGTTAGCCAAACTTATGACAAATGCTTGAAAAAATAAACAAAAAGAAATTGTCAGCAAGCTTTGACATTTTTTACATCATTTCCATAGAAAAAAATATAATTTTCTATTCGATTTCGGTCATTGCTCAACGTTAGCAAGACATCGTTTGAAGTTTTGACTATTTCAGCTTTTTAAGAAACGTTATCGTTTCGAATCAAGATGTATCGTTCAAGCGAAACGACGGGATCAGACCGAGACGAAAGTGCACATTCTAACCCCGCACACTCGCTTTTCAATGACAATACTTTTTTACAAATATTCGGAAATCGGAATCCGAAAACGAAAAAAGGCCAGGAGGCTCCGTGCTCTTGGTCGACATCTATCTTTATTTATATAATTCTTGTGTTTGTATGTTTGTCGCTGAACTCCTTCTAGAATACTGGATCGATGTTGATGAAACTTTTTGTGTGTGTGTGTTGAAGGGGATTCGAGAATGATTTAGATTCACAATTTGGTCTCCTGAAAAAAGTTTGTTTATTTATTTTTTTAATAATAAGTAGGTAGTTGTTGATTTTGGAATGTTTCACATTGGATCCGACAGACTGCGCTACTATCGAAGCATTAATGTCAATCGATACGAAGTTTGCTGGGTCAGCTGGTATATATATATATAAAAAAATCAATTCCACTTTTCGTTGTAATTTTATTGCTCAAGGGCTCATCAAATGTTAAGCTTTGTTCGGACTATTTAGTAGATGGTTTATGTGAAGTTTGCATAAAATCGGTAAAGAGGTTATTCAGTTATTATATTTTTTGTTACAAATGAATTTAATAAATGGCGGATCATTTTGTAAATGGGTATTTTTCAGTCAAATTGAAACTTTTTCAGATAGGGATAGTGCTGTCTTATTAAAACTTTACTAAATATTAAAATACTGGCCCATTTGTAACATATGTTTCGCAAATAAATGATTTTTATTGTATTTCAAAAGTCAATTCAAGTAACTTGTTACTTGACACCAAACACGAACAAGGAATTAGTTATTTTATGGCCTAAGTTGGCCAATGTAGGTGATTTGTGTTATGCGAAGTTGGGAATCGATTGAGAACTATTTATAAGTATTGGTGGCAACCGTCGCCTGGTTTTCAACCTGACGAGTAAATTACCTGATTAGTTTATACTATAGTTAATAATCAGATTAGTAGTTTTGGTACCCGATTTTTCATTTTGTTTTTATAGTTGTCTAGATCTTTTGGCCGATAAATAATTAATGAAAATTGTTATACCTAATCGATATTTTTTTCTACGGCTTTCATGGTGATATATAAGAATATGGCAATATCCGTCGCTGATTTCTTATTTCAAACATCGGGTCTCAGATGCGACCATAAAAAGCGCCGTTATTTCTTTCCTAATACCTTAAAGGTATTGGTAAAGCTAACATGAAAGTACAAGGAAGTTTCTTTTTGGTGTAGTAGCAAAACGTTTTTTTACTTAATTGTTTTTTTGTATGACAGTGGTAGGTACCAATCTGCATAAGAGTCCACCACCTATTCGGACTGCACTAACGGAACAGAACAGGAACAGCACTAATATAATCTAAATTTCTATATTACAACGTCACGTGATGGGGTCATCACTTACACACATGAACATCAAAGAAAGAGAAGAAAACGATAACAAAATAGCGAAAAAAATAAATAATACAAAAGTTATCTAACAGTTGCTTAAAGTTTTAAAAACATCTGATTGTTATGGCGGTCATTTCGAGTTTAACAGCAGTCGTTAAAAAATTCGTCATTAAAATTTCGTAAAGAAACTCAAACTTCTTGAAGCCTATGAGTTACGAAATCTTGTACATGTACCTTGAAGTTTTTGTACTAATATTTTAACTTTTATTTTATTTTATTAAGCAATTTTTGACGTGACAACCTCTTAAATTAGGTTGTGGCCCGGAGTCACTCTTGAAAAAGTGTAACGCCCGCTCACGTCTGTTACGATTAGTCACCGAACGAGAGAGAGGCCCGCCGGACGGGCGAATGCCTTGCGTCTCTCCCACTCAAACATGATCGGTCCAAATATGCTATGGACCGATAATGTTGAATGAAATTTTAAATTAAATTCCTTGTTCATATTGTGCAATTTAATAATATTCATATTAATAAATATTCTACCGAAAAAAGACATTGTCACGTAAAATCTTCGCCCGTAAAACCGACTTTACAGGCAACCATTTTTATTTTATTTTACTACTTAGTGTAGTAAAACACACTTGAGGCATGGGATGCGCTCATGAACAAAACGTTTTCGATTTCAAACAAAACCCTTATTTTTCAAATGTTTTCCAGTTATGTTAAAATAAGAACAGATTGGTATAACAAAAGTTATACCAAAGGTATGTATGTAAGTTTTAATTGGATCACACATAAACATACACATACATGCATTGATCAAAATAAGAATAGATTAGTTATCTGACTTTGTCTTCAAACAAAATTAAGCACATACATTTATTGTATATTTACAATTGCATAGTTTTTGTTTCAATACAGATTTTTTTAAAATTACATATGTAAATATTTTCACGCCATATTAGGCAGTGAGTATTCAGTGTCATATTTCTTGCAAACCTGTCTGGTTTCCTCCAATTACCCTTTTCATACAAACGAAGACTCTTTACATCACCCTCGGAGTATACCTGAGCAATTTGATTGTGGAATGTCAACCTTGGTCTCCCTGGGTTCTTACATTCGTTCACATTCGCATTGTATATCTGGTTTGTCAATCTTTCATTTGTCATTATTTCCACATGACCAAACCAGCGGAACACGCCCTTTTTTATTTATAGGTTTTAAGTTATTATAATAATTTTTATTTATTTTTACCATTTTGAGATTTTCAACTTTGTTATGCTCTTTCTTCCAAGCTAAGCCGGGCCGCTAGTAACAAGTAAAAGAAATTGGTGAGTGTTTCGTTGTTTTAAAAGTTTAGAAGCCTCTGCTTGAGGGTGTTAAGGTACGCCCATTGTGCTAGATTCTTTTGAAGATAGTAAAAACATCCCTAGATAACACGAAAATTCTTGCTACTTTACAAAAGGTGGGTTTTATTTATAACATTTCCACTCGTTTTAAGAAATAAATAAAAAAGTTTGATAGCAAAAGTTTTTATTAATGGGTTTGGAACGAAGTTTCCTAGATTCCAATATATCATGAGCTTTATAAAGAAACAAAAATAGTTCTTTCGTTTTTTGAAAGTGCACTGACTTTTTGTTATTATGCCCAATCACTTTGTTAGAAGTTTGGTTAGAAGTTACTATACGCATAACGGCAGGGTTTGATTCCCATTAAAAGAAGCTTTTGCGCAATACTCGTAATACAAATACATTCAGTAAAATAATATTAAATTATAGCTATATTTTTCAACGATAGTAATAGAAAGAGATAAAAACTTGTTTTCCGATGCCAGCTTAGTTTGTACATGACTTTTCTACAGATTTTTAATCTATACCTAGTAAAACGAAAATTAAAAACGTCAGGAGCTGACTTCTAAAAATGTATTCTTTTGGTTGCAATGGAAAAAGATAGCATGCACTTAAATTAGGTTAACTAGTGCACAGCTTAATTATCATTGATATATTTTTGAGTCTGGATTTTGAGTTTTCAATAAATTTATATATTTATAGAATCGAAATGAAAAATAAGTGACGTCAGTAGTACCTGCGTTTTTCGGTCAGGGGCGTTGCTATCAAACACCACCTAATTTACATTGAAGATATATATATTAATCCTCATTTCGCGTGGTCTTCGCATTACGCCTAAATGGATGTACCAATTTCGCTAATTCCTTTTTCGTTGTGTTGGTAATTGTCAGAAGAATGTTCTTATAAAGAGAAACAAATGTCAAAATTGCAGAGAAAATGGTTAATGATTAATGTACAGCGATCCAAAATTCGCCGGATTAGCTAGTCTCAAACATAGGTTAATTTATCTCAATGAAGATAATGTAGTTCACCGTCTTTGTCAAATGTTCTTGTTAAAAATGATTTAGCTTATAAGTTATAACAAATTTTATAAAACCTACCTTTTACTTTTTTTTACTTTTATTTACACAACGGGTTCTTCAGCAATTCAACTCACTGGCTGTTACAGTCTGAAGCGTATTTATTATACTAAGTATTTACCTTTTATTTTACTTAGTTATTTTTAAGGCCGACAGGTGGAGAATACCATTTGACATTAATTTTAACAAATTTTAATGCTGTCTACTCTTAATAAAAGATAAAATCGTATTGTCTGTTTATTTCGTAATATAAAATCAGTAAAAATGCAAAAAAATAGTAAAAATTCACTACCACATTATATTTATTAATGCATTAATTTTTATTTACCTCGACGACATCGGGACATTTGCCATATATTTGTATGGGATTATGACAGAAATTACCTACTTTCCCAAAAAAACCCCATCAAAATTTGTTGATCATTGGTCGAGCCGAATTGACAACCTCCTTCTGTTTGTAGCTAGTTATAAATTATAGAACAGCATGATTCAATTATAGCATATTAATCGACAAAAAGAATGACATAGGGCAAGAATTGTACTTTTTCTTGGCTTTGGTTATCTATTTATTTATTTTATATTATTATACGACAGCAAATTAGAACTCTCCGTGTTGGTCCGGGCTCCTTTGCAGAATACACCATCTGCTTTTGCAAGGCAGCTCGTAAAAGGCAAGCATAGACTTACCTTCACTAACATCTGACATCTGACTAGGTGATAGAGTTTTGCATCTACTCGCCCGGATTGGTGCAAC
>NJDD01000534.1:2801-45925 GCA_002245505.1 Calephelis nemesis
ACCAAAGATGGTAATGGTGCGTTGCCAACCTGAAGCCGGGATGTTAGGCCTCGAGCAAAAGTAAGTCTACCGGCTACCTTACCCGCCAAACCGGAACACGTCGTGATGTTATGGCGGCAGGAATAGGTAAGGCGGTGGTACCAATCCGGGTGAGTCGCTGCGAAACTCTACAACCTAGTCAGATGTCACGGTGCTAGTGATGGAAAGCCTATGCTCGCCTTTTACGAGCTGCCTGGCAGGAGAAGGCAGATGGTCTATTCTTCAAAGGAGCCCAGACCAACACGGGGCATTCTCACCTATAGATGTTTCACGTTCAGGTCTACTGGCTACCATACCCTCTGTCGTTAACCCGACTGGAATAGAAAAGGCAGTGTTACCAATCCAGGCAAGTTGCTGCACAGCATCCTACCACCTACTAATAACACACTCAGACACAGGTCACATTATTTTAACGTAATATATTTCTAATGTCTTTAATTATTTGTAAGAAATACACATTGTTTTAGCGAACGCACCGTGAAAAGATGTTTTAATATCATTAACGTCATATTTAATCTAACTAACGTCGTAGTTTCTCCATTTTCGTTTACATTTTATACGTCTTCATTGTTCAGCTGACATTACTAGGACTTCATGTTATTAAAGAAACGTAACAGTCACACAAAAATAAAATCGACTGACTAATCGTTTGTATTTTGTTGCTATTTGCTGCGGCCTGTGTAACGAGGCAATGAAATATTAATTTTATCATCCAATTATAGTACTACTATTTAAATTATGTTTAAAATGTATACTTATATTTTTAAATTAACTGACCTAATCAAAAATTAAATGAAATGATTGATTATGTAATAACAACTCTATATAGATATCTTTAAAATACATTCAGATTTCCGAAGCTTGACGAATATAGCCGAAGCGCAAAATTTTAATAGTATACTTAATTACAAGTTGTCACTCGCACTATCATTAGGTACATATACATTTTCTCAGATATACTAAAATTTTATTATTTTTTTACCTATCGATGGGGGCCAACGCAGTATTATGTTATAGTATACGAAATCAAACGATAATAATAATCGATATATTATATGTCTCTTTTTCAATTTTCTGCAAAAAAATAAACCTCTTTTAAGTCATAGTTTTATATAGAAAAACCATGAAACGAGTGGACTCAAGATTTTACTGCACATGCCTCTCTCTAAAAAGTAAATTAAACATCCCTCTTCAGAACAGTTAATATAAATTTGATGTACACTATCAGCATCAAGAAATAAAAAATAGTACATATAAATAAAATTGGTAAAATTGTTAAGCTCAAGTTTTGTCATAAAAATGATGAATAGAAAAATATTTTTACTATAATTAGGTTCCAATAGAATTGAAGGTCGCTTTCGGTGCATCAAAAATTAAAATAATTAATAATATTTAACGTATTTTTATTTAATATTTGCCGCTACTTAATCGATTAAAAAATTAAAGATATGCATTCACGAAATAATTAATAAAAACGACTCAGAAATCTATAAAATAATATAAAAATAATTCTCAGACTATTGTGCCCAAAAATTAGTCCTCAAACGGTTGAGCAAGACATATTTAACATGACCTTAGACAAAATAAATATAAAAAATATGCGCTTTTTAACATATTATAATATTATTGTTTATAATAAAATAAAGTTAGTGTCTTCGGCTAGTCGTGGGTGTCCTGGTTGTGCCTCTGTCTACCTCTTCGGGGATATGGGCGTGAAGATACTTTTTTTAAAATCATATTTATGTAAAAACAAATGTATTTTATTAGAATAAAATAATTTTTATTAATTTATACCTATTTTGTCAAAATTTAAAAATCATACACATCCTGTAAACTAATCATCCTGTAAGTTTAACTGCATACAGGAAATCAGACACCGCGGATCAGCCGGTCTAGAAAATAGTCTAGACTTGAACCTAGGTCAACGCACGGACGACAAAGGGTGTTCTAAAAGGCGTTCACCTGTCAAACGATTTTCTATATTCTTCTATTTTATTCCATAACCATTATAACGAAATAAGCTTGGAGCGTAATTTATACGATATTCGACAAAAAATTGACGAGCTTTGCATAAAAAGTTCGCTCAAAAATAACAATTCAACAAAATGTTGCTGTCGTTTCGTCTCAAATACAATGCCGTTACTATAAAACATTTTTTTATCACCGATAAGAACTTTGATCTTCTTTATTAATTTTCGAGAAATGTAGATTTTAAAAATGTGTCCATTTTATTTAATTTTTTTTTGGTTGCTTAAACAGACCGTGACTGTCCTTTTTCCACTTTTTGCTCGGAACAGTCTTAATTTGAAATTCTTTGTTTAATTCGTTACTGTAAATTTTTGTATTAGCAATCGCGTTTAAAAAGAACAATTGAAAAAATCTTATTAAAACAAGTACAAGATAATATGATAAATAATGTTGATTTTTATCATATTTGAAACGATAAGTATAAAGAAATGGAAAAGTTTGTTACAATAGGTACAGGTTAATGTATCCCTGTATCAACAGGGTGTCATTTTTTGTGACTTTTTATAAAGATATTATTAGTTGGGTAATAAAAACATTTCGACTATATTTTTCTCAAATCATTTATGTGACAATTTAAAACAATATTATTTTATTGACAATGCTTTAATGCTTACTGTGTTATTAGTAAACACATACTAAATTTTAACCGTGTTTAAGTTTGTAATTTTTGAATGGATTGACCGATTTTGATGTGGATTTTTTGGTTAGAAAGCTGATGTGATCGAGACTGTTCTTATCTACATGTTAATTTGTGTTACTACTTTAAAGCGTACTTTAACTTAAATTTCAATCTTGTTAAGTTTACATTGTAGTGACACTGTGATACAGATTAAAA
Source organism: Calephelis nemesis (assembly GCA_002245505.1). Classification (NCBI taxonomy): domain Eukaryota; kingdom Metazoa; phylum Arthropoda; class Insecta; order Lepidoptera; family Riodinidae; genus Calephelis; species Calephelis nemesis. Next base: position 5,704 of record NJDD01000534.1, read on the forward strand.
TGTCAACTTAAACCTTAGAGCAGAGGTTCGCAAACTCTTTTCTTCTAAAGCTTACTTTAAAAGTCAGTAAGCTTGTAGCGCCCCCTACTTTTTTATCTGGAATTTAATTAAAACTATATTCTCGACGAGAGTTTTCTTAGCAGAGTGAGTAATGATTGTAGGTACTGTGCTCGTATTTAAGTTATATTTCTACAATAGTATATAATTAGACTTGCTTGGGACTTAGTATCTTCGGCTAGTCGTGGGTACCCTGGTTGTGCCTCTGCCTACCTCTTCGGGAATATGGGTGTGAAGATACTTTTACTTTAGTATATAATTATGGATGTTGTGTAGAGTGAACATTTTAATTTCAATTAATTTTAAAATATGAAGTAGTTTGGGTTTCAAGTCACCCATCGCCACTTTTACTTTCTGGGCCTCTTGCCGCCCTCTCGAAGCGTTTAGCGCCCACAAGGGAGCCTTATCGCCCACTTTGGGAAAAACTGCCTTAGAGTATTTCAATCTGTATTTATTATTAGGGCGGTTTGATGTAGACATTAGGTATGAAAATAATATTGCTTTAAATTATCACTTTGGTCTGAACTCACGTCTAATCAGCTTAACGTTCAGTTTATAATTAAAGCTATAGCCGATAGAGTATAGACTAAAGAGCTTCAACATAATGTCAGCTCTGACCACATATTAGGTATGACATTTTAATTAAAATATGTAACATGTACTTACTGCGACCAAACATACAAAACATTTCACTTGAGTTTTATATTTCAGTTGCATATAAAATTTAGGCACTTATCATTGTGTGTTGCAAATTCTGAAAAAGAAAAACTAAGAACGAAATAATAAGTGGCAAAAAATCAAGAATAAATAATATTATGGAAAACCAACAACAATTCTTCTTTCTTCAATCTTTCTTTCCTAGTTAAATCCTACAACTATGGATTGTATGACAAAAATGTGTAACATACTAATTTGTCCTATTGGTCCGGCCTGATTGAACCGTGAGGCTCGAATTCAATTCCGGAAGGGGACAGGCAATTTTGTGATAACGTTTGGATATCTGCATTTCTGGGTTTGGGTGCTTATTTCAATTTGTTCTGGCGCCTATCTAAGTATTTCTATGTAATAATATTATTGACTAACAACCTTAACATAAGCCCCTACAGTTTGCTTATTCTGGGATTAGACTCAATTTGTCTATAAATATTTATTTATGAATCACCTATGAAAAAGGCAGTGATGATGCATCTCCAATCTAAAGCTGAAAGTTTAAGCTTTTTATGTTACTCAATCATTTACTCTACAATTAAACTGGAACATAATGCCGAGTCCAGCTCCAGATAATAAATGAAGAGGTCAAGCTACCCTAATAGTACCAGTATTATATCTGCTAGTCACAGTGTTAGTGACCGACACTGGTACTGTCACTTCTAACTGCTTAGAGTAAAGAATTAGGCTTATATGTTGCAACGGTGCCCAACACGGACATAGGTAGCTTAGAACTTAATATGCCCAAGCATCGACGTCTCCATAAAGCGGCATTAGGCTTGAAACTCATGCAGGATCACCCTGAAGATATTCAAGGCAACGCAAAATTTCATTTTCTCTTGCCATTTACTAATTGACTTTGTTTTGTGTTAAGGTTAAAATACAAATAATGCTACACACGGGAATCGTGCTAAGCTTAATGTTTGGTACGGATCAGTTAACACCGAACGCGGCCAAACAAAGAACCTGCCAAATGCGAGTCGCCACGGAATTTTTATACATTTTATCCGCATTACTTAGTAAAATACGATCAAAAGTAAAAAAAAAACTAACTTATAGTTTTATAAACATAAATTAAATATTATGATTAATTTAACGCTAAAAAATACCCTAAAATTTAAAACCTAAAGTTTTAAACAATTTTCGTGCTCGGGGCAAATTTTCACTAATTTCATTAAGACAAATTTCACACAGACAGGAATTTAACCGGCAATTAAACTCTTTCGCTGGCGATTCTCTGCTAATTAAATTAATGTGGGTTCCATTTTTTTTAGAATTGGTATAACGCTAACATTACCTACTGGACCGGCTTTTTTATCAGCCTAACTAAACAACACGACTTTGGAACATTCAAGAAATGGTCTTTTTCTAGAAGGCTGTTGCTGTTTATGTGTGGCAATGATCACTTACCATCAGAAAAATTTGTTTGCCATAACAAAAACGACATTAGAACAATAAATATTGCGGATATCCTGGAGTATACTGTGTCAAAACTAATTTATTGGTAGTCCGCGTCAATGATATTTAACAGTTAGATTGCATATTATGAAAAATCAACAATCTGCTTTAAAAACCATCAAGTCTGATAATGACAGAAATAACAAAGACTTTAATATATATTTAGACGCAGTTTTTTGTACCTAAAATTTTATAAAAAATATGAATAAAACCCTTTTATAACGGAATCCTAAACTTAAGATTTTTATGACTACTGTTTTGAAAAACAAAAAAATCTTTAATGTAAATAAATTAAAAAATGAAATAAATACCAAACATAAAACAACATAATGTTATTAAATTCCAAAAAATACTATAAATTAATTAACACCATTTAAGTAAAAAAAATAAACTAAGCACATTCGAAACGTGCGAACCGTACGCGCGCTAACAAAACACTGAATGTTTATATTGCGATCAGCTGTTAGATAGTTACAACTACCTACAGGTTAGATATCTACACCCGTCTAGACTCCAGACTGCAGACGGGAGGTTATAACTCTAATGTTTATATGCAATTCAATTGAAAAATCTGTGGTCTGAGCTTCGCTCTTGAATATTTTCACCTAAATGAAATTTAACATATTATAATAGGAGGTACATAGGTCTTCATCAGTATGTTAGTTTGTACGATGTACTAGCCGATCCGGCGAACTTCGTATCGCTTGACTTAACAGCTAGTTAACAGTTTGTGTGGACAACATTGAAGTGTGTTTTTTCTCACTTTCCCTGCAATTTTTCTTCTCCTGACAATAACCAATACAACAAAATAGAGAAGGAGCAAAATTGGTCCATCCGTTTTAATGCGATGACCACACTAAATAAAAGTAAATCTAAATTTTATACAGGGTTATGGGTAACTAGCGCAAAAAGTTTCGAGAATAGCTAACAAAAAGTTCATCATTTTTTGACAAAATGTATGGGAGCACCAAATTCTTTTTTCGACATTTTATAAAAGTTGTAAAACAATAGTCGTTGCTTGTCATGTACTAAAGCCGCTATAGAAAGGTTGTGCGTTAGTTACTAGTAACCCTGTATATACAAATTAATAGAACGGTGAGTAATGAGAACAGGCTGAGAACTTACGAAAGGATTTTGCAGTCCCAAAAATGTATAGATATAGTACTTATAGATTTCAGTAAAAAAAAACAAAAAACAAATACGTATACATTTCACAGCAAAAAAAAAAGTCACCAAACTAGCGATGCCTCCGACTAATTAAATTGCAGAATTCATTTCACTTACCTACTGAGCTAGTTTTTAAATTTATCACAGATTTTTGTAGAGTAACTGTGTCTATTATAATGTTACGTTTACATAATCGCCGAGAACAAACGACTAATTCGCTGAATAATTTATGAACGATGTAGTGTGTACCGATTACACCGAAAACAAGTCGTTTCGTGGTTCTTCGTCTATATTCGGCCAACATTTAACTTTGTAAATTTATTGTTAGATATTGGCTAAAAATGCCGAATATCTCAAACAACCTGCTCACAAGCTCATTTTACTATCTATTGTCTACAGTTTGCCAATATGTAAACATACCATTCGGATTGTCGATATATACGAATTATCGATTGTCGATAGGGGCAGGACTCACTTCCCTCGCTCTTATTAAAGGCCAATCTATATTACAATATCCTTGTTTATGAATTTATATTCGCGTGACAAGAACTTCCGTGGATGATCACTGGCACCCTGGAACAGCCAGCACGCAGTGTTATTTATTTACTTCTTGTCCTTGCTTTCTTCCTTCATATTTAAATAAAAAAATAGATGAAACTTTTTGTTCGTTGTTACACATTTTTTCTCCCGACTACAAACAAAAGGTAATGTATTTCGTGAGTATCTTAGTATGTATGTATGTTTTTATGTAAGATCATTTATTAACTCACACATCTCATACACTATCGGATATTAAAAAAATTGCGACTGTGAGAGAACGTTTTTTGCGTTACTGTAATGCGAATATCATACGACACTTCTTATACAGGTTGTATAACAGGATAAAAAAAAATAGGACGTTAACAGCATTAAAAAATACGGGTTGCGCTCCAGGAGTGCTGGCAGAAGAGAAAACTTGAATATTAACGTTGTGTTGTGCATTTTTGACATTTTGGAATGGTTAGGGAATAATTTTGCACGAATTGCTTTAATTATCAGTATGAAAGTACTATCATTTATGTGGTAGAATACAATATTGATATATTGCGCTAACGTACACAAACATGACAACACGAACATTCGCGCAAGCGCCCTGCGCCGTCTTACGAATTTTCGATCAGGTCACGTGTCATGAACTAGTTTAGAAGTTTAACCCATTCCAAAAAATGTAAGCGTGTACTAGCGTACACTCGTTAGAAGTGAAGAAGAAAAATAATTTACTTTTCAACTTTACAGAAATTGGTTAAATAAAGTTTATTGCTAATCCCTACTCCGCTGGAGAAAGTATACTTCGAATCACGCGTGAAAGGGATAAAAACAAAGATGGCGCGTAAACGGAAAAATGTGACGAGTAACGAAAAAAAATTACACTAATTTTTTCCAAACCCGATAAAGAAGTTCACTTCAAAAAAGTGTGCAATGCCGCTAAAGAAGTTTTCATTTAAAAAATATGTAGTAAAACAAAACTCGTGAAAAGCCTAACCCTTGTTAGCAGCCGAGTAGAAATAAATAACAAGTAACCCAATTCCCCGTCACCAAACCGAAAACAAAGCGACTCGTGAATCACCCACTTCCGAATAAGTGTATCATGGCCGCGTTCTTATCGGCAGGTTATTTACCCACCGGTCGACACCCCTCCCTGGAGGTGGTAAAACATGAGAATCTTATTTTTGGCATTCTTGACAATTCATTTTTAAGTATCTTCACGCCCATGTCCCCGAAGAGGGTGGCAGAGGCACAACCAGGGCACCCTCGACTAGCCGAAGACACTAAGTCCCACAATGTGATAGACCTATTGCCAGCCGGGCACAATATGTCTAATCCCTAGCAACATTTTTTTATTAGAAAATTGGAAAAAACAAATTTTCTTTTTGTTACCCGACCTGGGATTCGAACCCAGGACCTCATGCAGTCAAATACAACAACTGAACCGCTAGACCACAGAGGCGATAATTTTGTAATTAGTTGAATTAATTTGTCATTATAAATAAGTATCAAACAATTAGGATGGCGTAGGGATGGGACGACCTCATGGTCGGCTTTAGCGATAACGGTCTTTTAAAAACTTGTCTGATTTATACCACCGTGACGGCTGTGCTTGTCAATTTTGTCCTCCCATTCGGAGATCACGGTAGCCGGCAAACTTACTATACAAGAGGCTTAATTTTCTAGAGTCAGGCAACACACAGTTACTATCTTTGGAAGTATCTTCATGCCCATATCCCCAAAGAACTAGGCAGAAGCACAACCATGGCACCCAAGATTTGCCGAAGATACTAAGTCCCACAATGTGATAGGTTGCAAGCCTATATACGCCAACCGGGCACACATCCAATTCCGGGCAACATTTTTTTTATTTGAAAATTGGAAAACCCACATTTTCTTTTTTGTTGCCCAACCCGGGAATCGAAACGCGTTAGAAAATCTATTTGCTTCTTTGTCTTCCTATAACATAAAAAATCTACTTTTCAGTAAGGCTAAATTTGTAAACTACACGTAACCGATTTTTCAGCAAATTATAGGGTAAAATCAATAAAAACATTGTGCCCGCGTTTCCTTATCGGCAGGTTGTTTACCCAAACCACCGGTCAACCACCCTTCCCAGAAGGTAAGTCAACATCTGGATGTATATTTTTATATCTCCTTCGCGGCATGTGATCTCCGGTAGACAAAGATCCGGTACGTATTTTTTTGCACCATTTTAGGTCACCTACATTTGACATTGTATCACAATATTTACGTTCTCGTTTAGGTAGTTGTTTGAATCATTACTTTAATTCGTTGCTATTCGTATTATTTTAGTTAGTTTTTTTAAGTTACGTTTTGAAATTATAAGAAATGCAATTCGACAATTATCCAGCTAGCTGTGACTTGCTCAAAAATTAGTTATTTTTGCCATAAATGACTCAAAATATAATCTTTGCTACTGTGAAAACAAGTAACAGTCTTGTATGGTATATCTATATATGGTACATGGAGAGTTTTTTTATGTATAGTCCATAACAAAAAACATATGTTGTGGATAAGTCCTTATTACATGACATTGTCGAAATATCATTTGCAATACCTTTATTTAATTAACACTTTACAACTCAAATGATCTCTTTACATAAAAGATATAAATAGAAAAGTAATGCATACAACAAGATAACGGTATTAAGTGTGATTATGTGATTAAAAATAGTTTCTAGAAAGGAAAAATCCATTTGAGTAATATCATACTGTTCAAATGGTGTGACATTTGGTAATAAAATGAATAAAGATGTGCAATATTAATTTTGTATTAGAGTTAATAAGTACAAGAGGTACAAACTAGGTAACCGCGATTAGACGAGGGTACTACTTAGTCCCGAAATGTGATAGGTGAAAATTTATAGCCAACCGGAAAAAAAATGTTTTTATTAAAAAAAAATAGAAGAATTCGTGTGACCAACACTGAAAAATGAACCACGGAGGCGGAGTTTATGTTATATTTTTTTATGATGTTGGAAGGCAAACAAGCAGATTATTAGAAATAGGATTAATTTAATAAAATCCCAACGTTTGGCGTTCAATCGTCAGAACTGTACGAGCGTAAAACATTCTACTTATTAGTCTGGTAAAGTGAACAATTGTAATCCCTTGCGGAAAGTGGTCGTCAGCTCTTGTATGTTAATTTGAATAGTCCTTTGTTCCTTTTATGTTACAATTCCGATCGTTTTTTATTAATCAAACGAGTTCAACAAGTTGCTATAATTACTTCAAACAAAAACTATATACGCTTTTTGTAGCCCGGTAAGTTGCTAATTAATTAATAGATTAAAAGTATTATCGAGTAACATTCAAAGGGACGCAACGCAATATTTTTTCTTGAGTTTGACATAACTATTCAGTAAATTTTTTGTTCATAGTAAATGACTAAAAAAATACGAAAATAACTATTAAATATACTACCACTAATGGTCTCCCAGAAACCAAACTCCAAATACCATATCTAGGCCACAAATCATAACATTATTCTAAGAATCCCATGGACAAATAGAAATCCATAATTCTTTGACTAACTAGGAATGCATAACAATGTGTATGTATGTATTAACAAGCTATTTATGAAAGTCAGTCACATCACAAACAAAAGATAACAAATGTGTGTGTCAAATGCATGGCAGTGTGTGTAAAGTCTTTTTTTATTAATTTAATATACATTAGTATATTGAATAGGACGTGTTAGCTTTCTGCTCTTGTCGACATAAAGTTTAACAATGACAAATTTCATGTTCCTCCTGGCTCCACCTCGAATTTTTTTGATACAGATTATACTGATGGTATTTTACGTATTAAGCTTAGATTACTTTTTACGATAAATACATACGATTACAATTAATTTATTTTTATTTAAAAAAAACTAAGCTTATAGTTAACCCATATTTTTTCATGTTTACAAAAATCTTTTATATCTTCAATATAAACAAAATGTAATTATTATTTCCAGAAACGGAAACGCCAAAAAGCGTGTTTCTTGTGTTTGCGTTTTTTTTCTATGGAGTCCAACTTATATATATCGAATTTTGGTCACCAAACTTACCTAAAAATTGTATGAACTAATAGACATAAAAGATTAATTATATCTTCATGAGGACCGTTGGCATATTTGAGACCTATGTCGTCTTAAGAAATAAGATGCAACAAAATTGGCTTAACGTGAGAATATACCTAATGTTCTACTACTGAAGAAATGATGTAATGGACAAAAAGTATCTTCCAGTCCGTATCACCGAAGGGGTAGGTAAAGGTACAATTAGGACACATAAATTGTATATGATAAGATTAGAAATGTATTGATATTGGGCTTACTCTTAAAACCCTTAGAAAGAGTCAAAATATATTTTTGAGTTGAGTATCAATAGTAAACAGAAACAGAAGTACCAGGAAAACATGACTATCGAGGACATTGGCTTCATGTATATAATATTTGACACACAAAAAACTTTGACCTTGCGAAATGCGATGCCAACTGTCGAGGTACACGAACTGAACTGACGCATCCAACTTGATCTATACGTAGAGAAACTATTTCTTATAGACCGGTAGATAAACAGATTTCCTAACACTAAATATAGTCACTACATCGTTTAAAACAAAGTCGCTTCTTCTGTCCCTATGTCCTTTTGTATGCTTAAATCTTTAAAACTACACAATGGATTTTGATGCGGTTTTTTTAACAGATAAAGTGAATGAAGAGGAAGGTTTATATGTATTTTTAATAATCGTGCGAAGCCGGGGCGGGCCGCTAGTGTTATATATATTAGCGGTGTGTTGCAAACCTATAGCTGTGACATTAAAGCATAGCGTAGATTTCGGATATTTACCTTTTTCCAAATCGCAATTAATGAGGTCGCCTCTGTGGTGTAGCGGTCCGGGTGTTGGACTTGACTGCATGAGGTCCCGGGTTCGAATCCCGGGTCGACCAACAAAAAGAAAATTGGATTTTCCCAATTTTCTAATAAAAAAATGTTGGTCGGGATTGGAAATGTGCCCGGTTGGCGATAGGCTTGCCACCTATCACATTGTGGGACTTAGTATCTTCGGCTAGTCGTGGGTGCCCTGGTTGTGTCTCTGTCTACCTCTTCAGGGATATGGGCGTGAAGATACTTTTTTTTTACCTTTTTCCAAAAACAAAGAAAATAGCTAAAAAAACAGTAAAATATTACAGTGCATAATTCTATTTTGGGACTGTATCCGACACAAAGGAACTTAATTGTGATTCAAACGAATCACCAAAACAATGGTTTTATTACCGTCTTAATTATTGTGCTTATCTCAAATAAACGGTTTTTTCTAAGCTATATTTACTTTTACAAGCCTTTTTATTTCTAATGAAAGTAGGACATGATTTCTGCTTTTTTTACAGGATATCCACTAACTTTTTTCTATGTATTTATGTTAGATGCCTTACTATCCACATACAGGGAGTTTTTTATAGTACACCAAGACTCTAACGATTAAAACAAGACCATTAGCAGACCTATTCTATGAATAGATTTTGAGTTATAGGTAGTATTAATAAAAAAATGTAACCTTAAGGTCAAGGTCAATATAGTTCCAAAATAACAATTTTGGAATTCTTTATTTTTTTTTAACTTCGAAAATTCATAAAAACAAACAAAGAAAAATTTAAAAAGTTAAACTTTTACTGCGTAATCTTCTTTACTATTTATATACGAAGAGCCCTCTAAAGTTAAAAAAAATATAGATTAATTATTTAAACTTTTATAAGGGATTTTATGAGAATATAATGCCTCCAAAAATTTTTTTAATTAATTATTGAATAACTACAACAAATACGAAGTTAACAAGTTTTCGCTAAATAAGCTACATTCTTTCAAGTGTCTAGATGACACTATATTTTTTTCAATTTTTTTAATTAATATTTAATGTTCTAATATGTAACTAGGTATGTTTATGTTTGCATTTTATATTAATTATTTAGTTTAAACGGCCGCACTCAGAGATATCAAATAATATTTAATCTACAATTAAGTCAAAATTTTGTAAAGAATGTTGACTTGATGATTGACTAAAAGATAATTGACATCTCTGAGTGTGGCCGTAAGTGTTGAACTCTTATGTACACAGTACAACAAACCCGCATTGTAACTTCTTTAAAACACCTGTTTCCTTAAAGGTTACTCTGGACGTCTGTGTAAATTGAACCTCTATATCTCTATATACAAATTTTAATTTGTGTGTATATGAAGAGTAAATAAATAAATATAACACTTTTCAGACACTTAATAGTCACAATTATGAAATTTCGCCAAAAGCCGACGATGGAAATTGTAAAACGTTTATCACGAGTATAACCAACAAAATAGATCTACGAATTATATTTGTTACAGTACAATTTCATTATAGGCATACTAAATAACGTTGCGTGACGGAGTTTTTTGTTTTTTACCTATTCCTCCGTTAGAAAGAGATTGAGAATAGCATTATTAATGTATAATATTGGCCATTCAAAACGAACGCTGGCCCATTCAATACGTCGAGCCCAAATTCGTTAAGGTAGCCTAGGTCCGGGGGCATTCAACTCGACATTGGTAGCGGTCAGTCACTATCATCGAGGTATATTTCATAGAGACGGCAAACCTCTAGAATCTCGCAAAAGTAATCCTCATACAAACAAGAACAATTCGTTTACACACGGATAAACAGTTACGTAAATATGAATATTGTTGCAACATCTCATACAACAGTAAGTGCAACGAGGACACAAAATATCTTTAATTCATCTAAACAAATGTGTCTTCCTCTACCAAATATTAAAATAACATTCATGAAGCCGGCAATCATCTATATCCATACTTATTACAAATGCGAAAGTCTGCCTGTCTGTTTGTTATGCATATAGTTAAAACACTACTTAAACAGAGTTTAAACATAGACTACGTTTAGAATTTTATAGTTTAGATATAGTAACGCAAAAAGACAATATGTTCACACTAACATTTGGCCTTCTCTTGTTTCGCTAGATATCTTATGAACGAATACCTTTTCCGTTGCATTTTAGGAAATATACCTACTGTTATGTAGGTATGTGACCAGTACTGTAGAAAAGAGTAACATTCGCTCGCAGTGTAATTTTATAAGAGTACGTATTATTACTTCTTTTTAAGCAACTCCAAAAAAGGAGAAGATTCTCAATTATTTAGTTTTTTGTATGTTTGTTACACGATATCTCGGCCAATAGCTAATAGATTTTGAAGTTTTTTTTTAATGACTAAATTTGTTGCTAATCTCGCGATTTTATGCAACTTCACCGAGCTTTGTGGGCCGAGCAGAGTGCTCAGCCCGAGACATCATTATTAAAATGCATGGGGCTGTTACCTACAACGCCAGCACCAAGGGCTGTCTCCCGGGAGCCCGTACCTCGACTTGGTGCTGGTTATTAGGTGGACTTGATGGAGGAATGTTGGCGGCTCGTCACTCAGCGTTAGGCGCGGGGTGCAAGAGAGGTCTTCGTGTGATGTTGTTGTGTGACGATTCTAGAGTTCTACTTAATAGTGCATACATTTTTCACTTATGTAGACGACGTCATCAATGATGAGTGATCAACACCAACAACAACATCAACGAGCTCATCATTAAAGTCGTTGATGAGATCGTTAATAACATTATTTTGGGAACATTTCGGAATCATTTTCCATCTTTCAACAAAAATAATTAGCAAATTGCGACGGTTCCCACTGAAATAGGTGGAGTGGGTTTTTGCATCTTTACTATGTTTAATTATCTTTTGTACAAAGTTTTTTGTACAAAAGACTGAACCAGTTTTCTCTAATTTCTAATAAACACTATGATAAAGAAGAAAAATTTGCATGTAAACATTAACGAAATCCAAGAATGTCCTGCTTTTTTTGAAATATACGGAGCCACCGAACTCTGTAATAACTCTTAACTAGAGGTAAGACCAACCTCCATGATATAGAGCCAGGATTGTTAATCGGTTGATCATTGTGTCAACGATCTTGCCTTTCCGTCATCGTCATTTAAAAATTAGGAAATCAATTTGCACGAGGCTGCAACTTTCATATGTTGTAGGTAAGTCTAAGTCTAAAAAAAAGGCAATCCGTTTAGTTGGATACAAGTTTGTGCCAAGTACCAAGGTTGGCGTCCGGATGATAATTCAAAACCTCTCCTCTTCTCCTATTACTATTATTACGTTCAGGTTTAGATGCTCCGCGTATCACTGCAATCTGCAAATATCTATTGTGATGTCATGATCTCGTTTGTTAAGCTTACAGGTGTTCCGCAAGGTCGTCAGTCCCTAGACACTGGATGCCCCTGGGATTTACCAGTAAAAGATCTTGGGATTAAGTGTTCCCCTGGATGAATACTAATTCTAATAAATAAGTGCGAGACAATCGGAAAGAACGAGTCTTTAGTAAACTAAGGCCGCTCGAATTCATCCCGCGGGATCAGTTGACCTAATGAATGTTTTGAATCCCAGAAACTGATCCCAGTTGACCGATTCAAAACATTGATACAATGTATGTTTTATACAGACACGAAATAAAGTGTTTGCCATTACGAGAGAACACGGTTTTATTGCTATCTCTTCTGTTGTGATCAGGGATTAAGTGTTTTTTTTATACAAGAGGAAGCAAACGAGCAAGTGGGTCACCTAATGGAAAGTGATCACCGCCGCCCACTGACATCCGCAACACCAGGAGTATCACAGGTGCGTTACCTACCTTTAAGGAATTTATAGTTTCTCTGGATTTCTCTAATTCTAGCATAAAAAAGCACGGGACAATTGCAGAGAAGATGGTTTTATTTCTGCCTCTTCTACCTTATGACAAGGTGTATAGTCACGTGTTTCTGCAAGGCTCATCTTGTTTATATGGTATTATCAGCCAGCAGCTAAAAGGACCTCTCAGAGACCAATATTCTTTTTTTTATGTAAGAGCTCATCTCCATCCAAATATTACGTTAGTACAAAAAAATAGTAGTCGCTCAATACAAAAAAAATAACATTAATTTAAACAAGCAATTACCAGGGCATCATAAATAAGTAAGATAAATATTTCCTTGATGATCAATAGGAAATAAACAATCGTTGGGACAACAATATCCTATTGTGTAATAATCACGCCTCTATTGTGCAACTATTGTTAGTAGTGATCCTAGATGGGTTCTTTTTTTGAATAATCACTGAGTGACTTCAATATCATTGGTGATATTTCTCATTAATCGGGACAAAAATCACATGTTCTTTGAAGAAAAACTATAACGATTTCGCCCCGTGTAGGTCCGGGCTCCTTTGCAGAATAGACCATCTGCCTTCCTGCCAGGCAGCTCGTAATAGGCGAGCATAGGCTTACCGTCTCTAACACCGTGACACCTGACTAGGTGGTAGAGTTTCACAGCGACTCACCCGGATTGGTACCACCGCCTTATCTATTCTTGCCGCCATAACGTTACGACATGTTCAGGTTTGGAGAGTAAGGTAGACGGTAAACTTACCTTTGCTCGAGGCCTAACATCCCGGCCTCGCACCATTACCACCTTTGGTGTCTCTAGGCGGCGTGAATTTCTTACCATCAGGAAATCCGTCTGCTTGTTTGCCTTCCAATATCATAAAAAAACTGGTATAGGATAAGAGCAAGGATAAATACAAGTATACAACAAAGGAATTACATATTATCCTCAGCTATTTAGATTTCGTTTGAGGAAAAATATCAATTACATCCAAGTCACTAAGTAAAAATATCACCCTTGAGATGTTGAGACGTCTACCACTTGAACCATATAAATCCATCAAACAATTCAGTGTTTGTGAGGTAGAGAAAACTGATTTTCTGTTGGGAAGAAATACACGTCACTTATACCCACCATTTATACCATTGTCACTAATAGAAGTGACAATGGTATGTTTCCTACCTGAAACTGGGATCTTAAGCCTTAAGTTAAATTATTGACACTTCTATTCTCCTATACTGACTGAAACACGACAGCGATAAGCACTCGAGCGCTATGGCGGCAGGAATAAATAAAGCAAACCGAGCGAGTCGTTGCAAAACTGTACCATCTAGTAGGTCACGGTGTTAGTGACAAAAACTACGCTTGTCTCTGCTTGCTTGAAATTATTGATCTATATTTTTCAATTAGCCCGGGACCAAAACATGACTTCAACTTAACCGAGACCAAATATGTAAAAAGACACACGCGAAATACACATCCCATGTTTTTAAAAAAAAATTATGACATTGGAAGGCAAACAAGCAGACGGATTTCCTGATAGTAAGAAATTCCCCAGAGAAAAAAATCAATAGCGACACCAAAGGTGGTGATGGTGCGTTGCCAACCTGAGGCCAGAATGTTAGGTCTTAAGCAAAAGTAAGTTTACGGGCTACCTTATCCTCCAAACCGGAACACGTCATGACTTTATGGCGGCAGGAATAGGTGAGGCGGTGGTACCAAACCGGGTGAGTCGCTGCGAAACTCTACCACCTAGTCAGATGTCACGGTGTTAGTGACGTTACGCATATGCTCGTCTTTTATGAGCTGCCTGGCAGGAAGGCAGATGGTCTATTCTGCAAAGCACAAAGATTTAGATAGCACAATATTTTTTTTTTGGAGTTTATTTAGACCAACATATAGCTATTTCGCAGACAAAACCGCGAGGCATTATACATATGTCTGTTACACATAATACATGCAGGCAAACAAAAGAAAATAAAATAAAGGTTACAGACCTCTGCCAAGGGCTTCGACACAACGCTGAGCTAAAATTGGTCTAGTGATGTGTATTTATCGATAAAACGTTTTTATTGGATACTGGGCCTGGGGTTCTGACGCGTTTATGTTACAAGTATAAATATTATGTAAATTCCCGTGTTGGTCCGGGTTTCTTTGCAGAGTAGACTATCTGCCTTCCTGCCAGGCAGCTCGTAAAAGGTGAGCATAGGCCTACCGTCACTAGCACCGTGACATCCTGACTAGGTGGTAGAGTTTCGCAGCGACTGGCCCGGATTGGTACCACCGCCTAACCTATTCCTGGCGCCATAACGTCATGACGTGTTCCGGTTCGGAGGGTAAGGTAGCCGGCAAACTTACTTTTGCTCGAGGCCTAACATCCTGACCTCAGGTTGGCAACGCACCATTACCATCATTGGTGTCTCTAGGCGGCGTGAATTTTTTACCATCAGGAAATCCGTCTGCTTGTTTGCCTTCCTATAACATAAAAAAAATATCGTAATATGACCTAGTCTAATAGTTCCTAATTTAAAAATATTAGGCGGCTATCAAAAGACAACCGTGGCCTACAGACACCATAGATGTTGTAGGTGCGTCGCTGTCCTGTGGCCGGGATATTAGACCGTTGGTGCAAGTCTACAGGCTACCTTACCCTACGAACCGGAACATTGCACATTATGGCGGCAGGAATAGGTAAGACGGTTGATCCGGGCTACCCGGACAAGTTGCTGCAAATCACTCTACTACCAGTGGTCTTTTTAGTAATGAGTAATGACTAATCTAAACTGTACTTGCCTCTAACGACAGGCTCTCTGGCAGGAAGGCAAATAGTCTATTTTACTCAGGGGACCTAGGCCAAAATGGGGGAAATGTTATGTACTAGATATTGCCCGCTATTCATCGACGACCCATTCATATATTGGAATAAAAATTAGCCTATATAACATTTTAGTATACAATCTCCGAACAGAAAAGTTATATTTTACCGTTGCAAATGGAAAGGACATCCAAACACAGTACGCACTAGCTGTCCCGGCAAACTTTTTTCCAGCTGTTCAGCTTGTACATAGGTAAATTTAAAACGTTCCTAGTTTCCAGTTTTTCTTGTAGAATGTAGAATATTTAGTGTTGCATTAATATCTAATAAAACGTCATAAAAAACTGTCCGAAACATAATTAAATCTTTTGTGGTGGACCACCCTTAGCACGGATTGAAATATAGATAACCTATTCTCAGAACTACATGTGCATATACAATTATATCATAATCGATTCAGCCGTATGGTAACAAAAACTGTTTGTTACCAAACTGTTGTTAATGGATTATTATCCATACTTTTGTACAGATAAAAATTTCGTGTCACAGTGTTTGTCATTAAGTATCACGTGTAACAATAGTTGAACTCAATTTTTTTATTACTAGCTGACCCGACAGACGTTGTTCTGTTATATTTTGTTGCTGTGATTCACCTCATCAGTTAGGGTTACGAAAAATAGATGTTGGCCGATTCTCAGACCTACTCAATATGCTCACAAAATTTCATGAGAATCGGTAAAGCCGTTTTTGAGGGGTACGGTAACTAACATTGTGACACGGGAATTTTATATATAAGATTTTTAAATAACCGAAAGATTTAACAATACAAAAGTGTCGTCAAACTGTGAAGCAATTTGTTGGCGATGCACTCATATACTTATTATTATTATATTATTATATCGCTTAGTGCGTAGTTAAATGTTACACTTTGTAATACAAAGTTTGTTCAAATAAATTTATATCACTGTTTTAATTAATATTAAACTTAAGGACAACGTGTAGCTCACAAAGCTTACATGGTACCAAGTTTAGTTTAGTTTTATCGTATTATTTATTACTGCCTCGAAAACCTCGTCTCCTATTTTTTCTCTGTATTTGGGACAAACGATTATTAACAGCTTTATTTAGAAGTTGCTATGGTATTTCGTAAATCGGACGAATAAATGGGCTCAAATCAACAAGTAGGTACCGTTACAATCTACTCGCAGGCCGCAGC
This sequence comes from Calephelis nemesis, assembly GCA_002245505.1. NCBI lineage: Eukaryota > Metazoa > Arthropoda > Insecta > Lepidoptera > Riodinidae > Calephelis > Calephelis nemesis. The sequence continues at coordinate 22,404 of NJDD01000534.1, forward strand.
CCAACCCGATAGCTCTCGATTTTCATCAAGCGTTTCCATGAGAAAAAGTATTGACAAGTATTTAAAAGTATAGTGTTTTTTTTAAATTTAGCTCTACAGCTGTTGTCCCGCGGCATCGGTTAAATAAGAACCTTTCTACAAGCCGTTGTCATTGAGATAAAGTTGACGTTAAGTACAAATTCGATCTTTTGATCCAATTTGTACTTAACGTCAACTTCTGTTCAGTAATTTCGGAGTTTATATAAGATGACAACAATTATTGTCTCTAGCATGATCATCTATCTCACATTTGAAAGAAATTTACGGGAAAAGACACTACTACTAAGAATAGGTAGTTAAGTCCTAATCCATCCTTGCATATTCCAGCCGGAAAATCCTCTATCGGCCGATGTTAATAATGTATCTCTAAAGATGGATTTCAAGCAATTTAGATAGCTGCGTATCCGCCAGCCTATCATATACCTAATTGCCATATTTATCCTGTCCACAGATATGTTATTAACAAGCGATAACATAAAAATGGATTAAATTATAAATCTTGGACAGCAAGTTTTGGATTAGGATTGATTATTAATATTGGCCGTATGAGAATAAGAATGGCGATCTAGCAAGTAATATTTTACCTCAAAAGAGCAACGCACATGTAACATTACAAGAACCGTCCATACAGTTAAAAAACACTTTTACTTCGATCCAACCACATCAAGTTTATTTGCCAAGCTGTACATACCTAACTATCGTTCGAATACAATCAAAAAATGGCCGTTAATAATAGACCTCTATACCTTGACCTTAAAGTTCAAATTCCAACTCGATCCAAACGATGATTCAACATTGCTTTCACAATCACTTCCCATAGTGATGTCACACATAATAATTTATTAATAACGACCTAGTTGAAATCTGGTGACTACACTAAAAAGCTGAGCCAAAACCCAATTATTGACAATGGGTTGACTAATATCAACTAGTACCATGACTGCAGGCGATTTATTTTATGATATTGGAAGGCAAACAAGCAGACGTAATTCCTGATAGTCAGAAATTGACGCCACCTGAAGACACCAAAAGTAGACAACACATCCAATCCCGAGAAACAGTTTTTTAATAGAAAATTGGAAAAACCAAATTATCTTTTTGTTGCCCGACCCGGGAATCGAACCCCATTTAGTCAAGTCCGTATAATGTCAAATGATAAGATGAAATAGACAGACTATTTCATCTAATAAGCCAAAAATAAGATGTTCATATTATGTTTCTGGATGTTGTTCTATTTGGTACCGATATTATAGCAATGTAATTCGTCGTAAGAAAACATATTACGACAGCGCGCAGCGGTATTAGCAAACGATAAATCGAAAAAAGATTGTGGCAGTTAATCAAGCATCAACCAACTAGATATATAGAAAGACACAAGTTGATATATAGAAATTAGAACTGCTACTAAAAGATGACAGAATTGCGCTCGTAGTATTGTAAATAATTAATAGGACTAAGAGTGTTCATGGTAAAAGGCATAAAATAATGATATTGTTCAGGGACCAAATCTAAGGGCCAAAGCACATGACCGCGTTGCGGCGCCGCGCCGCTAAAATCGTCGGTTTGCGTTGCGGCGTCATCGACGTGTCTTTGCCATGGACTGTATGAAACTTATTCCCTTATGCGTTATTAAAATTTTACTCTGTCATATATAGATAAATAGTAAAGCGCCGCTACAATTTGCCAGTGACGCTGTTGCTGATTCCAGCGGCGCGGCACCACAACGCGGTTATATGTTTCGGCTCTTACATCATTATTTTATGCCTTTTACTATCAACACACTTAGTCCTATTAATTATTAACAATACTACGAGTGCGATTCCCATTCATCATCGCATAAATAATAATGAAAGTGGTAATACGCTTCCAACTTAGGTTAACACTATTAAAAGTTGGTATAGTTTTTGCAACTCACTAAGGCCAGCTAGCTTTACTAGTGATAAACGTGTATATGTGTATATGTGTCAAAGCGTGCGTGAGAGCAAAATCGGTATGGCTAGCATAAAAAAATATGGTTGAGTAGAACTTAAGGCAAATGATACGCGATGAAAAAAACGAAATATCCTAATTACTATAAATTTATAAAATTAAAGGCTCTTCGTCTTCGCAAGTTGCAAGAACAATATTAATCGTCGTGTCTTGGGGCAGGTTTTTTAAAAAAATGTGTAAATAAAAAAGAGGCGATTTAAAAATGTCTGGTCGTTGAGTTAACGTTTACTACAACATTGTTACTCAATTAAACTTATTACTAAATAATTAATTAACAATTCAAATTCAACGTGTACACATTATAGTATACCTAAATTAATATAATACAAAAAGTTAAAATTATACGACAATTTAATGGTCTAGTTACACGTTAGTTAGTGTTTGGCATTCGCTGATGTGATTTCTTATTTTGTTCCAAAACAAATACAAGAAAATTGAGTTTTATGATTTGGCGAAAGTTTGCTAATATTTTACTTATACCTTTGACTTCTGATACCTACCGCAGCCGCGATAATCTAAACTTTATCATACCGCTATATAATTTCTATCTGTGGTGAAAGCATGCGTTGAAAAACTTTTATCTTTGGTTGGTTCGGGCTCCTTTGCAGAATAGACCATCTGTCTTCCTGCCAGGCAGCTCGTAAAAGGCGAACATAGGCTTACCGTCACTAGCACCGTGGCATCTGACTAGGTGGTAGAGTTTTGCAACGACTCACCCGGATTGGTACCACCGCCTTACCTATTCCTGCCGCCATAACGTCATGACGTGGTCCGGTTTGGAGGGTAAGGTAGCCGGTAAACTGGCTGGCAACGCACCATTACCACCTTTGGTGTATCTAGGCGGCGTGAATTTCTTACCATCAGGAAATCCGTCTGCTTGTTTGCCTTCCAATATAAAAAAAACTAAAACCTGGGTGCTCACGGGTTGCGGGCAAATAGGAAATAGGGCACAGGACGACAAATAGTTTAAAGATAATTTAATAGTATCATTATCATACAAGTTTTAAGGCCAGACGTTTATTCACGAATTATCAAATTGGACTTGGACCTTTTGTAGACTACGCTAATGCAAAAATATAGTAAACAATAGGTTAACAGCGAGCAGACGATCGTTACATGCGGACGAACATTTATTACACAGAGATAAAATGCTGTGCTCAGATTCTTAACCTCATTCGACGTATCTCGTTGGGTAAGTTTTTTTAATAGTATTGAGAGGCAAACAAGCAGACGGATTTCTAATGAAAAACAGATACGAAAGTTTGTGACTTATGCCCGGTTCCTATAATCAACGAATCGTAATCCGTCAGCTAAACCATTCGTAGTTTGTTCAAAAGTAACGGAGCGTTACCAATATTTTCAAAAAATGTTTAGAATCAATAGTCGGAAACGAGCAACCGTTATAAGTAATCTTACTAAGCGTACAAAATACTACCATCCGTAATCAAAACGACTCGTTTTTTGAATATAGGAACCGGGCATTAGTGTTGCGACGACTTTTCCGATAATTATGTGTTAATTTAATGGATGCTTCAATGCTGTGCAACGGATCATGTTGGTGCCACCACCATGGCCTTGTCTATTGCTGCGTCTTAAAGCGTCAGTGTCCTTATCTATTCGGTATCTCAGTGTGTGGCCGCGTTCCGATCCGGTGGTCATTTAAAAAAATGTTGACGCGCACAAATACCATTTGTATAGTTCAAGTGAATAAAGATTTTTCTGATTCTGATTTTAGGTGAGGGTTACCGGTAGACTTAGATTCATGGCCTAAAATCTAGGCTATGAGATTTATGTTGTCGATATTTTTTTTGGTAAAGAAAGTGTTGCAAACATTGCGGTTTTTACAATTAAAATACTCACAGGTTTCAGATGACTTTATAATCTGTTATTTTTATATGTTAACGTGTAGTACAGACTATAATGTATACTTTAAACTTGCAGCTTTTTAGTTTTTGTTTATGAATAAGACGATGGGTTTCTATAAGCGACGATTGTCTCATGCCATCAGCAGCGCCGCCTGTTTCTTTTTTTACACAAACTCTAAAATAAAACACTTTCTCCTTATTTGTTTTCTGTTGCTGAAAAACACATAACAATTTATTTAATAATTTTCGAAATTAATTTTACCACCCTCCTGAATATTATTCCATTAAAATAACAAATGAAAATCTGATTTTAAGTTTCAACTTTCAAAAAATACACGTGAAGTTAAATTACGTGGCGGGAAAGTGTTATACTACCTATATGAACTGACCAAGGGTTGGTTAGGAAAGTTCTAGAACGGTGGTCCAGACCAACCACATGGTTCGAAGACCTAGCCAAATTCACAAGTATTTCATGGTTGAAATTATATGACGATGAATGTACATGGTTATAAGTCAGAAATCACGACATCAACGACATTGTAACGTTGCACCGCGAACTCTTATCTAATTTAATTTCTAACAGATATACCTATAAATTGTGCTTAATGTACAGAATAAACAATAAGGTTAACGGTCGACACGCAACCATTAAGATAAGAATAACAATTAATTTTATCGATAAACCTACAGACATCACTGTTTATTGATTTTTTAATTAAAATATCCTGACGAGTAGAGCACAGATCTAAACATATATACTGCCAATTTAATTTATTTTTACGACCAACTTACATAGCAAAGATCTCGATATCATTCAGCCAATCGTTAGTTTATTGCTTTGTACATACTTTAATTGTTTACTAACTTTAAGCAAACAGAAGTTGTCCTATCCTCATTATGAATATGGATATTTTTTCCTATGATTTTTCTACTTACAATGACTACTAAAATTGGTTCATCCATTAAGACATAATGCGATTTCCTAGGGAAATTGGAATTCATTTGACATGTCTGACTCTTGCTCTTTCACGGCTAAACCGCTTAACCAACTGTGATGAAATTTAGTTTGCATATAGGTAAAGATCTAGTTTAAACATAGGTTAGTTTTTTTGACATTTTTTCAGAAGTGAACTCCTTAACCAAAATAATAATATAAACAGCTATGTAGTTAAATATCATACTTGGAAGTTGGTAGCTCTATTTTAATTTAAAAAGTAACACAATAAAGTCGGAGATCAATATTCACTTAACGGGTTTTCATTTCCACCCGAATTATCATATTTCAGTTTTCGTCTTATCATATTTATCAGTATAATTTCTTATCATTTTATCTAAGGGAACACACTCCACACCTACAGAGCTAGTCTCGACACTGCCATTATGTTATTAGCAGTTGATTAATTATTTTCATTGATTAACTCGCTTTCGCTATAACCGTCTTAATAATAAAAATCGCTTGGTCCAAGTATTATCCGAGCGTAAAGTGTATTTGCTACTCTCTGAATAACTTTAAATTAACACAGTTAATAATAAAAGCGGTGTAAACATAAAATAACAACACCTTCCTTCCGAGGGATTAACGCGGTTATGGCAGCACGTACGTATTGTCGTCCCATTTTGCAGGAAAGTTTAAAAATGCTAGCGCGTTTTTTGGGATTCCCTCCAATTATAAAGAAAATAGAAAAAATATTATGATGAAAGAAGCAGTATGGCAATAGGTCTTAGCGTGTCTCAAGAGAAAAAAATGAGTAAAAAAAAAGCATCACCTACACTTTTTTGCTGGAATACAATCACCTATTTTCGAAAATATGAACTAAATGTCAAGATAGTAGATCCTTACTCTGTCACTAAGCCATTTAGAATCGTTAAATCAGAAATCAGATTCGAAGTAGTTTACTCCACTCTTACTTTATGTTTATCAATAGTGAACAAGATGGCAAATGTAAAACCCAGAGTATGGCCGCACTGAATATTGCTTAACTTGAAAGAAATAAAACAACCAATCATCAACAGTAAGCGTTTCAGTAGGTAGCCAAGATCCTGTGTGTTTTATCAATGCTTATGATATGTTTTTCGTATACCGATAGAATAACAAAATAAATAGGTGATAATATACCTATATCTAAAAGCTATAACACCAACTGACGCTGGTAAAAGAGGCCGAAACAGGAAACACTAATAGCTAAATACCTAGGGACATTAAAATATTTATGGCAATGGACACGCAATTAAGAAGGCAGTAGTAGTGAAGAAGAGTAGGAAGACGGAGCCGTGGTTCCTTTGTTCATTGTATGAGGAACAACCGGGACTGCTGGGTTGATGATATTTATTCGTTGTGCAGTCAATCTTATTATCATTATACAAGCACATCACGCGAATGTATGAGCGTTTAAATATGCGCCAATTATAATGCTAATCACGACACCGTGCTTATTTATCGATACAATACTTATGTAGTGCTGGCACACCTGTCAGAGGATCGATTAATTTAAAATACTAAAACACAAGCAGTTTACCGCGGCTTTACAGGACCATTCGCCCGTAATTTAGTTTTTACTGCATTCGTTTTTGCTTTGTCAAAAACTTAATATTTATAAAAAGAATGTGTACTGTTTGTCAATTCGTATATATAAAAAAATTCCTGACAGTCTTAAATCACTGCCTTTAAAAAGGTTTCGAAAGAAGTTATTTGACTCGTTGTTAGATAAAGCTTACTATAATGTAAACGATCTTTTTGCATAGCAAATAATAATATTATGTATTCTAGGTTGCCGAGGAGTTTGTTTCGCCGTTTCTTCTCCTGACTGGCTAGGCTTGGAAACGGTGGTAGCTTAATATGGTAGTTAGGGTTAAACCTAAGAGATATTTGCACACCATAATGTGGTAGAATATGTTGGTATTAACAAATGTCTTTTGTTATAGTTTTTTACACACATTTTTGGCAAATAAATTTCATTTTTCAAATAATTAAACTAGTTATAAATATAATTATAATTGGCTTAAAATTAAAAGCGTATGTTATTAAATATTTTTTTAACAATATTAAAATATTTGCACACATCTCATTTACACACATATTCCGCAAATAAATAATTTTCTTTCTTTCTTCTTTTTTCTTTCTTTGGCAGGCTAGAAAAAATAAACTCGTAATGGTAAGAAATACGCGTTGCTGACCAAAGGTGCTGCAAGGCAAGTGCTAGGTCTACCGTCTTCCTTACGCTTCAAACCTTAACATGACAGTAGCGTACTTAAAAAATATTGTGGCAGAAATAGGTAAGGCGGTGGTTCAAATACAGGCGAGGAGAGTTTAGGCCTTAGATCAGAGTTTCTCAAAATATTTCGTTTATAGACTACTATCAAAATTTTGCTGGATTTGGTGGACTCCCTGCATGGCCATAGCCAAGGGAGGTGCATTGTGGGGCAATTCTCTACCTTAAAATCACAACTCCCTACCTTACTACCTTCTCCCATGGACCCCCAGGGGTCCACCTGAACCACTTTGGGAATTACTGCCTGTAACCGCCAATACAGACGAGTTACAACTATGAACTTTGCAAATTTCACAATTTTTGTAATAATATAACCGCAGTAAGTAATTTAAAAAGTGCGAATATGACATCCAATCATTTTGCATAGAGTGATAAACAGAAAAACTAAAGAGAAAAAGTTTTGTCTCAAACGTTAATTCTCATTGAGTTTTAATAACAATTTCTTACGTAGTAATTGTGTACTGTCTCTATGGTCGACTCCAACAATTGGCATTTATAATACGGCGACATAGTTTTGATTTTTTTAAAGAGATATGTGAACAAGGAAAAACAACATTGGCTTAGGGCTGATGCGTATTGTGTATTGATTAGACCTCAAAATAATCATTGATTCGCTAATTGTCTTCGGGCACACGTTTTAGAAAATCGAGGCATGTTAAACGCTGATCATTTTTGTTATTTTGTTACGTGATTTGATTAGTTTTAAAAACTGGCGGAAAGTACTCGTAACATAATATATCGATTTTAAGTAACGTAACCATAACATTTTGAATTTGAACAGAATCTATCTCAGATCACAATAAAATCCGATTGTTTTAAAAATGAATAGGCTCATTAAACGATTTCCAAAAGTGGAGGTTACAATATGTTCAACTCAAACATCGTTTTATGTAGTTAATCGATTTTTCCGTCAATTGCAAACCATTTCTAAAACTTCTTTTTTTAATTGAAAGGAAGTACTTCTGAGGATGCCCGCATTGCCACAGTCTAATCTGAAGATATAATAATGAAATCGAAACCGATTTTTGGAAATTTTACTGCGCTTAAAATTATTTAAGAACCTCGGTTGAAATCTTAACACATATAAATCTCGTGTCACAATGTTTGTCCTCAATAGACTCCTAAACCAATTAACCGATTATAATAAAATTCGCACACCATGTGCAGTTCGATCCAACTTGAGAGATAGGATAGCTTATATCTCAATTTATGGTAAAAAAATTACCATCCGAGCGAAGCCGGAACGGGTAGCTAGTAGATTTTATAAGTCTCAAGTGCAGTCTCATATCAAAATGCTATTATTTCATTAAGATAACATCCCATGTACCTTATCACAGTTGCAGTACTATGTAATTACACCACATTTACTAATTATGTTTAATTCAAACTTGCATGATCTCTTTCATTTGGATAGCTGAGGTTAACGACCGAAATTAGGGCTGTCTATGTCCAGTACACGAACCACTTTAAACAGTTTATACAATGTGTTGCCAGCGACCACGCTTGAAGTTCTATCCCACGAAAACTATTTTTTCTGGATTACCCAGAAAAAAAATTGGTTTGAACAATTTAAAATTAATTTACTAGCTTTTTGCTTAGGACCGTATGCCTAGAACAGTAACGATTTTCAAAAAAAATGTCATCCCTTACCTATAATAGGAGGTTGAATTAAAAAAAATAGCCTATGATTAAACTTGGATGCTTAATGCATATTAAATTTCATTAAAATCGATTCAGCGGTTTAGCCGTGAAATAGCAAAAGACAGACAGGTTTTCGCATTAATAGTATTAAATATGGATCTCTGTCGCAAATACGTTCAGTCATGAGTAGTTTTTAATTATGTGACAAGTTAGAGAACAAGCATACGGCTACCCTATTGGTAAGACATAAGACAAACTATTTATATACCACAGATGTTGTAGGTGCGTTGCTGTTTTGCGGTCGAGTTGTTAGACTAATTGTGTAAGTCGGTAGCTACACAGTACACACTCTCGTTATGACGGTAGAAATAGACGAGGTGGTGGATCACCCACCTGGACAACTTGCTACATGACCATCAGTGGCCTTGTTAGAGACGACCTATTTAACCTTTATTCGACTCTCTTACGAGCTGCCTGACAGTAAGACAGATGGTCAATTCCATGCAGGAGACGCGGACCAGGACCAACAAGGGGAACTTGTTTTGTTTTTGGAATATTAATTTAAAATGTATAATTTGGAATAGACAAATCTCTATATACATAACAACTATTCGGTCTTATAATATACAAGATGCAATCAGAGGTTACGCCCGCATGTATGTTATTTAGCTTTCCTATGAAAACCTGAACAGGTTTCCATAGGAAATATCAAGATAATAGCCAGTGTGTTTGTTATAGTTTTAACGTCAGAGAATAAACAACATTTTGATTTTATAGTATTAGCATAGAATGTACAAAATATTAACTGGCATAAGATTTAATTTGTTTATTTTAAATGATCTCTGTGTCTAATCAGTCTTTCTTAATGTAGTTTATAAAATACTAGATAAGAACCCGGCTTAGCTCGGGTAAAATGTGACTCATAATATACATCTAGGTGCAAAATGTAGGTAGATATTTCTGTAGTAACCGGTTTTTAAAGGAATATTAAAGGTATAAGCAAGACATAGATTCGTATAGCTTCATTCATTGTGTTTAATAAATATAGTAAATAAAAACTGCCAAAGTTTTTACACAAATATTTTTTATTTTAAATCAACATTTAAAGTAAAGTAACATAAAGTAACAAAACAAATTGCAATGAGCACTTATCCGAGAATTTGCCAACGGTACATAAAAAGAAATATTCTCTATTATACATCACAAAACGGAACGCTTATTAAACTACCCAAGATGGGGACTGTGATTTATCTGTCAACACATTAGAATTTAACATAGAATTTAACAAAATACTCGACAATCCGAATTTTGCGGATATAATATGTTGTCGAGTCAAAATCATTATTTTTTATGTCTTATTATTCAGGTAAGGTTTCAATCGAGTCTACCGTACCCCTTGACGAAATTATTAATATAGATTGTTATGAGACAGTATCTAGGTATTTTTCATTCAATCAATCTTTTGTTTCGCAACATGTTACCTATTTCATTTACATAAAAAAATAAATAGTTTGACTGAAGTTTTTAAAGCGTTTTGTCTCTAGCTGACATCTATTGAGCGATCAGAATAAATATGTACCTACCTAATAATAAAATAATAAGTTTAATTAATATACTTATACACGATAGTTACATTTTTAAATTAAGTGCCCGTGTGCGTGTTTGTGTGAGAATTTTCAATGTTGCTAATTGTTTACTTTAGTTATTTTAATGCTACCTACTACCGTATACTACTTACTGATATAGGTATTACTGTGAAACATGTTTTGTTACATATTCTAAGTGCAGTTTTCTACCGAAGAAATGAAGCAAGATTAGACTTGACTAAACACCTACTTTCGACCTACCCGGTATTCCGTTTACTGAACTTGTCGTGAAGATATGTATGTATAACAAATTTGAAAGAGGTAGGTACAAACTGTCAATATTTAGAATAGTTTTCATGGGAAAAAAAACATTAAAATTTGTCATGGATAGGTATTGAAAAAGTTTAAACACTATTCAAAATAGGTATTACAATATTTTGAATCACTAGAATTAGTGATGTGAAATCACTATAATTTTTTCATAAAAAATGTCGATGTTATTTAAATTTAAACATTTTCAATAAGAGAATTTAGTTTTTTGTGGAAACCTCAGACCAATGAAACAATTATTATAAATTATGAATTATTGAATAAATCGCAATAATAGGAAAGCCAGCTTAAATAATAATTAAGTACTTTTAATATTTAGATATTTTTAAACATTGCTAAACAATTGAAAAGACTATAAAAATACATCATTGGTATATTCAAAGTCTAGTTAAGTAAATTTATTTATTTAACTTCCTCAGAATATAAAAATACTAAATTAGTTTAATTATTCATTAAACATTTTTAATTTTAGGTTTATTATGATTTATAAGCTAAACCATCTACCAGCGTAGGTATAAGGTAAGTTAAATTTAGTCTTTCCTTAGCCTTTGATTAATCGAACTTTGCAGTTCCAGCTGCTTCGACCCCTATCTTCACTGTCACAAAACCATCGAAAACCCATACAATCACTTTAGTTACCTACTGACATTTACAAACAATTGAAAAGACTATAAAAACACATCACTAGTATATTCAAAGTCTAATTAAGTAAATTTATTTATTTAACTTCCTTACAATATAAAAATGCCAAATTAGTTTAATTATTCATTAAACATTTTTAATTTTAGGTTTATTATTAATAAGCTAAATCATCTATCAGCGTAGGTATAAGGTAAGGTAAATTTAGTCTTTCCTTAGCCTTTGAGCTGTTTCGCCCCTCTTCTTCACTGTCACAAGACCATCGAAAACCCATACAATCACTTTAGTTTCCTACTGACATTTACACAAAAGGCTATTAGCAGTATTTTATGGTTACGCTCTTAGATTGTTTTTCTACTAACTAATTTTAACGAAATATCAATTCTGGGTGGTTTAGCCATAAAAATCAGTTCAACACTTCTATGAATCTGCAAATTGTAATTGACGATCAATTCCTTATTTTTATTATAAACTAACAAATGATATCTTCAATCAAACGGTGACAAAAAACATGAACACGGGCCGCGGAATATTCAACCGAGAAATTCCGGAAGCGCTAGTTACTTGCGAATTTACAAAAAGATAACCTTTTGTGCTTTGAGTCATGGCTACGACGTTTCTAGCGTAACGCACTTGGATCACGATTAAAGATTTAGAAACACAAAATAGTTGTTATGAATTATGATTCTTGTTCCACATTTAATTTATTGGAACGAACTTCTTTACGGCAGGCTTGGAGGAGATACAGAATTTGCTGCGCGACCGAACTGAAAAAAATGTGCTAGTAAAAACTTTAAGAAATTATTGAAAAACCGCTACGGCGGTCCTAGCGTAAAAATTTTTAATCTACGAGATAGCATAAATTTTAAAAATAAAAAATAAATAGTATAATCGTAACCACCTTGATCTGGTAAAAAGTTAGGTTACGGCCTGCCTAAACGAAGAGACTTGGAGGGTCGGTCATAATGCCATTTTGTAGAGCCCAGGTGGTAATTACCAGAAGTTATGGAATAATTTTCAAAATGGCGAAAACCAAGACGGCCGCCATACAACAATCAGGTTTTTTAACATTTTTTAAAATTTCTTAACCGGTATAGATATACTCGATATTGGTGTCATTTAAGACATAAACGAGGGTGCTGATTCTGAATTTGGCAGCCCTTTTGAAATCCAAGATGGCTGGCGGAAGTAATAAATGAAAAACCGCTACATTAGACCTAGAGTGAATGTTTTTATATTCAAGTTTTCACTTCTGCCGGCATTAACGGAGTGCAATCCGTCTTTTTTAAATTTTATAATTATGGTTTTTGAAAGCATGCCGACTCTGGTTATTTAAACTTAATCGTAATTTATTATTAAAAAGGAGCTAAATAATTCTTGCCTTTCAACATTACATTCACGCTTCCATCCTAGACCAAACATAGATTTGTGGTTTCGGCTACCATTTCGAAAAACTCGACTCGACTCTATCAAGGTATTTATGCATAATTGAATTTTAATTTAGTAGTTTATTATACATTTTGTAACAAAAACCTTGTACCTATTACCTATGTAATTGTTTATACTTGTGGAGTGTAGGTAGAAATACTGCGACCAAGTTGTCATATAGTTATATATGGTTTATTTATGGCAATATAAAGAATTAAAACAATTAAAATTATGACAAAACCATGTTTAGTTATCGAAAACATTTGGATATGACCAATAAAAGCATTCATCGTTATCAATCACTAGCATGTACTTTAGGCACGTGCCTATTTTCGATTGATCGAGAATAATTCGATATCTGCATTTCGGAAAAAAACATTTTTTTACGAAATTTGGCTACTGTTTTAAGCACTGCTTGTTGATATATCTAGTTTTAAAATGACAATAAAACGCACATACCTAGGGAAGGCGGAAACATTTTTTTTATAACCATATAGATACCTAGGTATCTAAGCTCCCGGCAAACTTCGTTCCAACCGTTTGTAGGATGTAAGTACCTATAGGAAAATTTAAATGTTGTTTTTTCTACTTTCCTCGAAGTTTTTTTCCATAGAGTCTAGAAAATATATGGATGTATGTAATTTTTTATGCCATATCGTAAAAATGTAACTAAAAAATATTATGGGATAGGGTACCCTTATCACCAAAAGGGGATGAAATACTGATTCTCAGACCTACAGAGTGTATTTTTTCATCAAATCATAATTTCATCAAAATCGGTTTAGCCGTTTTGGAAAAATATGGATAACTTTAGCTGTTATAAAACTATATAGCTAGTAGGTATACAGCTTTGTTGCACTGATACCTTACTACAAATACTAGGTACCTACCTACCTCCTCACTACTCAGCAGTCAGCTGGAAGTTTTCTATTTTTTTTTAATAATCATTTTTGTGACTTTCGAAACCGCTCTTACCGGGTATAAAACTGTTACAGCGAAAGACAAACCTACAATAGGTTGCCATCTTGATAAAACATTTTCAATTTAAAAGTTATAGATTGCCCTTCCCTTCCATATATACAATGTAGTTATTACAATGTAAATGTAATTACAAGTACGGTTAGTCATACGGCATCGGAGCAACACACCATAGGAAGCTCTAATGACGTCATAATGTATGGTAGTTTGCAACACCATTAAGAACTGTATATCTTATGGTACCTAATCGCATATACGATGCATTAATGACGTCATACCTACCTAGTCCATGCTCGTAATTAGTTTTACTTTATCGTAGAATATTTTACCTATACCACAACTACAACAGTGACGCTATATTTTTAGTAGGTAGGTACTTATGATAGTGTAACTTTGCATCAACTTTTTACCTAGCTAGTAATAAAATTATTATCGTAAAACACGGCACGTTTTAAAATGTAGTTATCAAGGTAAAGCACAATAAAGTTAATGTATAATTAAAAACAAAAAATCCGTCTGTATCTTACGTAATAGGAAGTACTTAACTAATTCTGTCACAATGTACCTTTTAGGAATCTTTATGATGACACCTTTTCCAACATTAACATACCTAGGTACCTAGGTACGCACAGAAAATATTATTATAAATTTTGACCATAGTCCGGAAGGAATAGGTAGGTAACTAAGTATTTTTAACAATTAAAACTAGTTAGGTACGTGCGTGTAATAGGTACGTACCTATGTCATTTTGTTTTCCTAATTAAAATGTTCAATATACCTACCTACCTACCTATTTTAATTTAATTTATTTTTTCAACAGCCAGGTGCCTAATGTGAAACGGAAAATAACAGAATAGGTATATACCCACCTGCAATAAAATTCAATTAAATAAATAAAGCATTCTCCTACTACCTACCTACGCTACTAGGTAGCTTGGGAGCCAGCGAATTAGGCAGTGTCAGGAAAAATCTGCGACGTTGTAAAAAATGACAAAACCTCGTGGTTAGCAGTACAATACCTACCTAGTCATTTCCGAAAAAAAGATACAACATTATAAGTACCTACCTACCTAATTTGAACTAGGTACAGAGCGCAAAATAAATAGGTAGGTATCACGTAGGAAGGTACCTGCTACAACAATGAAGCTAAAGACGTACCTACCTATATATATTTAAAAAACTTAAACTCTCCGTAATCTGGTAGGTAGGTAAGTAGGTATCCTATTCTACCTTAGCTTTTCTTTAATTTGCTGTACCTATCGGAATTCCATACATGCAACTAGAAATACTTAAGGTAGGTAGGTATTGCCCACCACGCAGCACGGAATACGAGGTAGGTACCTACCTAAGTTCTTGGAATTATCACGCGCAACAAGAAAGGTGAGTAGGTAGGTTCCTACCAAACCAGTTTTCCAAACACGAAGACATTTTACATCACTGTTTAAGTCCTACCTACCTACCTACCTAGGACGATTTACATCAATGAATATTTACTACCTATTACTACCTACCTCCCTATATTTAAAACCTACCTATATTTAAAAAAACTGTGGAAAAAGATATAACGTAGGTAGGTAGGTACCTACCTATACCGAAACATAAAAGTTAAATCTCGTCACTTCTAATCATGTTGTCATCAGAACTTCAAATTGTTTCCTGAACACGACAGGCATTTTGCGACTGGAACACAGATGTCTGTATTTCTGATAATAAAATTGTGTTCAGATCATGAGGATATCACTGATACCTAGATACCTACCCCGTGTTGGTCCGGGCTCCTTTACAGAATAGACCATCTGCCTTCCTTGCCAGGCAACTCGTAAAAGGCGAGCATAGGCTTACCGTCACTAACACCGTGACATCTGACTAGGTGGTAAACTTTCGCAGCGACTCGTCCGGATTGGTACCACCGCCTTACCTATTCCTACCGCCATAACTTCATGACGTGTTCCGGTTTGGAGGATATGGTAGCCGGTAAACTTACCTTTGCTCGAGGCCTAACATCCCGACCTCAGGTTGGCAACACACCATTTCCACCTTTGGTGTCTCTAGGCGGCGTGTATTTCTTACCATCAGGTAATCCGTCTGCTTCTTTGCCTTCCTAGGTATATCATAAAAAAAACTTAGATACCTACCTAGAAAGATAAGTTTGACGCAAAGGACCGATTTGATATCGCAGTCTAAGGTACCTAGGTAGGTATGTTGACAAAGAAGCATGACATATTTTTGGTAGGTACCTATAGGTGTATAAGGTAAGTATAACTATTAGGTATGTCCCTTCCTAGGGAGGTACAATTTATTTCTTATAGTCTACTTTTTTGCCTTTTAAAATTAAAAACACCTACACCAAACTAGATAGGTAGGTAGGTACGTAAGGGTCGACTTTCAAAATTCAACCCCCGAAACTGGGTCAAGGTCCAATATTGCATGCGCGGACATCAAGGCCTTATGTCCATTTTGTTAGGTACCTACCCCGGAAGTGACAAAGACTCTTCAAACCTTTGTTTAAAACAAGACAAGAAGAGGTAATGTTTTGTACTTAGGTACCTACCTACGTGTGCAAACCTTTGTGCCTACCTGTCTGGATACCTATGTTCTTTTTAATTTATGTCTATTCGGTCGGTTTTTAATTTATATTAGGTAGGTCGGATAGGATACTGTATCCGCTTAAAAGTACCTGCGTAGTTTAAAGTCATAATGTACCTACACCTCTGTTTTACTGGAGTGAACAAATTTTGACTAATATGTAGGTAGGTAGGTATAAATATGTATAAATATAGAAGATAAGTAAGTAAAATTTCACCAAATCCAGTAGGTATGTAAACCAGTTACCTATATTCAGTTTGTGAGCAGTTTTAATTTATTTTTTTGCAAAATCGGGTTTTTATTATTTCATTAACCTGCTGTTAGAAAACTTTATAGAAAGCCTAAATTAAAAAAAAGTTCATGCAACTATTAATGAAACATATGAGCAGGTAGATCAATAGTGGGGCAAGTAGGTAGGTACGCAATAGACATATAAGTATCCATTTCGAGATTCGAGCCCTAACGAAATTAGTTCGTAGGTAGGTACCTAATTAAGATGATACCCACCCGATACGACAGGCCATACTAAGGAATTGAGCATATAGGTAGGCAGTTAGATACCAATTAGGTAGCTAATAAATGCTTAAACGTTAAAACAAAGCACTATAACAGCTTATTTACACGTGGTAAGATACTAATATGCGTAGTCGATAGACAAGGCCATACCGTTTTAGCTATGCAAAACATTAATTCAACACGTTCGATTACACCGAGTAATAAAATATAAGTATTAATTTATTTACTATCGATAAAAGTACTATTGTTCCCAACACTAATCCCTAGCAGGACTAGGGCGAAAAAAAAAGTTAGTTCATTTTGAACTCGAACTTTTTAGCAATAAGAACCAGAATTGTACAGATCATTATTGATAATACAAACCAGACCCGTTATACAAACAAAAAAGGATTGCAAGTTGGAATCAAGTACCTGTGCAGTGCAGCGAACCCCAATCAGCTGATTTTATTTTTTATTTATTTTATTTTATCGTAAGGTCAACGCTTTACCTTATAAAGTGTAATTTGCGTTAAATACTAAAATCTAGAGTAATTATGGTAAACCTGTCATAATTAAATGCAATATAAAAGACGAAAGACTACATTGTATGTGGTATCATTTCAAAATGGTTGCGTTACATGTCAATTTAACTTTCTAAAATGTAGGAGCGAAATTAATGTGACAAACTTGTATAATAGGAAAGTCCTTACTTTACTTAAGCAGTTATACGTAGTAAAATCTAAACATATGTTGATCTACAAATACATCAAACAATAGAATTACCTTTAGGTAGCTGATTTCGTCTCTCCAAAGAAAAACACCAGCGCTATAATATCACACTACAATAATCGTGTCTTTTTCTTTTTAAATACATTATTGCACTGTTAATAATAAGTCCAGAGGCGTAAACGCTGTCCAAATATTATTTTTAAACAATAAACGTTTTCCTATAACACAGCGAGCGTTCAACTTACGCTCGCTATAGTCAAGAACTAAAAAATGTCAGCTGGGTCTAGTAGCTTCCTATTGGTTAATCGATTGAAAGTCTGTGATGCAGGCTGTAAACTTTTAATGCTTCTCACTCTTTCATCTCCCTTCTCTTTCTTACTGCATTTTATTTTTCAGTTTTATAGCCAAACCTTTTCCTAAAACATACCAAAAATAGAATATAATCTACTTTTATACCATTAGCTTTGCTTGTAATGCAATGTATATTAGTATTAATGCTCAGATTTTCCATTTTCAATCATATGGAAAACAAAGCATTCATCTGTCAACATCTCTTATGCTTTATTGACATATGTAAAACCTCGTTTCATTGGTCAACGCACAGCTGATTTTGACGCCTGTTGTTGTTATTGATACTTTTGGAAGGATAGTCTAGATGGCACCACAAAGCAATCAACAACAGCATTAGTTAACGTTGCTTTGTTAAAACTCTTCAATCATAAATATTTTTGTCATTTTTGTTTTGAAGACTCATATTTATATTTATCATAAAATGTTTAATCTTGATAAATATGGAAAAAAATACTTCATTGATTTACCGGAAGTAAAAAGAGTTTTTAATTTGATTAAAATGTGAACGTTTCCATGACAACCTACTTGTTTGACATATTTAAACGTCTTGGTTTTTGATTTTGTCTTTTGAAATAATTTGACGATACAAATCAACGCTATGGAAACAGCAGAATACTTATTCTGGGTAAATGTTCTGGTAAAGAATCATGGATTCAGTAGATTTGTTGGCACGTGAAAATGAATTCAAAAAACTTAATAAGCAATTGGAGAAAAAGACTGAAAGTCTGATGAAAGAAATTGAACAAGCTATGGTATGTTTATTTCCCATTTTTACGTACTAAAATGTTACAGTTATTTCGAAGAGATCATTTATTATTACATACATAAACACTTTTTATAAAAATATATTTATAGACAAGGTTTTCTTCAACATTCGACTGGTAATTACTAAATTACTGCACAAACAGTATCTTTTCCAAGAACCGAACATTGTTAGCTAATGACTCAGTTTAGTACACCATTAGTTAATCATAGCTTGCAGGAAAGCTCTTACACAGAATTCCTAGAAAAGTTATTAGTATACAATATCCGGGGCAGTAAGTCGCTAATAGATAACACTCAACTTTTTCTAATATACCTGCCACACCACATAATTAACACCTACTAACATGGTGATATTTTTTTAAATTCTCAAAGCAATTAAATTCACATTTTTGTTTATTTTGAATTGTATGTAATATTTATTTTTATTTGTATTTACTTCATGATATTATAATTAATTTTGAAATAAGACAACCACACTTGGCTTTGTTCGTTCTTCTCTGTGTGTGGCTGCAATTCCGATCTTTATAAAAATATCGACACAAACATGTACCTCTTGTATGGCCCATGTGAATTAAGTTTTATCTGAGTCTGAGTTCTTTCATGTATTACTGACAGAAATCTTTTAAAACATGTTACATAGTTGTAACATGTTACATGTTTAGGATTACAACGCTATTTTCTAGCCATGCAACTCATAGAGAGAGCAACTGGTATTGTAGGTGAATTAAAAGAAGCACTTGGAATATAGCCATGTTAGGTATATACCTCTCTACCTCTGCCTATCTTGATACCCGTTTTTGGATTTAGGGTATACTGACATAAGATATAAATAAACCAGTAAATGTTATTGACAAGCAATGTTTTCTGTTTTGTGTTGCTTATTTTCTTTTTGATATTATACTAATGTCTTATGCTTTTAAACAAATATTTCCAATTAGTGCTACAGAGTCACAGAACACCATGAGAAACATAATAGTATGTACTGTGGAAAAATCTCTCCATTAAGCTGAAAATTTTATCCAATTTGCGTTCACAACATGGATCAATAAGATACTAAAATTGAATCACCCATTGGCTTTTGGGAGAAAGCTAAAATAGCTGGAGTAAATGTTGTCGACCATTTTACATTGGGGTCTATACATTAAGCTAAGTGAATCCCCTTTTTTAATTTAGATATAAACTTGTTTTAGACAAAAAGGAAAGAAGAACAAGTAAACAATTCCTAGGATTAAGAAAATGTATGATATTTTTGCTTAGAGAAATAATACTATTTTTTTGTTATTACAGCAAAGAAAGGATATCTTTTCTGAATTTTCTTGCAAATTATCATTAACTCCTACACCAAATCAGACAAGAAAGTATCATTGTGGCACACCAACAGATTCTCTTACCCCTAATAGCAACACTAAAAAAGAAATGAAAAAAGAACAGGTTCCAATTCAAAACTCCTATGCAGAAAATCAATTGGTCCACACAAATAAAGATACTGAGACTGTGAAAATCAAGGATAACAGAACAACAGATATGCCTAAATGTCATTGTTGCTTAATAAACCCTAATAGAGATAATGAGTTGGAATTTTTGTATGCTTTTACATCTGTTAGTGTCAAAGAGAATATTTTACCCCAGTCTTTTGTAAAAGGTGAGACTATTACCGTTTTATTTTAAAATTCCGAGATAAACATTTTAGGATTTTATCCAAGGTTGATGTCAGGAATCTCTGAAGATATTGTTTTCGTACTAAAAGAATAATAATAAAAAAGAACAATAAATCTGAAGTAAACTAGGTGGTTCTGCAGGAATTGTAAAATTAGGTATTATATATTATTTAGTAATAAGTTTCTTCTGATGGCAAGACACAATCATTGGCATATACGTTAAAATCTTAAATGTTAACAGAATTTTGTAGTTTCATATTTTTTTTTTACGTAATTCGAATTTACTTAACTCTTGAACAAAGAGCATCAAGTATCACTCAAGTCCTAACAATAAAAATACCCACCTGTATACATTCAACATGTAAAAGCTTGGAAGTTAAACCTTTTGAATAAGTCAATCAGATACACTAAATTCCAATAGATACAGGAATACAGTAATGGCGAAGACTAACATCATTGCAATAGGAATTGTAGTATATGGTCCAACTTACTACACTAGGAAAAGAATTGGGCCATTTAATCTATATATATATAAAAGAAAGTGGTGTTAGTTACACTATTAATAACTTAAGAACGGCTGAACCGATTACGCTGAAAATTGATGAGGAGGTGGCTTAGAACCGGGAGAAGGACATAGGATATTTTTTATCCTGTTCGATTGTGAGGAAACTGGGAAAAATATTTTTGTGCTATTTGCTATTTGACATTGGTATGTCAAAACATTTTTTTCTTCAAATCTACCTATTCCTACCGATATATGCACCACTTTCGTCATCAGTCTGAGGGATAGAGTACCATCCTTAGGTTGACAACGTTCTGTAACCTACTGTGTACTGTAACTTACTGTTACCTACTTTTTGTGTACTGTCTTAAAGTGATATGTTTTCGTTTCTATCAGAAAATCTGTCTGCTGTACATACCTTTCATATGTAATAATAACCGTAATTGTTAAAAATGAACATTGTTTATTTTAGAACGAGTTACATTTGAAAGGGTATGCAAGTTTTTGTCGTCCAAGATAAAATTACTACAAGAACAAATAGATAAACAGCAAGCAACTATTGATAAGAAAGTGAGTATATAGTTTAAACATATTTATGATATGTAGCCCAAACAAGTGGAACTTGTAATGGGCCTGAAAATTACTATAGTCTAACTCCAGTAGAGTTACTCTTGAAGCTCAATTCATGCATTATTAGAAATTGGAATCGAGTTTGTTATATTAGGTACTCTTGAACATAATACTGGCTAATTATTAACATTAAGTTAATAGTTAACAATAAATTATTATATCGGATTGGTTTTATTTACTTATTTAAAACTAAATGTTATTAATCCGTCGTACTTTGTTCAAAAGTACCTAAAATACGATTTTAATTTAAAATTCGCATTGTATCCAGATTTAAGAGTAGACCTACAGATCCAAACATGGTCGAACAAAGAACATCTGGCAAAAGAAATTATAATTTTTTCTGATTGTTATGTCACAACCAACAGACCCTTAATTTTGTGCAGCACGTATAATTAAAAAAAAAGAAAATAATAAATTAAAACGAAATACTTATTAGTATTAATGAATTATAGCCCAATTTATATTTTGACTCTTACCCCGCTTCCACGGAAAAGTGGAACTAAGCGGTATAAAAATTTGTCTATAAATTTTCTCCAAACATATGTTTATATTTTTTTTTACTTTTCAACTAATACAGTTTCTGTATTGATCTACAATATTATGTAAGGTAATAAATATCTTTAACCTTCTACAAACAAGGAGGAGGTTATATTTTTCCTGCAAGTATTTAAAAAAGTAAAAACCCTTTCATTTCTGTACCAATTAACGGTTTTTTTTGTACTGATTTTACTTTTTTCTACTATATGGCATTTGCGGTCTGGCGCGTGGGGCGTTGGACTTGACCCCTTAAGGTCCAAGGTCGGACAACGAAAAAATTTTGTTTATTTTGAATTTTCTAATAAAGAAAACATTGCCCGGGATTGGATACGTGCCCGATTGGCGATATACCGATGGATAGGGATGATAGTGGCAACCGCATTGTGGGACTTCGTGTCTTCGGCTAGTCGTAGGTGCTCCGGTTGTGGCCTCTGCCTACTTCTGCGGAGATATGGGCAGAAAGACACTTTTTCATTTGAAAGAGTGCACTCTACAGATGGTCCAATCGCCACCAAGTCTCGATCTAGTAACGGGATCCTAGTGAAATCGAGGAAAAGGAAGTTTTCTTTTAAAACGAAATTTATAAGAATAGAATGTCATTGCAGTAGACACTTTCAAGTAGAATTCATAGACTTTAACTACTTTTCCACTGCCCTATGGCAGGGTCGCCGGTAAATGTAAGACGCAAGAGTCATCGTTATTATATAGTGTCCATAAGCAACCTTTTTTTTTGTCATCAGGGCCGCTTTGCGTTCTGCTTGAGATTTTCATTTACATTTTACAATCATAAATAAATGCCTGATCTGTAATATTTAGCCCTGAATTTTGGACAAACCATTATTATTGTTATGGCGTATATTTCCAGAGTAAACAATGTGAAGGCCACATGAAACAGCTGGCTGAAGTGGAAGGTGAAAAGCTGAGCCTACTGAATAAAGCAAACAACATGAAATCCGAAACAGCCGATATGAAAGCCAAGTACGGAGTTATACAGAATAAGCTTAATGTAAGTAACAAGTGGACGGCTCACTTATTCCTACTGCTTGCTGCTACTGGCAGCAGCTGGTGCTCGCCATTGTCGTCTTTATGTTTTGAGTTTATGGTAAAAGATTCTCTCGCATTGGGCTTAACAATATTTATGTTGGCAACGAACTATTATACGAGTAGTATTGTTCTATATGGACGAAATATTTGATATTGTTTCTTACTAGTAGGAAATCCATTTCTTTGGTATATTTATAGGATTTTGTTTTTACGGTTTTTTTTTAATGATTGAAAGACAAAGACGCAGTCAAGTATACCAGTTTTAAGACACACATTTTTTTATAGACACCAAAGGTTGTAATCATTTGCGTTGCGATGGTAAGGTAACGGATAATACAAGACACACATACATACATACGTATCTTCATGCTAAGTCGTTTTCAACCTACAAATGTAGAATATAAAGTGCAGCACTTCAAAAATACCTGCTTCGCTTTCTCCACATTCATTGGGTACCTATG
>NJDD01000534.1:54694-71449 GCA_002245505.1 Calephelis nemesis
TAATTTCAATCATTCTTTTCCTAATTTTTTTATAGTACCTATAGTATAGTTTTTTTAATTCGATATATTGTATGTTTTTATAGTACATCGATATCTATACAATTTTCTTTATCGGACAAATGATCTAGTTTTTTATTTTATCACCTAAAAGTAAACAAACTCCAAGCTAAGACTTTTTTACTTTAATTTCCCCGTGTTATGAATCTGTCATGTTCCGATTCGGAAAGTGAGGTAGCCGGTAGGCTTGAACCATAAGCTAACATCCCGGCCGCAGGCAAACGACGACGCATCTATAACATCTATACGCATAGCCCATGGTTGTTATACATATCTTTACGCTAAACCCCTTAAGAGGCAGGCAGAGATTATACAATACTAAACCTCAGGATTCTTGCACACCTGTTTAGCTTCCTCTCTCTTTTTGTACAATTACGCCGGTTTGGGAAACGTTAATTACTCCATTTAATTTTTATATTAGACATTGATTTTTATTTCTTTTTTGACAAATGTTTTACAATGAAGTTGTATACTTACTTACTTCTGTCTTTTCAATGTTTGTATTTTGTTATATTTATTAATTAATTTATGTAGACCATTTAAAGATTCGTTTAAATAGATCTCACTATTACCTTTGTAATAAATCTTTAATTTTTGTATATTCCCTATTTTTTATGTTATAGGAAGGCAAACAAGCAGGCGGATTTCCTGATGGTAAGAAATTCACGCCGCCTAGAGACACCAAAGATGTTAATGACGCGTTGCTAACCTGAGGTCAGGATGTTAGGCCTCGAGCAAAAGTAAGTTTACCGGCTACCTTACCCTCCGCACCGGAACACGTCATGACGTTATGGCGGCAGGAATATGTAAGGCGGTGGTACCAATCCGGGCGAGTCGCTGCGAAACTCTACCACCTAGTCAAATGTCACGGTGTTAGCGACGATAAGCCTATGCTCGCCTTTTACGAGCTGCCTGGCAAGAAAGGCAGATGGTCTATTCTGCAAAGGAGCCCGGACCAACACGGGGAAAACAGGTTTTTAATTATGTGACGTAAAATAACTAAACTTGTAATGCCTTGATGTAAACTGTTTTCTGCATTAAATAAATGAAATCTTATAAAACAATTACTGGGTAGAGTTTTGAATCGAGTAACTTAGAGTGGTAGCACTGCTGTATTTGTTCCGTCGTGATATCCTTGCTTATGTTGTGTTCCGGTCTAGAGAGCAAACTTATCTCACACGTTGGCTTACCAAAACCCCAGCCTCCGGTGGTTTGGGTCTTTCCAGGTGACTTTTCAAGAGGTTTGGTGACAAGCAGATAGCTTTCCTGACGGTATGTCAGAAAATATATTTGCTTAAATTGTCGTAAAAATCGATAACGATCTAAAGTTTATTGTAGTATCGAATTGTATTAGTCATAAATAAATGGCGAAACTAACGCGACATAGTGAATAACCAATCAATAACATCACTATTTAATTACTCACTAATAACTGTGTTACCGACGTTGGACGTACCAAAATGCGTGCGCATATAATTCTCGTGGTTTTGACCGTCATTTACGGTGTGCATGGTGATCACTTGGTGGTAGGGAACGTAGCGAATCGGGTCACGCAAATACATGAAGAGCACTTACAATATAACGCGATACCATTTATGAAAAGAGTGAAACAGTTTTTCTATTCTTCGCCCAATAATAGACCTATTGCTGTAAGTAATAAAAACCTATTTTTATTAACTTAATAAAATCGTAATAATAAAAAAGACACGTCGTCTTTACAACACAAAAATCACAGGTTTGTTTAAAGTGTTAGAAATTACAATAGTCAAGGGCGGAATGTTAAGCTGCAAGATTTCAAAAAAGCAAGGTGCAAGGGTACGTCTATTATTTAGGTAAGGTGGGGTACCTTAGGTAGTTTTAGCTTTACGTACAGTCAGCCTTTTCACATATTTATGTGTATCTTCCCTTTCCCGCGTCCCCTGTATCATCTGCTGTCCTGATTTTGATGAAACGTCTAAATAACATAACTTTGTATTTTAAATAATTTGTAAGTTTATATGTAATTTCAGATTGAAATAAAATGAAATTTATTAATTTGCGGACTGGAGTAGGTGTGTTAAAAAGTTATTTATAAGCATATTAAGTAGGAACATGTTCTACCATATTTTGTGTGCAAATATTTAATTGAATTCAAAGAAATTAAATATATTATTTAATAATTTGAAATAGAAAATGGCATTTTTTCTCGAACTGTTATTAAATACCTAGTTATCAAATTCTAGCCGAAGTTCGGCGAAACAGATAGTATTCGTGATATTTTATTCTGAGTCATAACTTAAATATGTACCTAATCAATGTTCAGTAATTTTATAAATTATATAAAATATTATGAAATTCCGTTATACTAAAAATAGCTAAGTAACTTAAAAAAATGTCTGTTTAATCGAATCATTTTTCCAAGTCATCGTACCGTACAAAGAAATAAAAATATAAGCCTGCATCTTCGCTCTTCAATTAACTTAAATAGTAAATTTATACTTAAATACAAAATCTACAATCCTAAACTATGATATAGGGTCACTAACGTTATAAGGTCAAAAGTTATCATGCAGCTATTCGAAGTATTTTATTGTGCAGTATGCACTAAATTAGTCTTTAATGTGGCATGCGTAAGTAGTGGGTAGTCTTGATTCAATCACAGAATAAGTACCTACCTATTAGTACGGAGACTGTCGCGGAAAACGCTTACCTTGAGTACTGAGTTCTTACGACGTCGGCGACATTTATTTAAGGTATCTTCTACACGTTCCTCTATAAATACATAATATTGATGTTCTTTTTATGTAATAAGACAAGCACACAACTCTTCTTATGGTAAGATCGTGGCCTATAGACACCGTAGATGTTGTAGCTGCGTCACTGGCATGTGGCCGGGGTGTTAGAACTTAGACCTAAAGTGCACGGCAAATGTTTTCCGATATATTCAAATGTGTATATTCATAAATACTTCTATTTGTTTAAATGATGCTAAAACAAAAGCTTTCATCAATTTTTAACTGTCTGTTTTACTGTAGATCATGTTACGTAGTTACCTTTATAAAAAGGGATTAAAAATAGATGTAATGGATTATTGTCATATGTCATAATGGATTATTATTAACTACTTCATGCTAAAGAATATTTTTATAGCATTGAGCATAGTATTCTGCATAAATATTAAAACAGGTGCGTCCCTTAACCAAATAAATACCCTTCGGTACACGTACTCGCTTAGGTACCTACTCAGAAAATAAACATTAACTCAAACGTAAATAGTGTTTTAGGCAATCAAAATTATTATAGTCTGCCTCCAGTGATCTTAACACGAAGCTCTTTGGTTCAATACGCGGCAGGCCAGTATATTATATTTCAGAGATAATATGTTTGTTTACATGTTTTTAATTCGTTAATATTTTCTAAAATTCTACTAATTCTCTATCGTTACGCTTTTACGGATTTGACCTTTAGCTAAAATTGTATGTGGGCAAACAAGTCCAATTCGCTGTTCAAGGTTTTGAAATATGACAAATTTATAAGTAAGTATATTTAACTACTTAGAGCTGCAAGCTAACTCTCGATAATCGATATGACCATTTTCTAAATTTTCACATAAACTTTTTGAATCTCACATAAAAATGTAAAAAATGCGTCAGAATTTGAAGACTCTATCTCATCTCTGAATGATGGTTACAGTAACCATCAAAATTACTGTGCATTACATAATATACTAATAAAATAATACAGTCACTTAGACATTCCTATTTCTATAACGTCAGTGCTCGCCATTGTAGGAGAGTGGGAGGTAGACTTGCACATATTACTTAGGACCCAGCCATAAGTCAGCGACGCACCAGTAACATCAACTGTTGTCTCTTATAATCTAAAGATTCTTCTGCTAACATAAAAAATGGAGAAATTTCAGTAATTACCCAACAACACCTGTGATACAGACATAATAAGTGAAATAAATAAAAAGTCCTGAGTGGAGAAAACATTAGTTAAGGCCATAATTTACATTTTTAATACTTTTTACTATGTGATTTGTCGCCTCTGTGGTCTAGCGGTCCGTCGTCGGACTTGACTACTTGAGGTACCGGTTTCGATCCCCGGGTCGGGCAACAAAAAAATTAGAAAATATATGTGTTCAATTTTCTAAAAAAATGGAAGTTGCCCGGGATTAGATATGTGCCCGGTTGGCGAAAGGCTTGCCACTTATCACATTTTGGGACTTAGTGTCTTCGGCAACCCTGGTTGTGCCTCTACATACCCCTTCGTGAAGATATTTTTTTCATAGGACCGGCTAACAAGCAGGCGGCTCTTCTGTAGTTAAAAAATAGCCATATAGACACTAAAGATGTAAGTGGTGCGTCGCTGTTATATGACCGGGGTGTAAAACTTAAAGCAACAGTGCAAGTTTACCGACTACCTTACAATCCTATCCGGTAAACGACAATGTTTGGCAGTGCTTTAATGGTGACAAGAATAAAGGCAAGGGGATAGGTCTATACCAAGCAAGTTGCTGCATTGCCCTCTACCATCTTTGGCTCTTTGGAAACCATTTAAATTCTCGTTAATACTCGTCTTTTATGAACTGCAAAGCAGAAAGGCAAATGGTCGTTTATTCTATTCGTAGGACCCAGACCGACACGGGGTCCAAAGCTTAGGAACCGTGGTAAATATCAGAAAAGTAATAACGCCTCAAACCGGTATCGTGTTTTCTTTCAATTATGATGATAAACATAATACGTAAGTTAACGGCTTCTCCATTTCTGTAACCCGAATACGATAGTGGTAAACACTGAAGTTATGACAGTAGCAATAAGTAAAACGGACATACCGGACCGTTCAAATCAATATATTTACCGTTGACATTTTATTTTTTGCAGGGGATTCAAGCTCTGGACAATTTACACAGCCATTCCTCTGTAAACATAACAGCCGGTGGTGTGGGATACCCTCACGTCAACCTGCGACTAAAGAGCGAGAGGGGGAGAGGTCTGGACTACGATATCGGGATATACTTGAATGACGAAATCCTTTAATTTTTAGTCTAAGGTGCATTCAGTACACATTGGACTAAATGTATTGATATGTTGGCCCAAAATGTACAGGCCTACTACATAATATGTTGGTACTGGTGTTTAATATGTTGATACTGCAGCCATTAACCATTATTTGAAAAAACATATCTAGTAATATGTTTTTAATATTTCCACTTCAAAGCTAAATACTTTATTTTATAGTAATTGAAAATCACTTTCAAAAATTAATAGTATCTTCTGATTATTAAAAATCATATATTCCCTATTAGTTCGAGTCATTGATAGCTTTGGGTCCACCGGTTTTGCTACTTTGTTTTTGATTATTGTCAAATAAGACATTTTTGATAATAATTCATAGTTTAAACTACAATGACAATATTATTTATGGCCTTGAACTATAACTATAAATTAAATAAGCGAAACCGTTAGGTCCAAAATCATAAATGACGTAAAGGCTTGGCAAACGGCAATCGTTTGTAATAAAAGGTAGGTAATAGTGGTGGAACATTACCAAGTGCCGACAGTATAAACATTTAAACTTAATCTTTTTTGTTCACTAGCACCTTTTGCAAAATGGCCTGAAAATATTTAGAAGTTACAACTGGATTTGATTAAATGTTTAGTAATGTTAACATGGTTCTAACATATTAGTATTGATGATGCACCCTTTTTAAAATATGCTACTTAGGATATAATTAAACGAAAGTATATAGTTTGTATTTTTTTAAAATCTTAAGTTAACAATAGAAATCGTCTCATTTATAAACATAACTAAAGTAAGTATATACTTAAGTCTGTTCACAACGTAATAAAGACTACACTGCCAGTTTGAACCTTGGAGTTCTTTTAGTATATACGTTTTTTTATGATATCGGAAGGCAAAACAGCAGACGGATTTCCTGATGGTAAGAAATACATGCCGCCTAGAGACACCAAAGGTGGTAATGGTGCGTTGCGAACCTGAGGCCGGGATGTTAGGCCTCGAGCAAAAGTAAGTTTACTGGCTACCTTACCCTCCAAACCGGAACACGTCATGATGTTATGGCAGCAGGAATAGGTAAGGCGGTGGTACCAATTCGGGCGAGTCGCTGAGAAACTTTACCACCTAGTCAGATGTCACGTTGTTAGTGATGGTAAGCCTATGCTCGCCTTTTACGGAGCCTGACAGGAAGGCAGATGGTCTATTCTGTAAAGAAGCCCGGATCAACACGTTATAGGACGTAAGTTCTAGGATGCGTGCATAAAAAGCATTTTGTCGGGTGAGCAAGCAGAGTTTGTCAAACGAGAACGACACGGTAGGAATATTTAAGGTAGCGCTAATATTTCTTACTTGTCGCCTCTTGCTTATTTAATAAAAAAAATTGGCTGAAAGTCCACAGCACGAAAATGTAGCTGTTATAAGTTAGTAAACGAAGGGCAGAATAGCCGTTAGGCGTGGCATAAGATGCTAGAAAATACCGACGTACCAGTAATACCTATGGTGGCTGTAAGCGACTTTATGTCTTATCAGCAAGATGCTTGTTCATCATCTTATAATTAAGAAAAAAGAATGCTACCGTCTAATACAAGATGAGGTCAGGTAAGGTGTAAGGCTACTTGGAAATAAAAGTAATATTTATAAAAATATTTTATTAAAGTGGCGTAGTGTGTTTGTCCAGCGTCGCCAGCGCTCTCCCCGACACGAGCTGCAGTCGCGGCGCCGTGGTAGCCGACCAAACATGCTCCAGCTGGACTGTGGTTCGACCCCGGGACCTGCACACATCATACTAAAGTTTAAACATTGACAATTATTTAGAATCCATAAACCTTCACTCGTGGCAGATTGCTGTGCAACAGCTTGTCCAAGTAGTAATTCACCGCCTTAACTATTCTTGCACAATAAACCTAACATCCCGGCCAACAGACCGAAATGCCCATGCACAATAATATCTACTAGTGGTCGCCCATTGGTCGAATTCAAACATTTTAATATCCAAATTTTAATATCTATTTGATAAGAACGCCATATTCATTTCTCAAGACTAAATACTTTGTTTCCAAACTTTTTAGTGCGCCATCTGTGATATTTTATCGTTAACATCAATATATTTGTTTGTGTGTGTCAAATGCATGGTAGTGTGGGTAATGTTTTATTTATTGATTTAATGTACTTTATAAGCATTATTATTTAAAAATATTAGCGTTCTGCACTTCTCCTACTCATAAACTATAAGTGTGACAAATTTTATGCTCCTGCGTCAGCAAAAGGAGTCTAAAGTTTTGGCATCACGTATTAATATATAGATAGGCCACGGTTATCTTTGTTCATTTGAATCCTGTGCTTGTTCGCTGTCTTATCGAACAAATTCACGCGAAAAAGGACTTGCAATTCACGCGACATAATAGTAGACGCGAAAAAGAACATCACAGTGCAAATAAATGAGATTAAAGTACTTGAGAACAAACGTTAACAACTAATCGACTAATGAAGATTTGACACTGGATTTGCCTATGATTAATTTTACTTAAATGTCACTATAAAAGTAGCTGATGCCCACGACTTCGTATGCGTGTTAAAAGGGAGATGTTCTTTCTAGCAGTAAAACGTACACTACACATTGAACTGGGATATGAGCTACTGCCATACAACATTTGATAAAAACCCGTTCAGCAGTTAACTTCGTGAAAATTAAACGGAAAAATCGACAAACATTATCATAACCGTCACCTTGACTACAATCAGTCACCGTTATTTTTTTTAAAGAAAGTCATGTATAGATTTAGTGTTCATATTATTATGTATAGATATTCGCCTTTTTACTTTGTCTGTCGTTAGTGTTCTAATAATTCAAAATACAAGTCTTCAAAATGGTGTTAGTGATATTTAAATTTTAGAACTTTTCTGGTTGTTTGAATATTATTATTATATTACCAAATTTTAAAACCGATAAACGTACAATACGTATATCTTTACTAAATAATTGATTTCTTGGATAACATATTTTGTGAAATTAGCTATTTTTTTAACTTAGCAAGTAACAATAATTTCTAGTGTTTCCACCGAGTCCCACAAAGTGACAGGCGGCAATCCTATCACCAACCGGGCACCTCACCAACCCCGGATCAAAACGAAGTTTTCTTAAGTAAAACAGGAATAAAAAAAATGTGTGCGTGTACTAGCGTACACTCGTAAGAAGTGAAGAAGTGAAACTTCTTTGTGACGTTATTTTTCAAAAAATAATTTACTATATGCAACTTTACAGAAATTGGTTAAATAAAGTTTATTGCCAATCCCTACTCCCCTGGAGAAAGTATACTTCGAATCACACGTGGTAGGGATAAGTACAAAGATGGCGCGTAACGGTAAAATGTGACGCGTAACGAAAAAATGTTACACAAATTGTTGTGTGATTAATAAATTGTATAAACATACCTAAACACTGACTAACTGTATAAATGTAGTTATATTGGGGATGATTATATCTTACCCGCTCCATATCGGTCTGGCCTCGTCCGAATTGCTGACACCGAGAGAGGTCCTTATCAACTCTTCTGCGAAACTTTTCATCGCCGATAACAGAACCGCGTGCACCGCACTGAAAATATGAAAATGATTTCTACATAAATAATTTAACTCAACAGTTCTTACGTTTACTTTAGTTCTTGTTATAAAACATCACGCTACCGCTTACATAAGAGGAGTAGGAGAAAAAGGAAACACTTTCAATAGCTATTCTTTAAAAAAGTGGTAAACAAATTTGATTGAATAGTAAATAGATTTGATTGGATAGTGGTCTAGCGGTTCAGGTGTTGGACTTGACTAAATGAGGTCCCGGGTTCGAATCCCGGGTCGGGCAACAAAAAGAAAATTTGGTTTTTCTAATTTTCTAAATAAAGAAAAATGTTGCCGAGATTGGATATGCGCCCGGTTGGCGATAGGCTTGCCACCTATCACATTGTGGGACTTAGTGTCTTCGGCTAGATGTGGGTGCCCTAGTTGTGCCTCTGTCTACGTTTTCGGGGACATAGGCGTGAAGATATATAATAGATATAATAAGAGTCGGTCGGCCGCGTCCGTTCGTTTGCCACTAGTAATAACTAATACAAATGTTTCAACGACTAACTCGGGCTAGTACCACATTGCAATAACGCTCACCGCCGCCTTGTTCCGGTTTGGAGTCCAAAGTAGCTACTAAACTTACGCCAGAGGCCTAATTTTCAACAATTTTTAATCGGTACCCAAATACTCATTCCCAAGTATAAATCTGTGAGAAAATTCGAATGATTCTGAGCATCACGTTTAATCAGTAGGTATTTTCTATTTCGCATCATATCATGCTCTTTGACCAAAATCATTTTCATTTTCAATACAGTCCATGAAAACAATAGGTCCAAGAATGTAACCTATAACAACACCTAACATATAAGAATACCAATTGATATACAATTTTGCGATTAACTCTCAATATTTGGGTTCATTATAATCAGTATAAAATTATATCTTCAAGAAAAAACGCAACAAGGTAGACAGAGTAGAGTTTAAGGTTAAATAACTCACCTGTAAGCGTATCCATTCCCAACATCCTCTATTCGTAAATCTATCCCAAAATCCGCGCATTTCCTTTCAATAAACATAAACCTCAACTTATCTTCTTCGTTTTCTACTGGCAACATTTCCAAATTTGGGTCATTATCAGGTGGTACAATCTTTTTACTTCTTGCTTTATCTGTACCTATAATATCTATTTCCTCATCTGAATCAGTCACATCTATTACTTGTTCTACGTTAAAATCTTCATGTTTAAATAGACTAAGACTACATATATCCGATGAATCGGGATATATTTCTTTTATTTTTGATTCAGAGGTTCTAGAAGTATCTAAATTCCAAGATGACCAATCATCTGTTTCTTGTTTTTGGACAATATCTGGCCTTACTGGATAAAAACCATGAAGTCTGGCGTAAACTAAAATCTGTTTGGTGCGCCACACTTTTTCGTCAGATTTAAATTTTTTACATAAGATTTTGTTTATTAATTTAGCTCTTGACCACTGAAAATTAAACAGATCCTAATATATAAACTTAACATAAACATTTTTCTTAATATCCTCTATTTATTTTATTTCAGTAAGCTGAACTTTTGAATTATGTTCTGTTATAGACTACAGGCCCATGCCAAAAATAGATGGGTCATATGAACCACCAAGTGACATATATAGGACGATATAAGCCATAAAATAATAAGATTCAGCACTAGGCCTTCACCTGTAAGTTGGCAACTGAGTGCAGGTGAGAATTCAGAAGTGCAGGTAGAATGAGTCCGTTTTCCTAAGTTGGATAGCTTACAGGTGACGGATTTCCTGATGGTAAGACACCGCCTGGAGACATCCAAGGTGATAATGCGGCGTTGCCAACCTGAGGTCCGGATGTTACGACTCAAGCAAAAGAAAGTGAAAGAGGAGGAAAAGTAATCTTCCGAAAGGTAACACGACAACGTCAAGAGTTAACGTTATGGCAGCAGGAATAGGTAAAGGGTGGTACAAATCCGGACGAGTCGTTGCAAAACTCTACCACCTAGTCAGGTGCCATGATATTAGTGACGGTTAGCCTACGTTCGCATTTTAGAAGCTGAGTGACTGGAAGGCAGATGGTCTATTCTGCAAAGTAGCACGGACCAACACGGAGAAATCTATTTCTCATGTGTTACAAATGCAGATATAATAACTCGCAGACGCTACATTGTTTTGTTTTGTCACGAGAATGATTTGGGCAATCTTGATCAAAAATAAAGATTCCTAAAGAGAATTAGGCGTTTATAATTGTGGTTGTTTGAAACATTTTATAATGTTGGAGTAAATTACTGTCTAGTGTACCTTAAAGTTGTCAAAGCTTACCTCTATATTTCTTCGTTTTGCAAAATCTAATTTCCAGTATCTGTCTTCGTTCTCAACAACAAATGGGAAATATTTTAAATAATCAAAATCCCTAGCTTTATCACTAACAATGGGTATTTTTTTCAACAGATAGTTTACTATTACTCTAACAGAGTTCATTCTAGCTACTGCATCTATTAAATTATCATATTCAGGCGTCTCTTCTTTAATTGGCACTTTAAAATTATAATCAGGCCAATTAACACCCAAATAACAATGATCGTTTTGTATATGAGTGAGATTAGGTCTATTTTCACTTTTCAAAAGACTTTTTACTTCAGGTTTCAACAAAGAAACACCCTTTTTCTTTCTGAAACCCTTTAATCCATTTGACTTAAGTGGACTTATTTTGGCTGTTTTAACATTTCCTTTTGAGTTTATCACTATTTCCTGTACTTTACTTAAATCTAAATTTCTATCCATTTCTAAATAATATATTTTCCCTGTGGTTGGGTCCATATATTTCATGATTCTTTTTTTAACAGGTGATGATTGTAAAATTTCTTTCGGTAGCTCATCTGAAGCATTTTCTAATTCTAAATTTCCATTCGTTTTATGATTCTCTTTTTGAACTTCTAATATATGAGAGTCTGTTGGTATGTCCGTTTTCTCAGTTTTTACAAGCATTTCATCAACATTTAATTCCGTATCTTTGGAAAAGAAATCTAGCCAACTATCTGTGGTTGTCTCATTTTGATTCTCTGTATATTCAGATTCTGATTGAGGTTCCTCTTTTATTTCTTTCTTAATATTATTGACGACTGGCTGTATTTCTGTTTGTGTGCCACTATCTTCTTTAAATTCATATTCTAACATTTCTGGTGTACTATATAACCATACATCTATAATAGTTTCAGCACCTATAACAAAATATTAAGAAAATATTTTAGCACTTTGAAATTGCCTGTTATTAGCAATAAAATTGTTTTTGTGTATAGATCAGTTTTTAAAGAAGATCGTAAAATTACAAGATACACCCAATTGCTTACAGAAAACTAAACTTGCCTAAAGTTTGTAGACCTGTGAAATTTCTGTCTAACTTGATAGTGTGTTCGACTACAGCGGGCCTGTTCATCTCAGGTAGAGGGAAGTGGAGCTCGATCTTAGCCGGGAACTCGCCCCAACCGCGACGGGATATGTGGAATGGGGGCTTACTGGAACATTAAAAATATATTATTTAGAAAAACGTTTTCATAAACTAATAGGCGTAGTACATATTGTTCAATGATGAGTTGACAAATGGTATCTCTAGACAAAGTCCACAAATTATTTTGGTCCTTGAACAGGACCTTGAGAGTATGGACATAAAGTTAGGTTACCAAGTACAAAAAGATGAGAGTTTTGTAGAACAAAGAATAAAATTTACATATTAAAATTTAAAGTCTCCTTGCAATATAACTTGGGTGTATTATTTGTAGGCGTAGGGAAGTGACGACCTCACCGCCCGTTGTGGTATGTATCACCAGCGCAATCTGTCAACCGACAAACGGCGGTAAAACCGTTTCAAGGTAGGTGGAAGTTAAATTGCTGAAGCAGGACGGGCAGCAGCGTCCTTGTGGAAACTTACACCCTACTGTTGATCCCCAACAAATGTGGGCCTCTTAAATAAGCTCAGAGTCGCTCAGCGTGCTATGGAGAGAGCTATGCTCGGTGTTTCTCTGCGAGATATGATCCGTAATTCGGTGATCCGCAAGAGAACGAGAGTAACCGACGTAGCTCAGAGAGTTAGCAAGTTGAATTGGCAATGGGCAGGCCACATTGCTCGCAGAACCGATAACCGGTGGGGAAGAAAGGTTATCGAGTGGCGGCCCCGCACCGGTGGACGAAGTGTTGGACGACCTCCCACCCGGTGGACTGATGACCTGGTCAAAGTCGCGGGGAGTCGCTGGATACAAACGGCTGGTGACCGTGACTTGTGGCGCTCTTTGGGGGCCTGGCCTATGTCCAGAAGTGGACGTCCTCCGGCTGATGATGATGATGATGTATTTGACTGGCGAGCCGGCCGACTATGCTCGGTTCCCAGCACTTACATTAAAAATAAAGGGAAAAGTAACGCGACGACGAATTGGCTATGTTTATGCATGTGCCTTTTCAGATTCCAGTGGAAAAAACCATAAGTGCGAATTTCTGCCGGAGGTCTACGCACCCCGTGATACGTTTACGTTTTCCGTCGATTTTTTGGTGATTATTAATAATTTTGTGATAAATTCTACATTGAATGTAAAGAGCAATCATACTGTACTTTAAATACTTAAGGTGATTATACTTATATGAAGGAGTAAAGTGGGTATAGTAAGTTATGCTGAAAAAGTAGGATTACACCATAGCTGACTTTTTCATCAGGCTAGAATAAGGCAGGGACCGGACAACCCTTTCCTCGCTTAAGCGCTTAAATTTCCGAACCCCTTCACTGTGTAACCCAAACGTTTAACTTAAGCAAATCTAACGGTTACACTTTCCTTAAGGTAACCATATTGATAGGGTAACCCTTTCCTTTTTGATTTGGTTATATTGATTATCAATTATAGCTACGACGAGCTTGTAGCATGTTTGATACCGTACAAGAAAAGAAATAGTATTTATTTAAATACAGCTTTTGAACAAAATCACAGGTTTGAAAGGCTACGTAATTTAACGCGAAAACAAAGAAAACTACTACGACAAAATTTATAAAATGTTTACTTTCACAAAAATCACTAGCATTCAATTTCAACGAGTTATGAATTTAATATCACGTTTTATCGTGCCCCTATATTTTTCGTATACAAAAAATAAGAAAATCGTCCCTTAACTACCATCCAAATTAAAAAAATTCATTACGAATTTATGATTTAGTTTGTAGTGCATCAGTTTTTGTGTAATACTCTGAAACGTTGGCGGTTTGTACTTTTTAGTGCTAAGTTTTGAAATAAATTTAATAGCATATATCTGATTTTGGAAAAAGAGCATAAAAAAATAAGAAACCTTGGCTAGACTATCAAAGAACACGATTTCATGTTCTCAATCGAATGACAAAACGACAAGAGTTGCAGAAAGAAATGTAGAGTTGTAATTAGAATACCAACAAAAAGTAGTGAATAGGAAGCGTGAAAGAGAGTATGAAACTGGAAGACAGACTGGTTAACAATTTCGAGGAGAACGCAAATCTCTTTTAGAATGAGATAAAGAAGTCTCGAGGTTTTTTATTTGCCTTCAGAATGAATAGAATTATTTTCGAGTGGTATCCTTAAATATCCTTGCGAGCACAGGTGACATGCTGAAACGGTGGATCGAAATTTTCGGACATTCCTATAGATGAATTTATCCCGTGTCACGATCTTTACAGACCTGCCTAGCTTCTACTTCAGTGAGTACAAGTACAGAATTATGAAAAGCACCCTAACTCAAAACCTCACTTTGAAATATCTTACCCATCACTTCATTCATACTGTTCCCTGCACACGTTCTACTTTTTTCATCTGCGGTATATCTTCCATCCCTGCTAAAAGATATAGGTACAGTTTCATTTTCCATTCCATCTGAGTCTCTTACAAATATCATTACTTTGAAAAAAAAACGAAGTAGTGGTCTTTCTGGGTCTTCTGTAATAAAAGTCGAAGTACTCGAAGACAGTAGGCGTGCGATCATAATAATATCAAAAGCAAGAGTTTATGCATAGACTGCACCTTTAACAAGGCCATCAATTTGAGCATCAAAAGTGTACAGGCAAACAGTTAAAAAGAGGATGCAAGGGGTGTCCAATGGAATATTACCGAAAGCTCAGACCGGTAACGTGATGATTGGATCAGGTGTTTTGGCGCCGTAAGTGGACCAGAGAGTTTTCTGTGATGGTGTGGATCTCGAGGAAACATTTGGGGCACCAAACCATGCAGCATTGCTGCGTGCTTTGCAGTCTATATATTTAGATGAGTAGTAGCATCATATCACTTTGGTTAGATGTTAACGTTAGCATCAAGCAGGGCAGTTTGTTCTTATCAGCGTGCTTATTCATATTGTATTTGAACAAATGTCTCCAAAGATTAACATCAATGAATGTGGAAATATGTATGAATGAGAGAGTAGTAATAGAGATGAGGGTCAGTATTTTGCTCTTCATCAACCGAGCTGCCAACACTAGTCACAGTCATGAAAAAAGAAGGAGGAAAGTAAGTGACAAAGATGTAACAATTTTAGGCGACATCGTGCTGATAAATATGAATGATATTTTTTGGCTCCGTAATGTTTTAAACAGCAATTGAAGGTAGACCTCGGATATAGAAAAGAGAGTTTGTCCAAGAAACATTGTAGTTGGAGCATTGTGTAAGCTATTTCATAACGGTTAAGGTCAGGGTGCTGGATAGCTTTGTGTAATTCTGTACTTATCTTCAAGTTATTTTATGGACGCGAGAGTTGGGTAATTCAGATAAAGCAAAAAAGTGAGATAAGTGCGCCAGAAACCAGAGCGCCACGGAATATTTGCGAAGTTACACTCGCAATCAACATTCTCAATAGTGAGATCGGAGAGAGAGTATTGAAAGATCTTTGAAGTGAAAACTTCTTTAGCGGCGTTGCGCACTTTTTTTGGAATGGGTATAAACTTCTAAACTCGCATGAGATCGTCAGATCGAAAATCCGTAAGACACCGTCTTCACCGTCAGGGCGCTTGCGCGAATGTTCGTGTTATCATGTTTGTGTACGATAGCGCAATAAATTAATATTATATTCTATCACATAAATTATAGTACTTTCATACTGATAATTAAAGCAATTCGTGCAAAATTATTTCCTAACTATTCCAAAATATCAAAAATGCATAACGTTAATACCTATTCAAGTTTTCACTTCTGCCGGCATTCCCGGAGTGCAACACGTCGTTTTTTTATGTAAAAAACCATAAAATAAGTAAAAAATAACAAAATTGAAATTATACTTATCTACGTTCTACGAGAAACAGCGACGCGCCTAGCGCGGAGTAAGTCGGTTTGGCAACGCCGCAGCTGCCACGACACTTCTTAAGCGATTTTAGTTCGTACGCATTGCACATACGGATTTAAATTGCATACAACTTTAAGAGGTAACCCTTTAAGTTAGGGTAAGTGGTTGTAACCTTTAAAATATAGCGCTTACAAAACCCTTTTGATAGGGTTTTTGCGAGGAAAGGGTATGGAAAGAAAACCCTTTCGTAAAACCCATTCAAAAACACCTAAACGGCTTACCAGTACGGTCCCTGGAATAAGGTAACAATCTCTTCCTAATACTTAGTTCTCGAAAGCTCCCAATGGGCATAAATTCTTCCAACACGTTGGACAAATCCTATTATCCTAAAAGTTGTACGTTTGTTACTTCTTCACGCCAAAACCTCTGAAACGATTTTCATGAAATTTGGCACACACATGGAGGGTTAATTAGATTAACACATAGAATAGTTTTCATTCCGAAAAAATGTTCCTTTGGGACAATTAATCACGTGGGCAACAGCTAGTATGGTCATATTTCAACAAATCTACACCAAACCTCAAGTAATTATACATCTAAACCTTCTTCAGGAATTCCTCTATCTATCGGTGAAAACCATACGAAATTTTTGAACTGTATTTAAAAAAGTTTTTGAGTTTATCACGAACAGACTGACCGTGTAGGTTCACTCTCATTGAGGTATTCTCACAGTTTTTCTTGTGTCATTGTGTATGTGTGTATGTAAGCAGAGCACTCACTCGAGCCTGACGGTGTGGTGCGGCGCGTAGCTGGCGTGCAGGCGGACGGTGGCAGCGGTGA
Organism: Calephelis nemesis; assembly: GCA_002245505.1. Classification (NCBI taxonomy): domain Eukaryota; kingdom Metazoa; phylum Arthropoda; class Insecta; order Lepidoptera; family Riodinidae; genus Calephelis; species Calephelis nemesis. Next base: position 71,440 of record NJDD01000534.1, read on the forward strand.
GGAGGGGGCG
>NJDD01000534.1:71467-93988 GCA_002245505.1 Calephelis nemesis
CGCGGATGTACAACAACCACTTGTGGGTCGACCGGTCCGCACGGGATGACGCGGGGACATACTTTGATGTATTACCTGATGGTAACGAAAAACAACATATTTCATTATATTCATATTTTGAAATGAAGAAGCACTTGTACTATTTTACGTATCACTTATAATTTATTATTTTGTAAATAGCCGACCGGTTACGCTTATACAGCATTAACAGGGCTAAAACTTAAACTACTAAACAATATTTTTGATTTGTAAATTGTTTGTAAAAACTTTGATCTGTAAATTTGATTTGTAAATCAAAAATATTGTTTAGTAGTTTAAGTTTTAGGCCTGTTAGTGCTGTATAAGCATAACCGGTCGGCTATTTACAAAATAATAAATTACAAGTGATACGTAAAATAGTACAAGTATTTCTTCATTTCAAAATATGAATACTTGAAAGTATTAGCCTGTGATGGAAAATACCAAATATAAAGAATGAACCTGTTTGTTTGACTGTCTTTAACATAAAAATCTTCTTTCAGTACACAATTCTCAATTTTTTTGCTAGACTTAGAGTGAGACCCAAAAGACTTAATTTTTGAGACACAAAAATCTTAAAAACTGTCCAAAAGACTCACCTATAATTATCCTATATCTATGTTTCATTTTGTTCCTCGTGATCTGGTCTAATGTTACAACTTTATCTATTTTTGGTTCAATGTGTCTCGGTATCTTTTTTGGTTTGCTCACACAAGGCTCTTCCTCTTCATCAGGAGGTTTCTCTGGCCTCATTGTTTTAGTACCATCAGCAGATTTTGTGTAGGGCTTTCGTGTTTGTACCATCGCCTGAAAACAATCCAAAATACATTCATATAATTTAGCGAGGGTTAAGTCAATTAGGCATAAGGGAGATAGTGTCCCCAGTTGAGGGTGTTTGATAGCCTTCAGGGAATTGAATTACCTGAATGACTGAGAGGATGAAATGAGTGGAAAATTTAACTTTGGAAAAACCATAACAAATTAAATTTTTTTCACACTAAAATATTTACAATATATTTTTAATTCACGAAATTAATACTTTATTATTTTCTGAATAATAATAACAGAAACGGGCCTTTGAACTTCATCTGATGTAGATTAAGATAAGATAGCAATATAAAAAAGGCACTTACTGAATAATCCTTTCTGCTTTTGTTTCGAGGTGCCCTGTATTGAAATATCTCCTCTAGGTCCACCTCATGCTTGCCGAGTAACTTCAACACTGATGGGTGTATTCTTGGTTGACTATCTCGAAGTATTGATGTGACCTTGAAAACATGATAATAATATCAGCCATATATGAACACCAATGAAAATAGGCTTTTACCAATGTTCTAGTCACTGCCATGTTTAGTTTCAGCAAGACACATAAGTTACCTACATTTTATTATATTCTTACTTACTATTTCGCTAAAAACAAATACACAAAACTTTTTAAGTAATGTCTGTGCTCAGAAATCAGTATTGCCATGTTCTGGTTTCAAGAATCCGTATCAGTTGAGATGTCGGTTTAGATCCTAGCTTCAAAGTGATAATGAACTTGTATATCTTTCTATCAGAAAATCTGTATTTTTACTTGTGCTTGTCATCAAATATTAATGTAATACAAAAATTTAAATTAGGAGAATTTGTATTTTATATAAAATAGTAAAAATTATTAAATAAATTAATAATAGTAAGAAAATAAGATAATAACAGTGACCTTTGTAAATCCCTACATAGTATGAAACAAAGTTGCGTTCTCTGTCTCTATGTCCCTTTGTATGCTTAAATCTTTAAAACTATGCGATGGATTTTATTGCAGTTTTTTTAATAGATTGATTGCATTGAGTGATTGAAGAGGAATGTTTATATGTATATTTTATACCCATGTGAATCCTGGGCACTGGTTCAAAAACTGGTTAATAATCAAATTTAAGACCTTACCATTGCAGATTTAGGTGGACGATGCATTATTACTATTTTTAGCGCCTGTAAGCTACATGTATCTATTTCTTACTCTTAGGAAATCTATTTGGTCATTTGTGTCTTTTAATAACAATAATATCTATACCTCAGCTCTAGCCCGTGGTTCACTTTGTGAAGCTATGTCATCTTCAATTTGGCCTGGGGTCAACTTCAGTTTTTGATCATTGTAGTAACTATTTACAAGGCTGTACCTAATTTGATGAAGAAATCTTCTGGCTTTCATCATCCTGCAAAATAGTAAGTATGGATCACATAATCTGTCATAACAATCATAAAATCGAAAAAAAAAAATGAAGAATCCCTGATAAAAAGTATGTGTAATGTAGCTTACAAAAAGCTACTTAATAGATTGTAAAAATAGCTCAAAATGTTTCATAACAAAAAATGCATAGTATTATAATTCATGAACAAATGGACTTATTATAACTTAGCATAAAGATATGTATAAATCAGTCATAGATACATGCCCATTAAAAAACTTATTGCTTGGGTATCAAATATACTATTGGGTTATACAAATAACTTTGAAATAGAAATATGGATAGAAAATGCAATTTATAACTTCTAAAAACACATAAAATAAAGAGTACAGAATTAAGGAAAAAACTAAACTAATAGACACCCTGAATCAAGCTCTAAAGGCTCTATTATTTAAGTGCAGTAAACCTACGAAAAATCAACATCAATTTAAATTACTATATTGTGATGACAGGAAACTTATCAAAACTAAGAATAGAATAAGCACTCACCAGACCATATACTCACAGGATGGGTGATTTTTCTGGACCTAGATAACTTACTACTTGAAATTCTAGTTGGTTTTTAGTAGTTTTACTATGCATAAATTATACCCTTTGAGCTGAATTCTCAGCATCTGTTAGTTTAGTTTTTCCTTAGTTTTGTACTATTATTTTATGTATTCTTAGTAGTTTTAAAGTGCTTTTTCAATCCATACTTTAATTTTAAATTTAATTTTATTTGTATAACCCAAGTTTGATACAAATACAATAAGCTTGTTAATAAGCATGTATCTATGAATTATAAAAACATATGAAACCACCAATACTACGTCTGATTAGGACTTGGAGAAGTTAAAAATCCTGAAATTTCTATGACATATATCAGGGATACATTTCCTAACAAGGTTATTTTGCAAATAGCTTACTTTATGTCCAAATTGCAATTCAAATATTGTATTTTAAAAGAAATAAGGAAAAAGTGTAAAAAAATATCATTAACAGGAATAGTTTCATATGTAATTATGAAACATATGGAACCATAAGTTAGCCATAGGAACTTTTAAAATTCCCAATATTCTTTTTTGTTTGGTATTTTTTTTAATTTTTCTTAATTAGTATTAATAATCTCTATCATCTCTAAGTTCAGATATAACCCTACAATTAAAAGCTTGTCAAACAATACAATAATATATTTAATATTACTACTTTTACGTACTATCTTTTTAGATTTCTATTCTGTAAATAAAGTATCATCGATGGTGTCACATTTAAAAAACTGCTTATAAAGCTATAGGCTATCAGTTACCACTTTTAACTTATTTTGTGAAAAAGAAAATTTACAAATTTTAAATGTGTCATAAATTTTCTTACACATATATTATATGCACTATTTACAAAATGCATTGACATCTCCCAACATAACCTAGTTTCAACATTTACTAGACAAATTCTCACTCTTTGTAAAATCGCAAAATAAACCATAATGTAGAAATTGCTCTCATGTTATAACTATATTAATTAATTATAACTTTAATGTCTCATTTAACTGGTTGCTTGGTATGTTTGGTGGAATTAAGGTTATATTTTTTAATGGGTTATTATTGTTTATAAAGAGCATACTTTGTTTATTTGTTTACAAAGTGTAAGTAACAAAGCCTATTTGAGATATATATTACTAAGCTTTTGAACACATGGTCATTATTTATAATCATATATTTTCTGTACATATATACCGCCATCCAATTAGTAAAATTTAATAATTATTGGCAGGAAAAGACTAACCTTTTATCTATCAGAACAACTTCATTTTCTCTTTCCTCTAATTCATTACTAAATTCACGACGCAAGATTTGTCTGATTTTATCAGTTTTATCTTCTTCGGGTTGACTAGCCACTTCTTCTTCAACACATGGTGTCTGTTCAGGATAATCTGGATCATGATATTCCACACTGTTGTCCATTTTACAAAATAGTTTTAAGGAAAATTCTTAGAACGCCCTTTCACACCAGTATTACAAGTTCTTGATTTTATCGTTATTTTTACGTCACACGTCTCACTGTTTATGCAAAAGTTATTATATCACATTTCTTTCACAGCCTACTTTGTTAATAATACCTAGAATATTATTGTTACAATTTAATTTTAGAGTTTATCAAAACACTAGTAAATAATTAGGATTAATTAAATTTCCGCATTTGACAGAAATGCCTAAGGTCAACAACCGAGTCATTCAATCGGGGGAGCTGGGAGGGTTTTTTTTGGCGTACGAACTACGAACAGCTTACCAATGATACCAGAAAAGCGAGTATAATTTTTACCAGGTAGGTACTTTGTTATTTCTAATAGGTACCATATTATTATTATTATCATTAAAACAATGTATTCAACACACTTTTACTTTCCACTATACACATTTTTTTTATTTTATAGTTTAGCCAACTTAACAACCAATATAACAACTGTACATAAAACTATAAATATTGTAGAAAGTACAAGTGTGTTGAATGTATTGTTTCAATATACGATAATTCAACTAGGAGCTCAGAATCATGTCCCTGGGAAGGCAAAAATAAAAAATCTTATTAAATATTAAAATAGTCAGTGGTGGTATACGTTAATACTTCCGAGCACAAAATGAACTTATTTTGTGTGTACTTACGTATATTGTTTTAAGTTTTAATTTATTTTATTTTGTATCATTTTTAGTATATTATTTTTATATTTATATATGCCACATTTTTCCAACATAACAACACTTTAGTTACAAAAAATAACTAAAGTGATAGACTGATTTAGACACGACATGACTGATAAGTGTGGGCCTATGGTCCTGCCATGATTCTATCATTTTGATACTGATAGCTAGTTGACTTCACAAGACTCGCTGAAAGGGAGGCCGGTACATTAGAGAGAGTCAGAAATATTTTGAAAATTGAAAATCAGCACTTTGTTAGTAGTGTAACTTTCAGTAGTATTCTTTAACTTCATGGGACCTACCCAATAAGCTACATTTTGACTTTGTGTACACAAAGTGAACGTTTAAAAGTGAAGGTGTACATTAAATAGCTGTCAAATGACGTGTTTTGTATTTGCTGTCTCTATTGTATTTCTGTCGGTTACTGGACATAGCAAATAGCTGTCAAATGAAATGTTTTACATTTGCTATCTCCAGTGACCGACAGAAATACAATAGAGACAGCAAATACAAAACACGTCACTTGACAGCTATTTGATGTACACTCCACCTGGTGATCATCACCAAAACTAACACGTAGTGATTATATTCTCTTGGACTAAAACGATACTAAATAGCCCTACGGGTCATAATTTTTGTGACAATCATGAATCTTGTAATATTTTTTTTTATGATATTGGAAGGCAAACAAGCAGACGGATTTCCTGATGGTAAGAAATTCACGCCGTCCAGAGACACCAAAGGTGGTAATGGTGCGTTGCCAACCTGAGGCCGAGATGTTAAGCCTCAAGCAAAAGTAAGTTTACCGGCTACCTTACCCTCCGAACCGGAACACGTCATGACGTTATGGAGGCAGGAATAGGTAAAGCGGTGGTACCAATCCGGGTGAGTCACTGCAAAACTCTACCACCTAGTCAGATGGCACGGTGTTAGTGACGCTAAGCCTATGCTCACCTTTTACGAGCTGCCTGGCAGGAAGCAGATGGTCTATTCTGCAAAGAAGCCCGGCTTCATCAACATATTCAAAATATGTTGATGAAAAGTAAATTAAAATATTCTTTCTTTTGTTTCATTACATTTCTTTATTCGTAAGCCAACAGAGTAGCAGTAAATAAGCAAGTAAGTTGATCATAGCAATTCAATTGGTAGCTAAAAATATTTTTTATCTATGTACCTAAACTCAACTATCGATTATCACTGTATTTTTTATGTATCCATATCGGTACAATATTTTTTATTAAAAGCCATATTAATCTCAGAACCACAGGTAGCGGTCTCATATTGGTCAGAACGGCTGCCATATTTTTTTTAGGTTTTATTGTAGGTATTTCATGACGATATATTTAGAGGTCAATTTTATTCATTTTGGAAATCTTCAGGTTTCTTTATCCGAAACCTCAACATTCCTCAAAAACATAAAAATATATTGGTAACACAATGAGCTGTGCTTACTACGCAGTTTAAAATCTCGTCAATGAATTGAATAAAACTTCATTCCATTAATGAGATCATCATCATCATCATCATCATTTCAGCCATAGGACGTCCACTGCTGAACATAGGCCTCCCCCATTGACTTCCACTTCGACCGGATGGAAGCGGCCTGAATCCAACGTGACCCCGCGACCCTCATAAGGTCGTCTGTCCATCTCGTGGGTGGCCGTCCTATGCTTCGCTTGCCGGTACGTGGTCTCCACTCGAGAACTTTTCTGCCCCAACGGCCNNGTTGGCGGGTCGCCAGAGCCTCGTCTGTTATTAGCAGGGTGCACCACGAGCAGGTGAGGTTGGCTTGGGTCCCGAAGATTGAAGGTGGGACCCCTTACACCCTTCATTAATGAGATAAGAAAATAAAATATGCGACTTAAAAGTAACATTAATTTTTCTGATTCTGTTTAGGAATGATGATATCCTAACAAAATAAACTATGTTTTATTTAAAATTTAATACATTTTCCAATGATAATTATGCAACTCTTTGGTTTCTGTCAAGTCTTGGTACAAAATATGCTAAAAGTAAAACTGAGCGCTTTTTAAAAACAGAACAACATATTCCATGCAACTGTTTTTAACTTTATTTTCAATGTAACCAAAGAGTAAAATCCTGTCCATTTTTGAGGTCACATGTTATAGTTGCTCCTTGTCAGAGGATGACACAGTGAATCTGCAGGATCGTAATTCTTATTTTAATTATGATCCGAGGCCCGGGTGTTGGGCCTCCCGGGGGTGCTTTGTTTGGTCGATACTCGCGCTGAGGGGCGCGTTGGAGCTTGCCGAGGTTGCTGAGGATTTTGTTTCGCCGTTTCTTCTCCTGACTGGCTAGGATTAGAAACGGTGGTAGTGTACAGTAGATAGGATTGAAATTATTCTGCCTTTAAAATTATTTGTAATAAATCATAAAGCTAAACGATACTAATAACCTTTCTTGATTTGATTGTTTGTTTGTTTGTATTGAATAGGCTTCGAAACGACTGGACAGATTTAAAAAAATCTTTCACCATTATAAGCCAACACCTCTGATGAACATGGGCTATATTTGTAACTAGAAAACATTAGAGATTCCTACTAAAACTTCAATAATGTAACACAGGGTGTAAAAAATAGCTATAAAAAGTCTTTCAGTGCATCCGCTGCGGAAATTATCAATGACAGGACAACAAAATGTTCTACAATATTAAAGAACTTATTAATATCTATAAAAGTTTCGCGGCATCATATATATATAACTATTGTAGTTACGGCAATGTATCTACTTAAATACATTTTAAAAGTTAATAAAAATAGTGATCATATCAGGACCACGTTATCCATACCTTCATATTAATCCTTATCCAAATAAATCATCACATTACTTTTTGAATTATTCAAATCGGACAATTTAATCAAAAGATATTACGACATTAAAAGATTCATTCTAAGCAAAATATCTATTTTCACTAGAAAATCAGCAATGCGAAATCCGCGATACCGCGTGAGCTTATATAACAATAGCGACCTGTCACTGAAATACATAATCAGCCCCCTGAACCAGCGTCATTCGGGTAATAGTGCAATGGAGATTGGGGCTAATTACCCTTTCGTGTAGAGATAGGTGATCGGTTTGTCAACTACTCAACGGCTTGATCGATTGTGAACTAGGTAATATGTTGTGTGTGAGTTTCGCACGAATTTACTTTACTACCGCGTCAATGGTGCCATCTCTCAGTAGAGAGTAGGTATATATGTTCTATGTACAAATGGCACCCCATTTGTGCAGCCAGTCATTGAGAAGATCACGCACCCATTGCGTCTGATCTACATAAATCATCCACTGCCGTCAGAACGATAAAGCCCTAAGCGAAAGCGATCCCATCCTCCACTATAATTTCTTTGTCATTAACAGCTACTAACAGATTGTACGGACAAGATTAAAGTGTGATATTGCCCACTTTCCAATCAATCATCTCGGTTTTTCTCTTTATATGATCTTTCTCTTGATAATAACGAATACATGAAAAGATAATGTCAATAATTTGTCCATCCGTTCAAATCCGTTAATTTTTATCGCATATGTTGCTATATATAAGTAAAATTTGTATCCCTTACATTTTTTTAAATCCATTTTTACTTTCTAATGCATTGATTTTATTTATAAATCATTTTATTCACGAATTCTTATTGTGTCTTTAGTTTTCTTCTAAATAGACATGATTAATAATAATTGATTTAAAACCATAATGACCAATAACAAATGTGATCACTTTTTTGTTCCACTAAGTATTAGATGCGCGAACTTACCCCCACTACGTAAAAACAATACGCAGGTAATATTACTATATAATATGAGATAAAAACCTTGCCAAGTTACGTGCCGGATACTGTAGTAATAATTAGTATAAAATATGTAGGGTTACGCTAATTGGATAAATGGCAATTGGCAACACTGTTGTTCTTATTCGTCATTCATGTTCATTCATCATTGACATTTTGCAAACAAAGATTTTTTAGAATTCCTGAAAAAATCCAGATAAATTGCTAAAGTGATACTAAAAAGTAAGCCTAGCGTGAAGCGTGATGTGAGGGCTCGTCCCGAGCGACCGCTCATGTCCGATACACAAGGAAAGGCCCAGGAGGCCATGGTAGAACCACGAAGATCTTTTTTCTATCCTGACAGCAGTAGCGACACAGAAGAATATAGAAGAGACGCAGAAGAACGTCGAAAACGCCTATCCAAACGTAACGGTCCCAGCATTCGTAGGATTCCGCCCAACATGCCTCCGAAAAATCAAACTTCAAATGCCCCAATTCCTTCGACATCAACGCAAGAACCACCGAAGAATGGCCAGAAAAACCAGTTATGTGATGATCGAATTACTCTTGTGGTGGACAACACTCGTTTTGTAGTCGATCCAGCTCAATTTACTGCACATCCAAATACCATGCTAGGAAGAATGTTCAGCTCAGGTATAGTTTTTATTATTTTTTTAAAAAAAAACAGAAATTTAAAAATCTGGATCAAATCCTGTTTTAGTAATAAATAGATATGTTACCTACATATGTAGTTACATACTCTCGGTTTTTGGGGTTGTAGATAATTAAATTTTGAACTGAGTGTTATAAATAAAATATTATCAATTTTGATTTTCATTGTTTGCCTAAATTGCTCCTACTATTTCACATAATTTAGTCAGATATTAAGTGACTGGTGTTAACAACTTGTAGGCTACTGTTTTTTAAAATTCTGTGGGAACTGTAAGAAGGCCTGTGAGTTTTATTCAAATATTAACAATACATTTCTGTCAATTTAATTTATTTTCTTTTCAGGCATAGAATTTACCCATCCCAATGAAAGAGGGGAATATGAAGTGGCAGAGGGTATATCTGCTACGGTGTTTCGAGCTATACTAGAGTTTTACCGAGGTGGAACAATCAGATGTCCACCAACTGTTTCAGTTCAGGAGCTGAGAGAGGCTTGTGACTATCTACTGGTGCCATTTGATGCTAACACTGTGAGATGTCAGGTTTGCTAATTTTTTATTACTTTTGAAACTGTTTATTTGTTTACTTTTATGTTCTAAATGTATGCAATACCTAACATCATTTTGTACCAGCCACCTGTGTATTTATATATATTATCAATTAATCCTTTTTGCCAGGAAATCATTTACACTATAGTACATTTTATCTAACAGCTTTTTTCGCAATATTATTTAAGGCAGTGATTTGAAAGTATCAGGTATTTGATGTCTGTCAGTTCATGTCTATCATCCGTTTGAGTTCCTATGTTTATGAAGATTAGAAGGATAAAAAACAGAGGTTGGTTTGTCACTAACTATAAATATCTGTCATAGTGACCAAGATTAGAATGTAAGCTTTTACTACGCTGTAGTAACATTGATTGGGCCAGGCAAGCAACTTGCCTGGCCCAATCAATGTTTGCCATTACTTCAGCTAAAAGAGTAAATGATGCAAAGAGCTTAATATTGCATCTCCGAATTTGTTTTCTGTGTTAAGTTTTACATAATAGATAATTTATGTACTTTTCAAACTGATAAAAAAGGTGTGGTTGTAATAGTTCCTTACAAATACTTTTTTATAAGTTTTAATTTTTTTTTTGTATTTAATATTTTATAAAAATATTGTTTCCTGGGTGTATTTTGATTTGTTTATTTTGTTTATTAGCACTTGTACTAGAAATAAAATCGAGTTCTAAGTAGATCGAAGTAGTTACATATTCCAATTCATAAATGGTAGTTTTGAATATAAAGTACAAATTGTTTTAAAATAATTTAAGTACAGCAAAACTGGCTTCAATTCCATTAAATAAATAAAAAAATAATGTTTTCCTTCTGTTTCCCTGGGATTTCATCATCAGATTCAGGTTTGGTGGCGATTTTTAAATAATGTCGAGCGATTGTCTCTAATAAGTTATTCCGCTATGGAACCAGACTACAGTAAGCATAAGATAATCTATATAGAAAAATATTATATTTTCATTTAAAAAAAAACGACCTTTAGAACAAATTGAGCTCATACTTGATTGAAAGGGTTTATTGGGATCGCCCACATTTATGTAAACAGGTATTCAATAGAATCTATTGTAATTAGTAATTTATTGTTTCTAAAGATGGAAACATCAAAAAATTTGTGTTTTTGTGAAAGGACCAAAGAGGTGAACAAGTACATTGTTGCATATATACTGTATATGTTATGCTAAGCCACTGGTTATGAAAAGGCAATATGAGTGTAGTAACACATTACGTGTATTAATTTTCATTGAAGGTTCGATTACCAAACTGCAAGTATTCACTTACTAGTATTGTCTAAGGTCCAAATGTTTTAGTACAAGAAGTAGGTTTTTAAATGATTATGTCCTTGATATTTTTGAGCAAATGAAAGCTAAACTGAAAAACTACATGTGATTTTGAATCAGGACAGAGTGCAATCTTCCACCTCACTTTGGGTTACAAACTTTGTTAATTTACAATTGTTCAATTCCACAATAACTAGCTAAACAGTTTACCTTTACAATACCATTAGGATTTTACAACAATTTTTTTTTCTGGCTGAGCATTCTGCTTGTCCACTAGTCCGGTGACGTTGTAAAAGTCTTTAGACATACACAACAGCAGTCATTTCGAAAAAAAAAGAATTTTTTTAAACTTTTAGTTTATTGTAGAAATGTACGTTAAGTATTATTTAAAAATAGTTTGATTAAATGACGCTAAAAAAACATTCACGTGTAAAGGATGACCCCCTTCGTATATGACATGGTGTTTGTAGCAAACTATAGAAGCATGTGTAGCCAATAGTCTTCAAAGGAATAGGAAATCAACAAAGAAAATCATGTATTTTGATTTTTGTAGTTGTTGTTGACTAACAGTAAATGTTTTTTTAGAATCTACGTGGTCTTCTCCACGAGCTGTCCAATGAAGGAGCTCGACGTCAATTTGAGAGTTTTCTAGAAAGCCTTATCTTGCCGCTGATGGTGGAGTCTGCCCAACGTGGCGACCGCGAGTGCCACGTGGTGGTCCTGCTGGATGATGACTCGGTGGAGTGGGACGAGGAGTACCCTCCCCAAATGGGGGATGAGTATAGCCAGACCGTTCTCTCTACACCACTCTATCGGTTCTTCAAATATATTGAAAATAGGTAAGTTTTTTGTACATGGCTAAATTTAAAGCACCAGCCAAATTTTGAGAAACGGTTCGGAATTTATAAGGCTTTCGACCTATAAAAAAACTAAAACTATAAAAGAAAACTATTTACAAAATTTATCCATGGCAAAAAACAATGTGCACGGTTATAACGTAAACAAAGCATAAAGCTGTAGTAATAACTATAAAACCGTGTTGTAGTAAGAAAATTATAGTCGATTTTTAGTTTGAGTGCACTTGAATTATATGGTTTAAGATCCCTACTATTAACCTAAAGATTCAATTAATTATTTCATATTAGTTATAAAATGAAAGAAGTTAATTATATGGTGAATCCATATTTCAGAGATGTTGCAAAGCAAGTCATGAAAGAGAGAGGTCTCAAGAAAATTCGCCTGGGCGTCGAAGGTTATCCGACATACAAAGAGAAAGTGCGCAAACGCCCTGGCGGCAGGGCGGAAGTCATTTACAATTATGTCCAACGTCCTTTTATTCATATGTCCTGGGAGAAAGAGGAGGCGAAAAGTAGACACGTGGACTTTCAGTGCTTCAAGTCGAAGTCTGTCACTAATTTGGCTGAGGCCACCGCGGACCCTGTGATAGAGTTGGAGAATCGTGAGAGAGAAGTGGAGATCCAGGATCCTGGGGAGGTATGTATTTTTCATACTATTATAGTTGACGTTTCCGCCTACATACTAAGTATCTTCACGTCCGTACTCCCGAGTAGGAAGGTAGAGGTACAACCACTACTAGCTATGTAATGTATGTGTAATGTATTTAGTTCCACAATGTGATAGGTTATCGCCACCCGGGCACTTATCTAATCCCAAGTAATGTTGTTCTTAAGCCCCACCGGCAAAAGAGATGTGTTATAAGTTTGATGTGTCTCTCTGAGTGTTTGTCTCTCTGTGGAATAATAGCTCCTAAAATTTTTTATTTCGATGCCGCTTTTTTTATATTTTTTATATTATGGTTCTTAGCTGTAAACTATTTATAAATAGGTTTTGAGGAGGGTTAAGTAAAATATTTGTAATTTCAAACAATTGGTGCAGCAGTTTTTGTGTTAAGGAGTAATATACAAACATTCGCATTTATACCTAATATTAATGGGATTGAAAAAAAAGCATACTTTGAGGCAATTAATGACATAAATTTGAACCCAAATCCTCGTGTTGTGAACGCCAAAACCTGACCAATAGACTACAAAAGTCATTGTTATATTTTGATATAAATACAAAATATCAATACTTGTTATGTTTTTTTTAAATTTAATTCTAAATGGTACAAAAACACAATCGATATTAGTAAGTATTGATACTTTACATCCGATACCGAGTACGTATTACCTTACAACCGATACTGCACCCAGTAAAAGTATTGATATTTCACTGGTATCGTTTCATCCCTGTTTTAAAATTTATAAATGTCGTATGGTTACGGTTGCAGGTGGTGGAGGAGGAGCAGTGACCTCCGCAGGTGTCGAGGGTGCTGATGGCCATGTTCTGTTGGTACGTCATATGATGTTTGGTCTGGATGGCGATATTTGGTATACGCCTCTTAAAGCACTTCTGGAAACACGGACAGTTCAGACTTTAGACTAAACGTATACCGCATCGCTACACATCAGACTATTTCCTTTATTTTATATTTTAGTTTCTTTTGTAATAGTATACGCTGAGCAAACTAACATACAGACTTTCTTTTGGTTTGTAATATACATCGCCTATGAACATCAAATATGTATGTTAAAAGCGCCTTTGCAACATAATTTTCCTTTTTTAATCCTTTTGCATAAAACATAAGTTTACCGGTAATTCTACCAGTTTACCATGATTGTGTTCCACGCTGGAACACAACATTGGCGAGCACTAGTGTTAATCTCATAGGCAAGGCTGAAGCACCAGTAAATTAGTAAAGATTATTATTAAAACTTTTTTAAAAAAATAATGTTAATTAAAAACATTAAAATTGGTCCAAAAAAATAGCCGAGTAATTAAAAATTTTTAATAGGCAATACCAGAAGTGACTTCAACTTTTCTTAATTTTTTTTTTTTAACTTATTTTTCTAGTTTTAAAACTATTTATAAATTTTGGCTTTGTCAATTTCAAAAATAGTCGGCATAGGTCGTTCCCAAGTTATTGCCTATAATTATATTAAAATTGTAGATAATGTTTACTAATTTATAAATAGCTATAGATATATGTATATTGTTACAAAAATGGTGTTCTTATTCCACTAAGAAATAGTTAATCTGCTAATAACTTGTATATATGTATATGGCACTAAGGTTATTGGTGTTTTTCTATTTAAAGAATTAAAAGCCGGTCCCAATTAGGTAAACCTCATTCCTCTCCCTTGTACAATTCGACGATGGCCCCAATAGGTATTAAATTAGTGACGTCATCATAAGTTACATCGATTGGTTATATTTTCCTCCTCTTTCGATGAGATTTAAAGTCGGATAATAGTGCTTTGCCAACCTGAGATATAGTGTCAAGACGTTTGCGTAAGTTTACCGGCTACCACACAATCCAAGAAACCACAGTGACGAGCACCGAAATGAAAGTATGAGTGATAAAACATTCTACTACCTCGTCTAGGTCCCGTTTAGTAACAACTCTCTTAAGTTTTGAAAACGTTTCTTATCTATTGTAAAAGTAAAATAAATTGTTAACTAGGCATACTATCGGCAATTGTGCAACTTTCATAACTTGCTGTCCGGAATGTGCAGGAACATTTGAATGTTATTGGTCATTCCAAATTGGCTTTTTTACTTTATTATAAATAACACTCATTTTATAAATGTTAATTTAATATTTTAACAGCGGTGGAAGTTTGTATGAAGAATCAATTATTTTTCTTATATTTGGAAAAGGTAATCCAAAAATTTTAAATCTTCAATAATCCCCGAAAAACCTATATTAATGTAGATAACAACCATCTCGATCACGTTAGCTTACAATAAAAATTGGCATCGAAATCGCTCCATCTATTAGAAAGTTTTGATTTAACCAGAGATTACTAAATATAATAGATTGACGATGTCATACATTAAAATCGTTCTCTAAAATTTTGACTAAATCCAGATGGCGTTGAGCAATAGTCAGAAACTAGTAGTGTTTAACTACTTCGCTTGCCATTTTTTTTGTTCGGAAAATATGGTACAAATAAAATAAGTGTGCATTTTTTTAAGTTAATTACATGCGCATGCGCATAAAAAGTACGTGTGTTTCGAGAGTATGGATTCACAGCTTCTTGATATCTATATCACATTTCTATGTTTACAATGTCCGTACCTCCCTCGTCGAGACATAATCCGAAATAACTGTCAGATGTCAAAACATTATCTAGGCTACTGATTGAGATATATCATATTTAGACTGATTTTATTGTAAATAATAATACGGTTGTAATATTTCTGTAATGTTGAAAAAATTTATATTTGCTGTATATTTTTTTCGATAAATATAATATTAAACAATATAAAAGTTGAGAGGTGTCAAGGGACACCCGGATAGAACGAAGTTCCTAACTCCATCAGCCAATATCCGGAACTTGTTCAGAAACACTGTCAGGATTCATTATTGTTATTATTTTTTATTATGTACAAAAAACCTGTATAGTATACACTTAGCAAAAATAATCGTCGCGACACCACACTGTTCAAAGCGAAATAGAAGTGAAAATCTGGCTTGCTTTCTATAAGGGAGAGAGACAGACGGAGAAACATGCGCACGCCGCACAGCTTACAATAGCCTACTTTAGCAGAAAGTGTTTTTACAACTTTTCGTGAGATTTTTTTCTGTCTAGCCCCCTTTCTCACGCTCGATAAGGAACTTCGTTCCAAAATATAAAAATTGTTTTTTAAGCATTATCTTATGTTTTCTTTCTATTCTCTTAACATAAACGACGGAGTTAAATGTCTTCTGTGCTATCATAGATTCTGTTATGTGGGAAGCCCAAGCGTCGAGCAAGTACCTAATGGTCAAATTTAAAACTGGACGCCTCTACATTTGTGTCATTTAGTCACCACTGTTAATCAAGTCAATGACTTTTGTGCTTTTATAACCTTATTGTGCCCGAATATGTACACGAAAGGCCGTTCAGTATTAAACTAGACGATTCCACTTGACATGTTTACATGGTGTAGACGATACAATATCAAATGATTGTAACATTGCTAGACTTATTGCATGTATTTTTTTGGGGTGCGATGTTGTTTTTTATTATTTTATAAAGATTTACATTACTCTTTTCACAATGAGCGAGCATTATCAAAATAGACTATTCAAAATCGATTGTTGGACGACTCTATCTAAAGTACCCGTCATGAGAAGCTGTAAATTATGTAAGCAAACGTTCGGGAGTTAACAACATTTGGTTTAAAGATAAAAGTATTTTTTTAAATATTTAATTAATTAATAATTTAAACATGTATAATAAATTACGTATGTTTTGACATTTTTTTCGTGAAAAATTGATTTCTTTAGATGTACTGGGTACTGGCTTCATTATACGTTAATACACAATAACAAATAATGGATAAAAAAAATTAAAATTAAGGCAACAATTAACAAAACTAACAACAATAACAAAGTGATAACGAAAAGATAAAAAAATTAACAATAACAACCAATTCCGCGATTTTAACAAAGCAATGAAAAATTCAAAACTTGAATGACGCGTTTATTTCCATAAGACGAACCGATGGTTTGCATTCCCGGCGACCGGCGCGTCCCCGTACCAAGACACTCAAACGTCCGTTGTTAGATATGATCCGACTAAATTAAATAGGTTGTTACTTTCATATAACCCGTCTATTTTTTTATTTCGATTGAATATGGTCAGTTTATTGTTGTCTCGAAGTAAAAGAAAATACTTGGTAAAAGATGTTTGTTTACATAATTTATAGCTTCTCATGACGGGTGCTTTAGTTAGTTAGCTATTAAAAAACATATTTTTATGAAGAAGTAATGTGTTGTGATCGTTTAATTTTGGAATAAACAATTGGTACAAAATGATTTTAAAATGTCGCATTATCCGACCAAATTTGCACAACTTGCTCAAAAATTAAATAAAAAAATGATTTGTGTTGCAGAGCATGTTCAGAAATAAATCAGACGATCCTACGAACAATGTGTACACCAATTACATTATAAGTTTATATTAATTGCTCATTTTTGGAAAATAAACAATGTATGTATAAATATATGAAAAAGACGCGAATTTTTAGTAATAATTTATATGAAGACTGACTTCCTCTTTTAATTACTACTTGTAGTGTGCATGTAGAGTTGTTACAATGATGGTGTTTTTTGTGGCCTGACTAAACTAATTTTAAATTATCGCTATCGTTATTCAAAGATAGTAATAGAGACAAAACACGTTTATTGCTTTCAGATTAGATTGTGAATATATTAAATCTATGCTCGTATATGACATTTCCATAGACTTTAATCCGGTGTGGGTGTCTCTAGCTAAGCAATCTGCTCGATCCACAAAACCCGATAAAGTGAAAAAATCGCGAGGTTGGCAACACAGTCATTAAAAAAAAGACTAATCCATATTCGAAAAACGTTGATTAACAACTTGTCTAAAATATTACATCTCTTTTCTTTTTGTTTCACTGCAAAAAGATAGCATGCACTCAAAATAAGTTTAGTTGATGCTCGGCATAATTGCCACCAATGTAGATTTTTGTGAGTTGTAAAAACAAACACAAAGACAAGAATTTCTTCTAAAATGTGATTTACTTTTAGTATAAGTTTCTTTTAAATTTACATATCAATTTTATTATATATGTAGAAATCATATTACATTACGAGAGTGCATGCAAAGAAAAATGTAGAAATAAAAGGCATAATTTATTTCTTAACGTCAAACGCATAGTAATGAATGTAGAAAGAGGAAGTCAGATAAGAGTCGTCCATGCAATAGGATCGTAATGTATTTTATATGAATGTTGTTTTTGCATATCTAATGTATAAAGGCTATTAGGTATCACCTAATAAATTCCATTGTGATTTTTATATTATATTGCTGATATTATGTTGTTTTTTATTTAATAAACTATTGACATTAAATTTCCCTTGAATTGAACATATTTTCGAACACTTAATTAGCATTAATGAAACGAGGATATTTTTTTTATGATAATGGAAAGCAAACAAGCACACGGATTTCATGATGGTAAGAAATTCACGCCGCATAGAGACACCAAAGGTGGTAATGGTGCATTGCCAACCTGAGGCCGGGATGTTAGGCCTCGAGCAAAAGTAAGTTTACCGTCTACCTTACCCTTCGAACCGGAACACGTCACGACGTTATGGCAGCAGGAATAGGTAAGGCGGTGGTTCCAATCCGGGCGAGTCGCTGCGAAACTCGACCACCTAGTCTGATGTCACGGTGTTACTGACGGTAAGCCTATGCTCGCCTTTTACGAGCTGCCTGGCAGGAATGCAGATGGTCTTTGCTGCAATGGAGCCCAGACCAACACGGGGAAATTCTGTTATTTAACAGTGAAAACTCAAATCAAAACTGGACTGTTTACTTCTGACACAAGATATGAAATACATTAACACAATACGTATGAAAGAAAAAAAGCTTTCGAAAGAAAAACAACTGGTTAGACATAGTGTAATGCAGTGTCACATGTTTAATAAATAATCTTTTTATATTTAAAAAAGTGTAATGTTATGCACCCGATCTGTTTTAAGTTTTAATTACATTCCATTAAATCACAGGTCACATTTTGTGGATGGGTCTTTATTACGTACATACATATCTTCACGCCAAAGTCCCTTACAGGATAGGCAGACAGTATCGAGTGCCAAACCTCACGGTCCTGACAAACCTGCCTTGCGTCCTCTACATTCATTATCCTTTTCATACAAACACACCGGTTTCAGAGACTCTTGATCTTCCGATAACACTTGAGTGATTTGATAGTGGAATGTCAGCCTTGGTCTCCCCGGGTACCTCCATCCATCCACATTCGCATTGTATATCTGCCTCGACAATCTTTCATCTGTTATTCTTTCTACATATCCAAACCAGCGATACGTGCCCTCATTTTAACACTAACACTTTCTTTAAATCCCACTCATTCACGGATATCTTTATTACCTAACGTATCCAATTAGTTAAATTAGAATAACTTCAAAGAATATTGTTATGGTTTTTTTTTTCGAAATTACTGTTGTGTACGTCTAGAGACTTACAACATCACCGGGCTAGGTGGCGAGCAGAGTGCTCTGCCAGAGATTGAATTTTGGGTGGGGCCTGTGACCCCCCTCCCAACCTAAGGGAGTCTCCTGTGAGACCGTACCTCGGCTTAGGGTAGGATCTTGGTTGGTTTCGGTAGAGGAAATCGTGGCTGTGTTCCGCCCAGGGCGGAACAAGGGTCTTCGCCGCCCCCGTCGGCGGCGGTGTCGCAAGTTTGTATGTGTGTGTGTATTGATGTACGAGGCGTTTGCCTCGGTAATGAGGTCGTCTGGATCTAAGATCACGTGACGGGGCCTCCGGCGAAGCGGAGGTGGGTCCATCTCAGGGACATAATCGATGGCTGCTACCATCAGAGGGTTAGGGTGATTTTCTAGTTTAGAAAAATATATTCGGGAGAGTTCTTGGAAGTATTGTTATGGATTTGGACGCGTCCCATTAATCTGACCAGAAGTTTGTATTTGCAATACCTTCAACCTCTTTAACGCTTTTGAAATACATCGGCGATGTGACTTATTCTTACCGCCATAATGTCAATACTTGCCACAGTCCTGTTCTGTGTTGGAGAGCGTGGAACCAGTATTATTCCTGGCGCCATAACGTCAGCGTATGCCGTTGTCGTGTACCGGTTCGGAGTATAAGGTAGCCAGCAAACTTACTTTTACTCGAGTCCTGACAATCTGCCTAAGGTTAGCAACGCACCATGACCATCATTGGTGTCTAGGTGGTGTGAGTTTTTTACTATCAGGAAATCCGTCTGCTTGTTTGCATTCCAATATGATAAAAAAAACAGGGATGATTAGTCCCCCCCCTCCCCTACGAGCTTACGCCCCTGCTACGTATTTTCTACAGCGACGGGAATCGCCTCGTGTTCAGAGCGGACTAGAAATTTGAAATTTGCCGCGATCTATACAAATTACCTGACAGTTACCTATACTCTTGAGTAGCTCGGAACCAAAACGTTAGGATAAAAATAAAACAAACTAAGAACGTGGTTATACTTATTTTTATTGAATTTATAACTATTTAATCAGTAACAAACAGACCTGCAAAATTTTCAAAGTCACTTCCGTGTTTCCTACTCCTGTGCAGTCAGTACCTGCAAAAAAATAAAATAAGTTTATACAAATTATTTATATGAAATGCGTAACTATTTATCATTTGTTACAAAATCCAAAATATACGCTATTTACTATTTAGATTGGTTCATTGATCTAAACCAAAATGCTTAACTCCATCGACCAACCTAGAGGCTCGGTTACGATTTCCTACAAGAGCGGTCATTTTGTAATGAATCTTTCGACGATATGTATTTGTATCGTTGACTAGCATCCATAACACAAACAGATCGCCTCGTTGGTAGAGTGACTAGCGTACACGCCTAACTACATCGACTAACCGCGAGGCTCGGGTTCGATTCCCGACGGGGGCAGGCATTTGTGTGATGAGCATTTAGATGTATGCATTTCCGGGTCTGTGTGTTTGTTAAATTTATTCAGGTATCTATATAAGTATTTCTATGTATTAATATCGTTGACTAACACACATAACACAAGCATACAATTTGCTTACTTTGGGGTTAGATTCAATTTGTGTGAGTTGTCTATGGATATTTACTTATTTAAAAAAAAAAAGATAATTTGGGGTTTGATGAATTTAAACAAATAACAAATTTGTTTGGGGATATTACTATTACATTATTTTAAACCAGCCGTTTTTATTTTACTGAAAAAAAGTTATTATATTTTCACTTCATAAAAATATTTCCTATAATGGTTCCGATCTGCCGAGTAGAATGGATCATTTGACTTTTTACCAGACAGCTCATGAGACGAGCACTGGTTGAGATCATTACCAATTCACTGGTGGTAGAGTGCTGTACAGCAACTTGATCGGGTAGTGATCCACCGCCTTATTTACTTCTGCCGACATGACTGAATCTTGTAAAATAGGCCTTACTAGACGTCCTAAAGACAGCGACACATCTTTAATGACTATAGTATCTTTTGGCCACGGATAATAGATAATATCTATTACCATAAAAAAAACATTCGAAAATATTTCTACACGTGACTTACGTCATAAATATTATTTCACTACAAGGAACTAAATATTAAAAGTTATATAAAATATGACAGCTGTAAAAGGTTTTACCTTTTACAAGTTATATAAAACATAAAAATTACAAAATATATAAAATGTAACACTTACAAGTTACATAAAACGTAACATTTTCAAGTTATGTAAAGCGTATCAGTTAAAAATTAGATAATATTTAATACAAATTATAAAAAAAAAATTACAGTAACCAGTTCCATAAACCTCTAACTTTTGTTTTATATAAGACAGTTACAAGTTACAGAAAACTTAATTAAAAGTTACAAATTACATAAATTGTAATTGCGATGAGTTTAATGCGAATAAAAAGTAACAGTTACAAGTTATATAAAATGTAGCAGTTAGATGTGTTATGAATTGTAACAGTTACAAGTTATAAAAATGTACTAGTTACAAGCTATAAAAAATGTAACAGTTACAAGTTATATAAAACGTAACAGTTACAAGTTATAAAAAATGTAACAGTTACAAGTTATATAAAATGTACAGTTAAAAGTTATATAAAATGTAGCAGATAGAAGTTATATAAAATGTAGCGGATAGAAGTTACATAAAATGTAACATTTACAAGTTATAAAAAATATAACAGTTACAAGTTATAAAAAAAATGTGTGCGTGTACTAGCGTACACTCGTAAGAAGTGAAGAAGTGAAACTTCTTTATGACGTTATTTTTCAAAATATAATTTACTATATGCAACTAATTACAGGAATTGGTTAAATAAAGTTTATTGCCAATCCCTACTCCGCTGGAGAAAGTATACTTCGAATCACGCGTGGTAGGGATAAGAACAAAGATGGCGCGTAACGGAAATATGTGACGCGTAACGAAAAAACGTTTCACTACATTTTTTTCCAACCCCGATAAAGAAGTTTCACTTCAAAAATATAACAGTTACAAGTTATAAAAAATATAACAGTTGCAAGTTATAAAAAATATAACAGGTACAAGTTATATAAAATGTAACAGTTACAAGTTATAAAAAATATAACAGTTACAAGTTATAAAAAATATAACAGTTACAAGTTATATAAAATGTAACAGTTACAAGTTATAGTAAACTCAACAGTTCCAAGGTACCAACCGCTAGGCGGGCTGCGGCTGTGTCCCGAGCAGGGGTCCGGGGCC